>OX421970.1:40500126-41100126 GCA_949128135.1 Parasteatoda lunata | reverse complement strand
ATTCTGTACATCCCGTTTTTTAGATTTTTGTAAACAATTTATAGAAAATAAAACTTTCGACAAATTCTTAAATATACATAAGACTAAAAGTTATTATCTATAATAACTTTCAATCGTACGTATTTTTGGAAAAAAAATTTATTTTTATTTCCAAAATATTTTCGTATTTTTGGAAAAAAAGTCAGCAGACTTTTAAATTCTGAAACAAAAAGTATTATTTTTAAGGCCATCAATAATGTTTTAAATTCGAAATATACCCTAATAAAAGAATGATAATAGCCGAATGTCATAAATTATACACATTCCCATAAATACATATGTGTGATTCTAGTACCGGATTATACGAAACTTTAATTGCGAAACTTTAGACTTTTGACTGTTCATAAGAAAGATGTTTAATTAATGTTCTGGACAGAAACTACAAAATACACACTTTTGACAAAAAAAAAAAAAAAAAAAAAAAAAAAAAACACTAACATATTAATATTTTTTTTCCTAGCTTACCATCAGAAATGTTATGACCAAAACAAGTATATACCGCAAAGCAAAATTTTTTATACATATTTATAATAATTTTTAGATCATCTAAATTTTATTTATGCATTACCTATTTACATTTTATTTAAACATTACTTATCCCGTAGTGAAAAAAAAAATTCTTTTATTCTGGAAACTAATCTTCAAAAAAAGACTTTGCTTATAAACTTAATACAAAATACAAATTAATTCATCTAAAACCCACTAATTCACCACAAAACAAGATGGAAAAAAAAATCGAAAATTGGACAAAAACATTTCCAATGTTTTACCACAACAAGAAAAGTCTTTAATGAAATGAGACACCGGGGACTTTTCCAATATCATTAAAAGAAGACATTTCGCCTTTTTCGGAGGAAAGAAAGCGGGCCTTAAGTGGGCCTTTCTGTCCTCTTTCTTAGTTAATTAAGAGGACTGTCCCCAACTGCAAGAGCATTTATTCCAACGTTTGACTGAAAGTTACGTCTTTTATTCTGGCAACACGAAAAAGGCGGGCAACTCATTGGATGGTTCTGGAATTGATTCCGTCAGTTTATCTGTGCCCTCTTCTTTTTTTATGTTTCCTTTTTTATTTATTCTACTAAGCTATCAATTTCTGTTTTGGGGTAAGCGATCCTTTATTTTAAGAAGGGATACAAGAAGAATTGGTAAGTTTCTGCGATGGAAGTTGGAGAAAAGCTTTTTGGTGAGTAAAGCGAACGTCAAATGGCGGAAGACAAATAATGGTTTCGCAAATGAAACATTGGAATTGACGATTTGCCTGATTTCGTCCGTCGATGGGATTTGCGGGAATGCAAAGTTTATAATAGTTTGTTTCAAAATAGAAACCGAAAAGTAGATAGTTTAAAAAAATATTTTTACACTGTTATTGCAGTTAAATGCAAAGTCTATAATAGTTTGTTTCAAAATAGAAACTGAAAAGTAGATGAAAAAAATATTTTTACACTGTTATTGCAGTTAAATGCAAAGTCTATAATAGTTTGTTTCAAAATAGAAACGAAAAGCAGATAGTTTTAAAAAATATTTTTGCAATGTTATTGCTCTTAAATGCTTTAGAATACCTATTTTTGTAACCTTCTCTTTTTAAACATTGCTTATAATGATTGGAGAACATAATACTCTAAATGCTCCTTTATATGCTCCTTTAAATGCTTTTTTTTGGAGGGGGGGTGTATAAATTGGAAGCGTGGCAACAATACTGCCTCTAGAATTAGACAACTTATTTACTGTATCACGTATAGTATTTTTTGTTGTATCTTATTCTTCTAGCAGACCAATTTTGTTAGAAAATTATTGCACGGATAAAAAAAAAATTATGTTAAAAATATCGTACGGTATAGTAATGACTTATTTGGTGAAAATAGAACATCATTTCTGGTGAATAAAATCAGAATATAATAAACTTTAAGAGACTATTCAAAAACTTTTTTTTTAAAAAAAATGAAATAAGAAATGCAAAAATATTCGTAGAATTGCAATAAGTTTTAGTAGAAAAGGATTTTGAATGGATCATATACCAATATGCAGTTGGATGAAATTTTATGAAAACCAGCAAATCTGAAAATAAGTTATTTATATACATAAATTTTAAAATAAGTGGAAATTTTGCATTGAAACTACACTATTGGCAACAAGCTGAGATTTATGCTTTGATGATTTTGAGGAAAATCTGAATTATGTATACCCTATATAACCACAATATCAATCAGATTATTACCATGACTTACACTCTTAAAAATAAAACTCTTACTTTTGACGATTCATTAATCTTTGAGTTATATTTCGATATTTTTGAGAACAATATCGTCACTAAATCACGTGATTTGTGACGAAACGCGAACTCTGAAATAGATAACGAAAATGTTTCCTCTACTCGAAATCTCATCGTAGTGCATTGGGGGAAATTGTTAACTAGAATGACGAAACTAGAATGAAGATTAGACAATTGAAAGTAAAGTGACGTAATAAGCTGATCCGATTGTATGGTGGTCAGTGAGTTGGCTTCGTACCAGGAAGATTTCGAGATCGAAACCCGTCTCGGGTATGGGTGTAATTTATCTATCTGTTCTTCTAATGTTGTCAAGGTGACATTCATCCACCTGTTTAATGTCCGCAATAAAATGATAATTACAAAACTTAGGTTGCTTATGCAATATAAGTTGTTTATAGATTTATTATATTTCTTGTAAAACATGTAATGACGAAATATCTCTTTAATTTTTATGAAATTCCTTTCATTGAAGAAGTGGCGATAGTTATTTAGTCCCTCTGACTAAAAATTAGCTCGAAGCATATACCAGGAAACTGTTTCATCAAAAACAAAGAAAGTTTCGTAATATTTGAGCATTTATTTTTTGCATTGTATATGGCATAGACTTAATAAATCTCCGCAACTCGCTTCCTGACCAACTAATACTAACAGCAAATAGAATTTTCTGGCCCAGAAACAGAATCGAACCCGACTCAAACCGTATAAGATGAAGAATCTATTTACCCCACCAACTGTATAATCAGTTTTGAAAATAAATTTTAAAAGATGTTGATAATTTTTTCACAATTTAAAATATTATTATTTTTATTAGTTTTTAAATTTTACATATTATGTTAATGTTTTATTTAAAACTTAATATAGTCTTTTTTTTAAGTTTGTTGAATAAAAGAATGATCTTGTAAAAAAGAATTACTAAAGGGTTTTACTCATTGACTAATATTTGATTCCCGTACATCGTAAAGCGAATTTTTTTTTTCTCTTTTATAAACCACTAAAGCTTTATACTCAAGATACTGTTTGCCGAGTGCAAAAAGTTAAAAAAGTGTAATCAGCATCTCATCTCTAAGTCACTATTGTTATAAAACAATACGAACTGTTTGATTTAACTTTCAGAACTTTGGGAACGTTAATGTAGTTAAATATAGAAAACTAAATTTTTTTTTAATTCAAACACATTTACTGGTATAACACGCTCGAATAAATACATTATCTCTTTGAATCAAGCGTTTTTTTTATTGTTGAATAGGAATCTATGTTAACGCAAGAAACTTTTACAATAAATCAGGCATAAACTACTAATGTGTACACTTTTTATTTTCATCGTTTATTTCAAGTAATTCAATTTTTTCTCTATGGAAAAGATTTATTTAACTGGATAGTTTATTGGTATCTAAAGAAAGAGATGATTTATTTTAAAACGCTCAAAATTGAGGCATTAAAACATAATAAAGTCATTTCTGTAAATTGAACGTTAATTTACTTATTAATTTTGCAAATGAGGCGTTTCTAATGTGAAAAAAATTAAGAGGTTTTTTAGTACACTCCTGTAATATAACTCTCAATATTCACTAACAAATATGCATATTTGTAATTTTTATTGTGATCTTTATAATAGGATGTTGATTCCGGATGATCTAATTGTTAGATCTTTTTTTTAATATTTTTTTACTGCTACTTCACATTTTTGGAATAAAGTTTGATTTACATTTAGGCTATAGAAAAAGTTTACAAATAATTTTTCACGCCAGCACAGTAGTCGAAAGTTAAATAGGAAATGAAAATTAAATAAATACTAAAGATAAAACTACGAAACTGCTGCTGCTGAGAGAGATAAATCAGTAAAAACCTTTTTTTTTATTTCCTCTTTCACTTTCGGCTATCGAGGTTTTTCTAATTTAGTTTTACAGCTTCAATTGCCTAATTTTTATGCAAGCAGCTTTACACATTCTGTTTTGTTTTCCTCATTTACACCCGGTGAGTCTTGAGAATAGGTGTCTATTTTCGAGCGCTTGAAAACATGGCTATTATAATTACCATCTTGATATTTTTTAATTATTATCAAGTATATCTTCCCGCTTCAGTTTCTTGAGATAATTAATTGTAGACTCCTATGTTGCTGTATTTTCTAACGTTTCTGCGTCTAAATTCACTGGAACGTCACTTGGGATACGTGTTTATTTAGCTTTTTAAATTGTGAATTGTTACAGTGGCAAGTATTTGGTTCATATATGTTGGTACGTCTGCCGTTAAAGTAGGAACGTATTTTCTAAATTACTATTTACATTTTTGATAAACGATGGTATACATATACAGTATGCAGATACTTAAACTTAACACTCTTAGTTCTCAAAACTTCAGACTGATTAAGTTAATTTCGAAAAAATAAGACATAATTTTAATCATGTTTACGAAATTAAGGATTAATTTAGACAAATTGAATCTGGAAAGTTTTCAAGATTATAAGAGCTTTATTCTATTTTTTTAAATACAAGTTTGTAACATCTCAAAATTAATTGAATGCATCTGTGTAACAAAATTAATTTAAGTGTTAACACTTAACTTAAACTCATAATCTTTATCAATTGTAAGCACCGAAGGTTAAATCAAATTATATTTATCAGTTTTAAGGGACCAAGGTTAAATCTGATTTTATTTATCAATTTTTAGCGTTGAAGTATAAAACTGATTATATTTATTAATTTTAAATGTTGAAGCTCAAACTGATTATATTTATCGATTTTAAGCGTTAAAGGATAAAACCGGTTTTATCTATCAATTTTAAACGTCGAAAGTTATTACACGGGTGTTATTATTTGAATTGAATAATAAATATTTAAAAAATAAAATACAAACTTTCACTAAAGAGCACATTTAAAATATAGCTAAAGAGTAGTAAAAAATAAATACACTTTTAAGTTAGCCTTTTTTTTAACTAACGAAGTTGACAAACAGAATTATGTCTAACTCAGTTGCAATCGGGCATCGTGAAAAACGTATTTTCAAAGTTCAAAATTTCAAGTTTATAAAAAGTGGTAACTGTGATCCCATATTTATTTAAAATATAACTAAATAGTAGTAGAAAAAAATAAGTATAATTTTAAATAGAGCAAGTTGATATTTAAATATAGAATAAAATCCTTTGTTGAACTTTGAGCATTTAATGACTATATTTTAACATAATATAATATTTTAACATAAGGACAATATTTTTAACGAATAAAGTGGACAAAATTAATTATGCCTAACTCAGTTGCAATGGGACGTTATGAAAAACGCATTTTTAAAGTTCAAAATTTTAAAAATAAGAAGTGTTAACTGTGATCCCATACTTATGAAAATAAAAACTAGTAAAAATGTTTTAAAAAAAAAACAACAAAACAAAACATATATGTTTCCTAGAATAGTCCTGAAGATTAATTTTTTGGGACATTAAAGTAAATTCTAAACTTTTTCAAAAGTCTAAACATAAATCAAATTTTAGTTTAAAAGTGTAAAGTAATAGAAAAAAAAAATTATATAAGAAATGTAACATTTAGATCGACGAATCTGAATCTATTTCCTAGAATAAAGGTTGCGTAGAAAATCGCAAACGTGCGTATTTGTTGATGATAATTGAGAGTTTCGTGTAGATTCCAGGAAACATAAGGTTGATTCTTTTTAAACATGACAATTCGGACCGAAAAATTTCTTCAAATTTAAAGTCTTCAAAATAATCTAAAATTTTTTTTTGTATACTTCTTTAGTTACACTTATTTCTATCTTACAGACAGCAGTGTAGTTTATTGACATTTGCTCGAGAAAAAAAAAAAAAATAAAATAAAAAAATAGAAATTCACCAAATCTTAAATGCCAGGAAAATGACATATTAGCTTAGAAGTTTTAAAAACAGTCATTTTAAGTTAATAGTAAGTAACTCAACTTACGCCTTTATGTTAGATGGATCATAAATTGCTTAAATTAATTCTTTTTATCCACTGTAGAAAGAAAAAAAAATTTTTTTTTGCTGATATGTTCAGAATAAAATTGTGTATAATAATCAATCATTAAATAAATAAATAACTTTGATTAGATCCAAGCATATTACAATCATGCATAAACTTGATATTAGGTTAATATTTGCTTTCCCTCCTTACAGTATTAGCAGTTAAAATAAATTCTGGTAACACTGCAATGTCCTGGCATCCATAAGCCAGGAAAATGACAGTCAGGATAATGACAAATTCCTTATTTTGAAGCATATAACTTTAGTTTAATTTTATACTTTGGCTTAAGACGTTTATATTCTGCAGAAAACAACAGGATTTCTTAAAATAACTCATATAAAACAACTCATATAAAACTATGTAGTTTAAGTAATTAAGGATTTCAAGAAACCAGGAAAATGACAACACGAAAACCTACTCACCTTGAAAAATTTTTTGAAATAAATTTTGAACCAGAAAATTGGTTCTTTATTTTTGCAACAAGACATGTTCACATAGGAGGGTATCTAATCAATCTATTAATATAAGGTACTGATTGTTGGCTCTATCTATTTTGGTTATAAACCACTAAATAAAAGTAGCCAGGAAAATGACAGATTTGCTTGGGAAAAACAAATTATTGACGGAAAAAATTATTTTAAACGAAGTTTTTGTAAATAATACCCTCTGCGCATATTCTAGAAATGCTTACACCGGTTGAGATAAAAAAAAAAAAAATTAGAAATTGAAAAATTTATGGGAAGTTTTGAAGCTCGTTATTATTGGAAACATTGTTTGGGACATGCCAGGAAAATGACATTTTGAAGTTCAATTAAATTTTTTAACTGTACAAAACAGTCAATGCAAAGTCATTTTAAAATGCTAACAGCAATGCTTTTTATTAATTGTTTTTTTAAAAAGTTCTTTTTGTATTATAGTATTAGATCTTGGAGCAAGGGACAGTGAATTGTCATATTTCGTGAGAATCACCCATAAGTGTTATATTTTTATATTTCAAAATTTTTTTTTACTGATAATTTATATTTTTTAACTTAAAAACTAAAATCTCTTTTATTTTTATGCTTCAAAATTTAAAATTTAAGTTTTTGATAAAAAGAAAACTCAGTTTTAAGCGTATTCCGAGAAATGTAAATATTTTCGACAATTTTTGACAACAATGAAAATTTTTTTATTGACTTGAAATTTTTAATTAAAAAGAGAAAGAAACGTTTTACGTAAAGCAGCCAATCAATCATCATTCATCCATCGTGTACGAAATGTCTGTAAATCCGTTTCACGGGCGTAACACTGACTGCGCAAGAAAAACAACATACAACTAATATTGAACTAAAATTAATGCGCCTCTTCAAAATTCGAAGGCTTAGTACGAAATTTCGAAGAGTATTTTTTTGCGTCTGTCTTTTTATCAGTGGAAGAACGCGAATAAAGCTTTTTGTTTAAAATAGCAATAGAACTATTTTCCAGCAATAGAACTATTCAGATCTTTAGAACATAATACAAGTAGGATCAAATCCAATTGATTCCATTAGTTTTTTTCACTTGATCAAGAAAGAACAATAACTAGTTGATCTACAATCGCTGCCGTATTAAATAATCGTGAAACTACAATACAGCTAAAATATTTTCCATGTAAGAGAAATAATTTAAACTAAATTTTTAACGGAAATAGGTAAACCTCTATAAAATGCGAAGGTTTCTTGCTAATTATGTCTTAAATTTAGAACGTATTGTAGATAGGATTAAATCCAACCTAAATTTATTATAAAATACAAGCGCAGAAATTAGAATTGTATTTATACCAGTTGTGTCATCATTATGAGGCATAAAATATAAATAAGTCTGTTTATGACCACAGTGAGTAAGAAAGACCAGTTAAATTACACCAAGTTACTTGTTATAGTTGTGTTACGTTAACTCTCTAACGCGTATATTGATTTAAGATTTTTTAATACTTTTTTCATTATATTGTATTAAATCAAGCCGAAACAAGTGAAAAATATTATATTTAGCATTTTAATAATTTATGGGCATGAAATATAGCATGAAGCACTGTTGTCTTTTTCTGCGTTAAAGTTAAATCTTCCAAACACGAGAAAATAAGACACAATATTCCACTTCTTTAATAAGAAAAATATCCTTCTATAAAATATGAAAATTCTTATAATACCTTATATAGTATATTCTTTAGAATATACCCCGGAAAAAAAAACGAAATTTTTTAAATTTATGTACTCAAAACTTAACTTGTAAATTGTAGTGAATAGTTAGTTTAAAAATTCATCACGCAAAGAAACAGAAAATAAGACAAAATACTACGAGAAAAATATCCTTCTATTAAAATCTGAAAATTCTCATAATATTTCTTGGTAAATTAATATTTCCTTATTTTATGCAAAAGTTTATTCCTCTAAAATAAAACAATTTTTTTTAAAAATTATGTTCCCAATAAACATCTAAATCCCAATAAATACTTAATTTTAAAATTCATCACGCAAGGAAACGGAAAATAAGACACAATATCACGCTTCTTTAATAAGAAAAATATCCTTCTATTAAATTTTAAAATTCTTATAATATTTCTTGGTAAATTAATATTTCCTTATTTTATGCTATAGCATATTCCTCTAAAATAAATTTTTTTTTTTTAAAAATTATGTACCCAATAAACATCTAAATCCCAATAAATACTTAATTTTAAAATTCATCACGCAAGGAAACGGAAAATAAGACACAATATCACGCTTCTTTAATAAGAAAAATATCCTTCTATTAAATTTTAAAATTCTTATAATATTTCTTGGTAAATTAATACTTCCTTATTTTATGCTATAGTATATTCCTCTAAAATAAAATTTTTTTTTTTAAAAATTATGTACCCAATAAACATCTAAATCCCAATAAATACTTAATTTTAAAATTCATCACGCAAGAAAACGGAAAATAAGACACAATATCACGCTTCTTTAATAAGAAAAATATCCTTCTATTAAATTTTAAAATTCTTATAATATTTCTTGGTAAATTAATATTTCCTTATTTTATGATATAGTATATTCCTCTAAAATAAAAATTTTTTTTTAAAAAATTATTTACCCAATAAACATTTAAATCCCTATAAATACTTAATTTTAAAATTCATCACGCAAGGAAACGGAAAATAAGACACAATATCACGCTTCTTTTATAAGAAAAATATCTTTCAATTAAATCTGAAACTCGATTTTACATAAATGTCTAATTTACGAGCGTCATTTTGACAAAACTGAAACGTGTGTTCATTTTGCTGTTAAATGCACTTCACATACAATTGTGTTTTGAAGCAGAACAATGCTTACAGCTCGCATCTTACACACGAAAATCCGTGAAAGAACTAAGTAGCGCGTTAGCAAGCGCATGAGCTCTTCCATTCATTTACGAATTTGTCGATATTTACGAACTTAAAGCGATCTGTCAACTTTAACGAGCAGTCTGAATGCTGCTCGAGAGGGCATAGTTTGTTGAAAGAAAAGCCTTGACGATGTTTAAATTACTGTCTTCATACTTTTGTACAAAATCTTTTATTAGAGACTCAATTTTGTAAACTTGGCGAAGTGAAGTCAATTATCTTGCTTATTTCACGGTAGAGTTGGACACTTCGACTATAATTCCCGCTCTTGGCTCCCTGCTATACATTTTTTTTCTCTATTTGCTACTACAGGACTGAAATTAATTTGGGATTTTAAATTTGGAAAATAATGCTGCAACTAGAAGAGACTTAAGAGAATAATGATTAATTACCTTTTTCGCAATTTAAAAGAATTTTTATGTTTTATTTTTGTAAGCATTTTAATGTTCCAAAAGCGGGTTCTCGTTCTGATTTTTACTTTTAGTACTCGTAATTTAGTATTATTTGCGAAAAATTGTGTTTCTTATGATTAATGGTTGAAAATCAATTCTGTAAATATTTTTGATTGTAAGTATAAAAATAGTTACATTAAATTTTTTTTTAATTTAACTCTATATGAAATAATTTAAATGTAACTATGCTTCCAAACTTTATATTAGATTTAAAAAAATAGGTTAATATTTGTCAAAAGAATGGAATGAAATTTTAGATAGTCACTCGCAAATTAATTTAAATTATAATAAAATCTCAAGTGTTGTTTATAATACAACGGAAAGTCCGGCATTAGAACAACGGGTACCAGCTTACCTGGATCGTAAAGGCTGCCCGTGCGCATTTTTGACCCCAAGATCAAAATTATACCTTTGACTTCGTCAGAGGGAAAACATTTGGAAAAATACAGTATACGGATCACAAAAAGTGAACACTCCGAATAACTTATAATCAAAGAACCGGATATTCATGATCTTAATCATAATCTTAACGGTTCCAAGGCATAACCTTAAATATGCTAATGAGAAACCAGCATGCGTTGGGTAATAGCAAAATTTGATTATTTTGAATAGTCCGTCACTTTAAACCCTAAAAAATTAGCTCAGCATTTTAAAAATCGATACAAAATTTTTCAAATTATAACGTAAAATTATGCTTAAGACGAAACTACGAAACATGTGACTCAAAAAGAAGTTGGGATTGCTTATGACGTCACAATTCACTTCCTGGGTTAGTCAAAGTTAAGTGAAAGGAGTTGAACCAAGACTTGCCGTAGGGTGCCATAAGTGTTGTTAATAAAGGTTTTATTATATTAATCATATAAAAAAAGTTTTAATATATGAGAGAAACTATATATTTTATTAGAGATAGAGTAAAACGTAATACTTTACCCAACATTTTTTCAGATAAAGTTTTGTATCGGAAATAGCAATACTGTCATTTTAAAATGTTATGAAATTTTACATTTTGTATTAAGTTAAGTAAAAAGAGGTTTTAATTTTTTTAAAAAAATCTTTACTAAATAAATTGAAAAATGTGTATGTATAAAATTTTTTTAAAGCAAAAATATCAATTTTGTTATTCTATAGTTTTATGATATAAGTACATTGATATACATATAAATAAGAGCTGTTTCAAAATTAGTTATTGAATGGTTTGATCTCAAATAGGAAACAGACAAATTTAAGATTTAAAATTTGAAGTGTCTTACTAGAGAGGCAAATAATTCATAACCCCTTTATTTTTACCTATTGATTTCGTTTAATTCTTAAAAACCTTCAAAACTTCTTCCCAGAGCAACCGCACAAAAATAAATAATTTTTCATTTGTAATAGTGTTTTTTAAGTAACATATTGAATTCATTCAAGGTCATAAACTGAACGTGAAAGTTCCATTTTGAAATTTAATGATATGATAAACTAAAATATGTTTGCAAGACGCATTGCACAAAACAAGAATAATATAAAATTTAAAAAAAAAAAAAAATGCTGTAAAATGTATGCACAATTTGTTTTGTATTTACAACATATATAGTATAAAGAATTTTAAAGGCATGAGTTCTAAACTTTTATTTTTTTTTTATAGATTTAAGTATAGTTAAAATTTATATTTTATTTCGAAACTTTGCTGGTTTAATGAAAGTAAATACATTATTATGATTAGTTTTCAAAATGATTCACGAGCACGTAGTTTTAAAAATTACAGAGAAAAATTTTAGACAAGATTTTCGAAATATTTTGAGGAATATCTTTCTGGTTGCAAACCGCCTGAGAAAATTTTTGTGAACGTGCATGATAATTAATATCATAAAAAATTGATTTTAAAATTGATAATAAATTAATATGATAATTAATTCATAAATGAAATGAAAATTTTGAAACTACTTTCATAATTTGAACTTTATTCAATAATTTTGAAACAAATTAGTTTATTTTATTAATACTGATTTATTTTTGTTGATAATATATTAGTCTCTTCATAAAAATATAAACTGTTGCATTAAAAATTGAATTGATTACTTGATTCCAAATATAGAAATAGGAAATGTATACGATTTCGAATTATAAGTGTTAAGAGAAAAAATTTTTTTTACACTTTCTCAAAACATTTATTTTATATATTTTCTTATTTTACATTTTCAAAATATTTTCTTTAACTATTTTTAGAACATATGAAAATAATTAAAAATATTTCATTTTTTATTTTAATTTTTAAAAACTGTTTTCTTTGGACATCTATACAAAAGTAAGATAAATTACTTTTTAACTTTAAAATTTCGATTTAAATAAAGTGAAAACTAAATGTATCGATGTTTTGGATGCAGAAGTTAATGCAGAACGAAACGAAATAAATCGATAAATGAAAAGAAAATATTCATGAAAAATAAACCTTACACGATTATCTTCTAAGAATAAAATCCTTTCATTTCAAAAAATATATATAAAAAAGGAATAATCTAAAGGGTTTCATAAGTATTTTAATTCAGCAAAATGAATGAATCATTTAGTGAAGCTTATCGAACGCAAAGCAGTTTTATGAAATTAAAATATAATAAAGTAACTTTTATAGTAAAATGTTATTCGCAATCGAGAAATGAAGGAGTTGCAGACAGTTTGCGATTTTTTTCATCAGATAAGATAGTTTTGTTTCACTAAAACTATTTTATTAGGCGTATTAAATGTGGAGTTATTGCAATGTGGTACAAGACAATATTTGTTGTTAGTGCTTGGAGTCCTTTTTGAGATTTTTTATCACTCTACTTAGTGACGACTGTTTTTATACAGTATCGGAAGGATATGTGGTAATGGTCCTGGATTCTGACGTCATAAGTAGAAATGGTATAACTAGTAGTGTTTCAGGGGGCGACGCTGATAGAACAATTTTAAAAATCACTTTCAAACTATCTAGTAAAACTCCTGAACAATTGATGTCTATCGTCAAAAAATAACGTGCACTTTCATTTAAAAAATAAGCACGCAAGTTTCAATATTAATTAGTGCAGACAATATTTCAAGTTACGAATTACTACACAGGGACGTACATTCTTTGAATAAACATGCATTTTTAACGACTGATTCAGATTCTTAATGCTAAAAAAATACATGGCTAGCTGTAATCTGGAAAATATTGTCCTAATAGTTTAGGCAAGAAAGCAATCAAAAGCTTGGAATCCTTAATATTAATTTAAATTTTTGCATTTTTCACCATACCTCGAAAACTTTGTAAGTTAATCAAAAATAGTTTTCGCATAATTATAAAATTCGTATATTCAAAGATAATTTTATTAAAAAATAATTTCTACTAATTTTTTTAAAATTTTTTTTATTGTTTTTTGCACAACAGTCGAAGAAATTTTGAATTATGCGGTACGTAAACTATCATATCATTTTAAAGTATATTATTTTATATGAGAAAACTTATACAAACTCGGTCAAATAGTTACCGAGTTATCCTAGTATTATAAAAGCAATATGTAAAATTAATTACGAACTATAATTGGTTTTTGGTTTGGTTATTGGTTTAAAATTAATTACGAACTATAATTGGTATTAAACTCACGAACTATAATTGGTTTTTGTTCTTTCGAGTTCAAGCACAAGTGTTCAGCCACTGAACACTTGTTTCTTCACCTTGGAAGATGCCGAAAGAGCTTCTCCTTAACGTTACAAAGTGGGCGTCTGTGAGCCTAAGTCACAGAGGCTAGCAGCACTACCCACGCCACAGATAACCGTTCACAGGATGGGCCACATTCACACATCACGCAAAAAATAACGACACAGAGAGAACAACCACGCCCGGAACGGGATTTGAACCCACAACTATTGGCATCGTTGTCAGGCACGATGCCCGCTCAGCCACCTGGTCGGCCTATATTTGAATAGTATTAGTGAAGACATGAGATTGCAACTTTTGAAAAACCAATATTCACGATCTAAGGATTTGCCTACAAATTAGCATGGATTAATAACATTTATTTTCACTTATGCAAAACTTAATAAAGGTTTGATTTTCCAAAAAGTTAAAAAAAAAATAGATGAAACAATAAAAATAAAAAGTTTTATTTATTTAAAATGAATGGATAAAATATTTACATTCACAGACTGTGGTGTGATATCTTCGAATTTGGAGTTAAACAATCTAAAATATTGTGTTAAAGCGCACTTTATTTCAAATTAACAACAAATTAAATGTTCGAATTCATTTTAAAGAGATTAGTTAATGCATAAACACCAACTGTGAAACAATAGTAAACCAAGCTCTCTTGCATTCACAATATTCGTGAATTATTGCCACTTTTAAACACGCCAATTTTGTTATACTTTGAATACTGCCCGTAGTTTCTTAACTGCCAATAGTTTGTTGTCGAATATGAGATGGCGTAAATTCGTTGTTTCTTTCATGTTGCTATTAATCTACAGAAAAAAATAAGTTTATCATTTTAAAACGTATGAATGTTTTTGTTGCATAATAAGGGCAATTTTATTAAAAATTTTTAATATCTGTCAAATGTTTTTATAATATAACATTCTAACCGCTTATGCTCTTTTAAGACTAATTCGATTTCATCATGATATCTTACTGCACTTTGTCTACGCGCAATTAACAAACTTATTTTAAGAATCAGTGTAAATAAATCCTAAATTAATGATTCATATTTTATAGAAAAGATAACTTGACTGACTTTGTGTATCATTATTAAACTAGGGTGTATCACTTTCAACTTCAAAATGACTTTTAATTTCAATTGAAACTGTATGGGAGTTTCTTTTTTTTTCAAATTTTTTGTGCTTCTACTCCTTTCTTGAATTGAAGATAAAAAGTACTATAACCTAAATGCTAATATTTTGCACATTGTTAACGTTATTTAACATCTTATAAACATTAGTTTTAGACACAAATTTAATTTATTAATTATTTTTTAAAATAAAAATTTTATAATTACATAATGCAAAATTAAAGTTTTAACAATGGCTGTTTTAAACCTTATTTTTAGTTAATAAATAATAATAAAGCAAGAAATAATAAATTTCCTTTTTCTAATTTGTTTTCAAATTTACTTTTGTAAGCATTGTGTTATACTTTATAATGCCTAAAGAGTTTTCTTGGTTCATGAAAAAGAAACATGAATGATAATGAATATTATAAGTATCACATATAATTTAAATTTGAATTCTGTAGAATTTTTTCAACAGTTTACCTAAAACTTCATATTTTTATAAAATCATTAAACTCAGTGGAAATTATGCAGTTTTTTTTTTGCATTCACTCTTGCAAAGTAATAAACATTTTCAATTTTTTTTAAAAAAATGTAATTGCTAGGACTTTCCAAAAAATTCTTTCCCAACGAACTTTATTAATTTTCGCCAGAAAGCGAAGAAAAATTTTTGTGATCTTCATTATCTGACACATTTCGCTTTTGGGGATTATGTTTTTGTCCCCTTGGCGAACTCTTTTAATATTGGGTCTACGAAAAATGGAATTTTTCTCATATAAAGGCGAGAAGCCTACTGTATTCCATTTACATATCAATAAGTTATTTGAATAGGGGATTTCAAGAACACCTTTTTAAAAAATTCACCGTAAGATGAAACAGCCTTAAGGAGTTGGATAGGAAATCTGTTTTTATCAAGAAGATGGCTTGAATAAATGACAAAAATTTGACGGCAAATATAATCTCTTCCTATGGGTTTTTTTTTCTTCAAGAGGTGACTTCCTTTTTGCATTTTTGTTCTTTATGAGTGCCGTGAATGCACACTGCCACTCAAATAGTTGGAGGCATTGAGGAAAAAATGTCACCTTTTTATTGAAATTAAAGTTAATGGACGCAAGGGATAAAAGTTTGCAATCAGAAATTGTATTTTTTTATTTGAAAATTGAGCTAAGTTTAAGAATTTAGATTTTTCTAGAAAAAAGAAAGTCTATACTTTAAAAAAGCGAATTTAATATTTTTAATTAATTTTTAAGATGGATATTTAATCTTAATTAGAGTAAGTTATTTTTATCAAAAATATTTTAAGACCTTGATATTATGAAATAAATACTAAAAAAAAAAAAAAAAAAATTCAAATTTCAAAAGTTAACCGGAAAAGAAAAGCTGCTCTATTTAAGATAATTTTTTTTGCTTTCTTTTGTATACTTCAGTGGTTAAAACTAGAGTTAATATATTAAAATGTAATTAGGAGAGTTTGGCCATTCGGATAATATTCCATAATAGGCTGTGAGGAACAACTTACTAAAAATAAACGCAAACTTCCATAGAAATTTCAGTAGAATTTAAATTGGCGAGGTATCTTTATCCTGCTTTCACTTTATACTTAATAAATTTTCTAATAAAAAGCATACTTTATATTACGAATATTTTCATGGAAAGAAAAATTCTGGTAAAATTACCGTACTGTGTGGTAATGAATGTATTCGTATGGTATTAGTTTACCAGAAATTCTGGTTTTTAAAATTATAGTTCTTATTATAGTTAAAATTATAGTTACTACACATTTAGTAAAAAATACAAAACTGAAAAGTAAATTTAACCGAATAAATTGTTTTTATGCAATGTTCTGAAATATTATGCTTAAATTTCCTAATTTTATGACGTATTATGAAATTATATATTATTGTTAATTTTGCAAAAAAATTCCTGGAAGTGCTATAATAAAAGTTACCGAGCTTTTTGGTATTTCCATAGAACAAGAAACACGTTAAATTATACCATATTCTAGTAGTTTTGACCAAATTTTTTTTCTCAGTGCTTTTTTTTCCTTCTAGCTTTTAAATCAATCTTAATTATTATAAGCATCTATAATGTGCGAAATTTACTGTTAAATAATCATATATTTTGAGAAATAATTATCTGTTATGGTTGAAGTTTGTGAAATAGTTATCAGCACTTATGACATGACAAAAATAGAAACGATTTTCTGACAAAACTTTATTTTTAAAATAATTGTGAAATAAACTGTGAAATAAATTTAACTAGGATTAAGTAGGAAAATATCTCATTTAAATTTGGAGATCCTTAAATTTTTCTTTTAATAATTGAGAAAAGTATAGAAGAAAAATTAAAGTATTAACATTTTTTGTTAAAAACTAAGAATTTTTTTTAAATATTTAAGTATGATGTTTTTAATTATAAAAAAATTAAATACATTCATTTTTATAGCAATTTTCGAAAACAATGAGTAAAAAGTTTGTTCAGGTCAAAACCGAAAGAGTAATAATTTATTACTGTGGTATTTTATTTCAATAATCAGCAATGAACTAATTGTTGAGGCAAAATAATTCAGGTACGGTTTTTTCGTTCTTTATACCTGACTTTGATAATACACGATCTAAACAAAATTAATGCAACACAAACACAATAATTGCGACAGAAAGCGAAAATATTTTGCAGAAAAAAATATATACAGAATAAGAAATTATTGCATATGTTACCGGCAAAGTATGAAACACAGGCATTGTATAGAATGCCGGATGTTTTTAGGCAAAGTATGAAATGTGAGAAGTATTACATACTTTCCCTAGGAATTGTATAAAATGCCTAGGCATTCTAAAGAATGCCAAAATCTATTTAGGCAAAGTATGAAATAAACGTCCTGATGTGGTTATTATGTAAATGATGTGCATGTTACTGTGAATGACCGAAATCGGTGGTTGTTGACTTTCACCGGTGAATGTTGACAATCAAATTAGTCGCTTTGGTGAATGTCCGAAATATTTATTACATCCGATTTGATATTAATTTATTCGTGGATATAATTACATTTATTCGATTTTTTAATACTTACTGACGATAGATTAGAAGAAACATCAGTGTTTGGAGTGTCGGGCAAATATATACCGGGCAATGGCACTTGACCTTAAAAAAACATCTGTGTAGGGTATACCAGGCAAATGTATACCGGGCAATGGCACATAACTAGACCTAGTATGACTAGACCTTTGGTAAATGTCCGAAATATATACTAGGTCAAGTGCCATTGCCCGGTATACATTTGCCCGGTATACCCTACACTGATGTTTTTTTAAGGTCAAGTGTCATTGCCCGGTATAAATTTTCCCGATACTCCAAACACTGATGTTTCTTCCAATGCATCGTCAGTAAGTATTAAAATATCGAATAAATGTAATTATATCCACGAATAAATTAATATAAAATCGAATGACGTTTTGATTTTGTCATTTTTGAATGACATTTTGACGAATCGGAGATGTATTTTATACTTTGCCGGTTTCTCATTTGGCATTCTATAGATTGCCTAAGCAATGTGTGAAATATGAATCATTTCATACTTTTCCGGCTAATTTTAGGCATTCTATACAATGCCGGATTTCATACTTTGCCGGTAACATATACAATTTAAAACAGTTGCATGCATTTAAAAAGTGAGTGTAATATAAACATTTTGAGTATTAGTTAACTTGAACGTGGCATTAAAATATACTCAAATAGCATAAACAGATTTGTTTCTTGAAAAATTCTAGTAAAGAATTATTTTTGTTAACTGTGGAAAAATAGTAGTACTTCGCATTCTTAACTTGTAAGGAATAGCATAATACTACACTATAATAAATTTGGGATTAAATTCCGGTATAAAGCACTGGGACCTTGAGTGTGAAATCTATTGTACAGTAAAATTCCTTTTTACCGAAATATGATACCTCAATATTTACTGTAATATTTATTTAAGTTGACAAATTCAGTGATTTTATAGTAATTATTGCAGTAAAAATTATGGTATATTGGATGCTTTTACTCCGCAACTTATTCTGGTAACAACATTTTACGATAATTAATTTTACTTTAATTTTTTCCAGTGCAGTAAAGATTAATATACTGGTTGAAAATAGTTAAAGTTTGTAACGCTAGATTAATTAGTATTAAGATAGTATAGTTTAGAGTATTATTTTATGACAGATAATATAAATAATAAAGAATGCACCTTGAATATAGTTTAAAGAAAAGATTCATGCCTTTTTGTTAGAATTTTCTAATTGAATTTTTTTTATCGTGCACGCTTTCATTCAACGCAAAAATTCATTTACTTGATCACAATAAAAGTAAATTTTATCTGCAATTTATATAAAAAAAAAACAATTAGTAAGTCAAAGACAATAATTTCACAGAAGGAAAAATTTTATATAAACAATTTAGTACCCTCTTTTATAGTTATATGTGCTTCATGAATTCAACAAAATTCCTAGTAAAATATTTTTATCTGAACACTTGCCTTGAAAAATATTTCTCTTTTTTTAAGCACCCGATAAAAAGTTCACAAAAACACAACGGAAAAAAAAAAAAAAAAAAAAAAAAAAAAAAGCTATCCACTATCCGGAATCCATCAGCTTCTGAACTTCGCTCGGGGGTCATCTACTTAAAATATAAAACTTCAAATAATGCTTTCCTGTCTATGAAGCTATCGAAATTCAATAGTCGATAATCTTACTCCGTCTCTTTTGAAGACTTCCGTTACGGTCATTAGTTACAAACAGAGCACTGAAAAGTGAAACGAATATTATTGAAAAAAAGGGTTGGAAACATATCAACTCTCATTATGAAATGTTTTTCTTATTTTACTTTACTTGACTGTTCTACTTTTTTATTTTTCTACTGATGTTCATTGTTATAAATTTTAGCTAGTCTTAGCTGTTGTTATATTATTGATAATTTTATACTGATGATTTTTATTAATTAATTTCTACCCATGAAATTCAATTCCAAATAATCGTTTCATGAATAAATGTTTTTACAAAATAAGAACATGTTTAATCAGATTAAAAACCTCTTTTGCTTCAAAAATATGTAAATAGGAAATAGCAGTCGACGGGTTTCAAGCACTCAAAAACAGACTCCCATTTTCAAAATTTGCCAGACGTGAATGAGAAGAAACATGAAGATAATGATTGAAACATGACAACTGCTATTTTCTATTTATTTATTTTGAAAACAAATGAAGTTTTTAATCTGGTAATATCTTACCGCTTCAGATATTGGGGATTATGTATTTAATGTATACGTGCTGTTTTCAAATCTGAATATTTCTTGATCTTTTTATTGCATCTTGAAATTTGCTGATGTTGTATTGTTCTTTATTTACAGATGTAATGTTTAGTTAAATAAGTACAAAGTAGAGTTTTATTGAATCTCAAATACTATGCATTTATACTTATGGTGACAACCATGGGAAGCAAATAATAGCTTCGTTTAATAATAATTTTGCAATTAAAAGTACATCAATTTAAATCTAGATATTTGTTTTCTTATTCGATTTATTATGAATTATAGGGTTTGGCGTCTTTTGTGACATTAAAGGGATCACGAAAAGATTACGTTTTTCTCGTATGCCAATTTTCAAATTTATTGGTTCGAAAAAAAGGCTGGTAAGATTATATTATTATTAGCATGTTTATTAAGATAAAGTTTTTCTTCTTCACAACATTTGAAACGCATATCATAACTATTGATAAATAGTAGTGAAGTTCTTGGTGTAAAAAAGATTT
Source organism: Parasteatoda lunata (assembly GCA_949128135.1). Lineage (NCBI taxonomy): Eukaryota > Metazoa > Arthropoda > Arachnida > Araneae > Theridiidae > Parasteatoda > Parasteatoda lunata. The sequence continues at coordinate 41,079,461 of OX421970.1, read as the reverse complement.
CGTCAGCTTTTGATTCAATATATTTCGTTTTAATGTCGATTCATCAAAAGTACTACCCTGTACTTAATTAAATAATTGTACTTTTTAAAATAAATTATAAGCCACAGTAATTAATTAGCATATTTTAGGTCTTCCTATTCAAGCAAGAGAATATTTTATTAATTGGTAAAAATTCCATTTATTAGATCTAACTACGGAATTTCATTTTTTATATACTACACTGTACAGTACGCGAAAATAAGACAAAACACGCTGAATAACTTTTCATCTAATGATCGGATTTTAACGTACTAAGAATCAATCTTATTGTTTTGATGGCCTCACTTTAAGTATGATAATTAACTTTTATTTATTGCAGATGGCATTTTGATTTCGAAATTAAATACAAAAACATGATTGCTGTTAAAATCTTAGCTTTTACTCGACAGGATTGGATTTCAAATCCTCAAAATCTTTGTGCTTTTTCAAAGAGTCTTTCCTCACATCATATTACGCTTTTTAATGAATAATATAGTTTCTTCGAACTGTTGCCAGTTGAGAATTTAGCCAGCCTTCTCAATCATGATTATAAAAATTGAGTAAAAATGTAAAATGAAAACCTTCAGGTTTTTTAAAAAGGAAATACATCTGTGGTTTAATTCTGTTAGGTGAAGTTCAGTTTAGTTTAGTTTAAAAATTTAGCTTTGAAGAATGAAAGCAATACTGCATTTTATCAGCTAATGAAAACATGCAAATATTGAATATTATCCATTAATTTAAAGATTTTCTCGAATGAACGACAATCTCATCTAATCGGTCATATTCAAGAAAGTTTAACAATTTTTAAATATTTAAAATACTGGGCCGTTTCCTGGTTCTATTTATTTTTTGTTGTAAAATACTTGCATTATAAATAGTTTAACGGTTCATTTTGAATTTACAGCATTCGAAATGGGATCCTTTTATTTTCTTAGGCAAAAAAATTATATAATTTTGATGAATTTAAAGGATGTTAATACAATGTGAGGATAAGCCTAATTTTGCCTGTGCTGAAATAAAATGAAAACAACGTAAATAATTAACTAATTGTAAATTATTTACGTTGTTTTACGTGTTTTTTCTGAAACTCAATTGGATAAATGAATTTACTTAAAATATAATCTGAAAGTTTTCTCGAAACTTACTATGAATGATCATACATAGATTTATACAGATTTAAGCACTCAAGTGAAAAAAAAATAAAATGCGAAGATTCACATTAACTTTTTTTTATTAAAAAAAACTTGAGATTTGAAAAAATAAAATTTTCTTAAAGAGATAAGAATGTATTTTATTTTATTCAGTTATAAACTTACGAAAAACATTAATGTAAATCAACAAAGGCAAATGGAATTTGGTTGAAAAGCATTCTCTTCTTTCTAGTTGAAATTATATAGAATAAATAATAAATAGGAGAATGTTGAAATTCCATTGGTGCTTTCAAACCACGTGAGTATAATTTACGCTTTGAGATCGGAAGTGATTTCTGACGTAGAAAATGGTTTTCGATATTAAATCGGGACAGTTACAGTTGGATAAATTTAAGCTTTTATAGCTTTTCTTTTTCAAATGGATTTTTCGAACGTTTTCAGATATTTATTATTTTATTTCAGCTAAGTCTTTTTTGTCATTGTGAGCAAAAGAGTGCGTACGCTCTTGCACAAATATATATATATATATATATATATATATATATATATATATATATATATATATATATATATATATATATATATTATATATCATTCTGCGAAATTGCAAACCTTATGCTAAAGCTTAATAAAGTTTAGAGTTTTTTTTCCTGTGAAAAATTATTTGATATTAATTGATTTGATTTACCTATTTCAGGTGTGGAGAATTCAAATCTGAAATTTGCTCGTAATGCTACAGAGTTTTTTTGATATGACATTGTTAGTCTATTTTTTGTTGAAGAGTGCGTTAAATATACGTTATATATAACAGGGGGTCGCATAAATGTTGCGACAATCTTCTATGGGAATTATTGAACATCATCAAGATTAAAACTGCTTAGAAATCCATACAGGTAGATGTAGTCATACGTGACTAAGAGCGCTACTCCAATTATGAGCTTAAAAGCATATGAAAAAAAGTTCATAATAGGGGAGCGCTCCTAGCGGCGTATGATGACATTTCCGGGTATGGGTTCCTATGCAATTTTTTATCCTAATGATGTGCTTTTATTTCCTTATAAGTTTGAAACAATACTTATACATCATTTACATATCATTAGACAAAAAAAAAAAAAAAAAAAAAAAAAAAAAAAACTAAAAATGTCATTTAAAGAACTGTAGCTTGAAGAGTTTTTCTTCTTTCGACTTTTTCTTGGACCTAACCAAGTCAACTCTCTTTTCTTTTTACGATTACATTCTCTAGGGCTTTTAATTTTTGTTCTTTTTCCAAATTTTTTTTTATATATTATAGGGTCAAAAAATTTTAGAAATATATTTTAACACTTCATTGACTGTCAATTTTATCCAGAAACTATAATCATATCGCAGTCTATTTTTTTTTTGTCACTGAATATGGAAGTAAAACATTATAAACAAACTCTAATAAATTAAATTTATGTTTAATGAAATGAAATTTAACTTTGGAATATATTTATCACCTTGGATTTTATAAATTGAAATAAATAATGCAGGTGCAAAGACAGGCTAACTCGTCATCGGTTTCAAATTTGAAACGAAAGTATCTAAGATCCGCTAGAAAATCTCATGCAATAAATAAATAATTTCTCCATATGATTTTCTTATTTGTTGATTTTTATTATGTCGACATATTAATTACGATAATTCGGATTAATTATGTTTGTGGTAACAGAAAAATAGAGCATTATACAAAATATTAAGTTATCAAAACGCTTGAATTCAAAAATTAAGTTCAAATATTTTAATCGAAAAATTAAAAGTTAAAGTAAAATTCTCTGCTAGAGGAGAAAAACTCCTGGTTCTTTTCAGAATATTGTAACTAAATACTTTCGCCAAGTTTAGATTTCTTTAAAAAAAATAATTTAAAATGGATCTCTTGTACTCCTCTAACTTACACCACTTAATTAAAGAGTGGAGCCATTATTTTTTACTGTTTTACACTTGCCATGTTCACGATCTCCGTCAATGGGTTTGTGTTTGCAAGGTGATTGATTAAAGTTTGGCAGAATAAAAAAAAATCACCCTCCAACTTTCTTAGAGGGGATTTTAGTTACCCTTTTTGGTCGCCAAAGTTATGATTGATGTGAAACGCGTTGTCAGCAGAGAAGAAAAAATATATATAAAAAAAGCTTTTGTGGCTATAAATTTTAAATATTATCTGGTACAAAAAAGGGAATTTTATTTTATGTTATTTTAAAAAAAAAATTCGACAGTTTCGTGAAACAAAACCTGAGAATATAGGGATGAAAAAAACTTTAAAAAGTTAAAACTTTATCTGTTGCCAAAAATTAAAGATTTTTTTTTCTCTTTTGAAATCAGTGTTGTATTATTGTATTTAGTTATTGTAAATTTCTATGAAATTGTGAATAATAAAATTTTTTAACTAGACATTCTTTTTTATAATAAAAATTGATTAAGATTAATGAACTGATTAATGATGTTTCAAATTAGAAGCAGGCAAAACAAATAAGAAAATATAAAAGAAAAAACGTAAAACGAAGTTACTGCCAAATATAATTCATATCATGGCAGTTTGTAACTTTGGTAAATTTATTAATCAGTAATTGCAACAGTTCATAACTTACTGATTTACTGCCCAATTGTGAAAAACGCATGTTTCTAGGAAAAAGTAATTGTCTCTATTGCCCACAGTGCTGTTTGTCATTAATGGAATTTGAAAGTGGAGTCTTCTAATATAAAATAAAACGTAATTTATACTATGCAGCTGTAATGCAAATTTTAAAAATATCATGATGTTATAAACCTGTCAGTAAAAATATTAGACTAAATGTTAAATATAGTATACACTCAAATAGTAATATTTTCTATAAACTCCGATAATGTGGTAAGTTTTTATAACAACAAGCTTAATTAAGTTAAATAAATTATTTTTAGGAAATTTGAGACAAAATATAAAAAAAATAGAATGAATCAGTTTTATTGCATTATTTTGATGTTTTCAACAATAATTAATTTGATGTTTTCAATAATTATTAAATAATATATTTTAAATCCAATTAACTGCTCAAAACTTGACCCAAAAACTTTGAACCATTACCTCCATAATAAGTATGTTTTAAATTAAAGACAAGAGTTAAAAATAAGAAAATAAAATATATTAGAAATTTATAAAAATGCAATATTCGAATAAAAACTATATAGCACATATAAATAAATGTATGTCATTTATAAATTTAAAGCAAAAACTTTATTTTGAAATGAAAAAATTTAAAATGCTTATTGAAACAAATTTAAGCTCGTATTTTTTATAATTATCCTAAAAAACTATGAGGATGAAAAATGAAAAATGATTGCAGCAAGCCTAAAAAATATCAGATGGAATGAAAAAGTCTGAAGCCTTTTCCAATGAATGTGACGCATTTCAAAGTGACGGTGACATTTGAGAAGAGCTCACATTATTAGCTTCTGACACCTGTTAGCCTATGATAACTACTTAGCCTATCACATGTTTACACACACACATGTATATTAATAAGTGAAAGATATATTGAGAATGTGATAGGGCAATTTAAAGTGAACAACTAAAAATATAAAGCATCTAAATGAAAGCGTAAGACACTGATGTAAAAAGGCTTGATGACTAAACTATTGTAAAATTCTACCAATATGCAATACCAGTTCAGCTACACATTTTTTAGTTTATTGGGAACCATAAACACATTTTTTTTCTTATTTGAGCCATCATAAAATATTAAAGATCATGAAATCATGTAACTATTTGTCTATAAACAAGGCTATAAAATGCTATGTAATTTCCAAACACTGGACACCTTTACATTTTTGATCAGGTCTCGTATGATATTGGGTCGGAAAAAATTAAGACTATAAAATACTATGCACGATCTAAATAAAAAAAAAACTTTTGATCAGGTCTCATATGATATTGTGTCGGAAAAAATTAAGACTATAAAATACTATGCACGATCTAAATAAAAAAAAATCTTTTGATCAGGTCTCGTATGATATTGTGTCGGAAAAAAATCAATACTATGAAACGCTATGCACTATCTAAATAATAGACACCTTTCAGAATAATAAATATTTAAATAATAGGCACCACAAAATCATGACAATAAAATTCTATACACTATCCAAATAATAGACACCTTTACTTTTTTGAATAAGCCTCGTACGATATTGGGTTGGAAAAAATCAAGCTATAAAATCAAACTATGTAACGCTAAATTGCTATACAAATAATAGACACCTTTTATAATAATAGACTATTTAAATAACAGACACCCCAAAATCAAGACTATAAAACGCTATCTAAATAACACTTTCTAAATAATAGACACCTTTACTTTTTTGAGCAGGCCTTGTATGATATTAGGTCTGAAAAAATCAAGACAATAAAACGGTATAAACTTACTAAACACCAGACATCTTTACTTTTTGAAGAAGCCTCGTATGATATTGGGTCATAAAAATCAAGGCTATGAAACGCTGCATAACTTCTAAACCCTAGATACATATAGTTTTTTGAACAAGTTTCAATGCTCGGTTGTTTGTTCGTATAATATAATTATAAATATAGTGTTAAATACTTTAGAAAATGAAAACGATAAGAAAATAATTACCTTAAACACATTGTTGTTTTAAAATTAAAACTGAAGTCATTCGTTCAATGTCAAAATCATCTTCAAAAGGATATTAAATTTTGCATTAAGTAATTCATCAAAGTAAATCCATAATATCGTAAGATATTAATGTGTATAATGAGCGAAATAAGGAACATTTCAAGATAAGGAAACTGGAAAAGTTTAAACAACCATCAGAAAGTAATTTATCTTTCGACAGCTAAAAATAGGAAGTTGTCAAATTTGGATGGCTCGTTATTGTGATTTCTCCTGGGCAATACAGAAGCTCATTAGTTTGTGTTTATAGTTTGTTGTCTCAAACTCATGCATCCCTAATTATGTTGCTTTCATTGAATTTTCTATTTTAAAGATATCTTTCTTCAATTATTAGCGAATATTGATACTAGACAAGAAAACTTTCCCGCATCCTAATTGAAGAGTTGCTGCAGATAAGATAGAACTTTCCATAAAGTGTGTTTAGTACCTCATGTTCGATTATTCCTAAAACAAAATACTTTATCTGTTTATCATAATAGATTTACTGCTTTTTTTTAAAATTTTGACATAAAGTAGGTTTTCTCTTAGAAAATGCAACAAATATGCATAATAGATAATGGAAACGGAAAGATTTTAACCGAATTTATCTTTTTACTAATTTATCTTTAAAAACGCTGATATTTTCATAAACGAAAAAAATTTCACAAATTATTTACAGCTACTCTCAAAAGACAAGCTTAATATTGAACAATAATGTTGCACAAATTTGCTATAACATTAATAAGGTGTTAAATTATTAAACCGTGCTCTCATTTAAGTTACGGAAGAGTATCGTGTAAATAATTTAAGTGCAAAAATATGGTTCAACGTATATTAAGGTTACAACAAAACTGCATGATATTACAATTCAACGAGTTTCAACCCTTGTAACAGCATATTGCACAATAATGTTTGAAAAAAGTTTGAGAAATTTATATTTCTTACTCTTATAAACTTTTAACTGAAAGATAAGCACCATTTAAACTGTATATGAAACGTATGGCAAAGAGTGGGAAAACGTTTTCAATAGTTTTGAGTGTTATGATTCAGAAAATGATGTGCTGCCTCTAATTTTTAGATAAACAGTAAGACTCGTTTTGCGTTCTTAAATTCATACTTTTCAAATTTTGTTGCCTTTATTAACTTTTCTTTTCTAAAAATATCAATTATTAAGACATATTGATGCTAAACAAGAAATTACTCTCACTTCTTAATTGAAGCACAGTAGAAAATAAGTAAGTAAATTGCGTTTAGTATCTCAGATTCGATTATTCATAAAATATTTTTTTTTTCATAAACAGTAAAAAATTTCTCATCAAATTATGATAAAAAGTGTTGGCATTCAGAGTGCCAATACTTTTTACTGTAAAAGAAATTTTTATCGTAAAATATTACAGTACCAAAAGTCTGATATACCGTAATTTTTACAGTAATAATTATAATAAAATTACTGTAAAAATTTGGGTATAAAATTTTACGGTTAAAATGAGTTTTATGGTAAAATGGATTTTACTGATGCTGCACTCAGGGTGCCGCTACTATTAAACATGATTTGATCTTGAATATTTTACAGTGCAGCTTTACTGTTTCATGTTTAAAATTGTGACAGGTAGTCTTTATTGCTTAGTAAGTTTTGGAAATCGAAGGACTCAGACTTTTTTTTCTAATTTATTTATAAAAAAGGGGTGATTTTATAAAAATGATCTTTTTAGTCTTGCTCGGAAAAACATTTAAATAGCGACCTTGATTCATAATATGGTGTAAATTTTGTGCAATCTTAATAAAGTGTCAAATTCAATAATGTTTCCTTCTAGAAACATAATAGCATATCAGCAAGTTTAAGAAGCAGCATTGTAACTATGTTTCAACTTATTAGCATATTAAGGTCACAACAAAATTGGGCAATTTTATGGACCAATACTTTTTCCGGCGTATTCAACAAAAACATTTCAAGAAGTTGAAAAAATATAAAATTTTACTCTATTAAACTTTTAAATGAATATTATTGTAAAAACATTGATTTAACCTTTCTTTTATGTTTTCGAAATGTATGACAAAGAATGTTAAAACATTTTCAACAGTTTTAAGTACGGTTACCCATAAAATGTTCTGTTTCCATCTATTTATTAAGGAGCAAAAATATGAGAGATAATACAAACAAAACTAGTTAAAAAAATTACGCGTAAATTTTGTTAATCTTTTTTGACTTTTCAGTGAGATTCGAGCTTTATTTGTCTGGCCTCATCCGCTGTAAGTTCTGCCCTAGAATAGCGAATCACTTTCTGTTTAGTACTCTCTTTTTACTTTTACTACTAAATTTCAATAAGATTTTTTTTGGAATTAAGATATAATGTTGATTCAGTGTCGGTAATAAAATAAAAAAAATTTTCTATGTAGGGATAAATAAATTTCTGTAGATTACTGCTAGTACACTGAGAAAATGGTCAAAATTACCAGAATATGGTAAATTTTACCGGTTTTCTGTCTCTACGGGGTCACCAAAAAACTTGGTAATTTGTAAAGCGTTTTATCATGATATCCTAGAACTTGATACAAAAACCATTTTTTCGTTTAAGTTTACTTTTCAGTTTTGAATTTTTTTACTAAATGTGTCGTAATAAGAACTATAATTTCGAAAACCAGAATTTCTGGTAAATCGTTACCGTATGAACGGAAAGATACCAAACGAATAGTTTAAATACTCTATATTTTGGTTAACTCAAATTATAATATTTTTTTAACCGGGAATATTATCAGATTTCTTTTCGTGTAGGTAGTGTAAAAACATGTAAAACAACCAACTAAAATATAATTGTTTTCTTTATATTCATTATTTTCTTTATATTCATTATTTTCTTTATATTCATTATTTTCTTTATATTCATTGAGAGATAATATATCTAATGCTTTTGATGTTCGAATTTAATATGTTTGCACTTAATTCAAGGAATAATTCATATTTGATCAAATAAAAGATGGATGACATTTATCAATGGTTTTAAAACATTTTTCATTAAAAATTAGTTTTTCCAACAATATAACTTTCATGACAACACAAAACAGATTTGTTCTTTTTAGTAACTAACTACATTTAAGCTATCTTCAGGATGTTATAAAGTTACATTTGATTCATATCATTAATATTACTATTTTCTAAAAATAGTTATTTAGAATTCGTCATTCCTTCAGAGATTTAACTCTCATAATGGCGATCAATTAACTCACTAATGATCCACTTCTGCCTTCATTAAATAAGGTACTCCAGAGGGTTTGCCATTGTCTCGTAATCTGAAGAGTTCCAGCTTCTATTCCAAATGTGATATTCGATTATCCTATTCAATCGTGTCACTTGTTGTAATTCAGGATTTCGCTTCTAGGTTTTGTTTACTAATGGGAAGAAATTCCCAGATGCTGTTTGGCTTATTTAAAGTGTAATTTAAACTTTGAGTTACATGGAATTTATGTTATTTTAAAAACAAATTGCTGTAATCTATTGTATTTCTAAACAATATCAATTTGATAATGATTTAGATTAAAATTTTTAATTATGTTGTTTTTAATTATGTTAAAAGTAGATATTCGGTATCTAAGATTTTATACAATGAGACTATGACATACATTGCGCAATAAATTAACGGACCACCCTGATTAACATTTGATTGAATGACCGGATCTTCAAGTTCTAGGACTCAATCTTAATAATTCAAGGAGGTGACTTCAAATATGTTAATTATTTGGTGCATACGATATTTTAAGTTTGAAATCAGACACAAAAACGTACTTTCTCTCTATAAACATACCTGTCTCTCAACAAATTTAAATTTCTGATCCCTAAAATATAAGGGGAATTTGAGAAATATGGTCCCAATAGTTTGACCAGGAAAGTGATCCGAAGTTCGACCCCATACTATTAATTTTACCTTTTGCGTATTTCACCATATGTAACTAACCACTATAACTTAATTCTAGTTGATAAAATCAAAATATAAGGTATTTAAAACATTCATTTGGTAATTTTTCTATTTATATGGTAATGGTTTACCGGAAGTTCTGGTTTTTAAAATTAAAGTTATTATTACCACACATTTAGTAAAGATTACTAGACTGAAAAGTAAATTCAGTCGAATAAATTGTTTTCTTATTCCATGCTCATAGTTATCATGATAAAATTACAAAATTTTACCACATTAGGCAAATTTATCGCACATTATATAACCATATGTCATCGTTAATGTTACCACATTCTGAATTTTTGAATTTCTGAAATTTTTGGTGTTTCCATAAAGCTAGAAACACGGTAAATTTTACCACATTCAGGTGTTTTAGACCTGACTCTTCATTCTGAGCCGCGATGGCTTAGGGGATAGAGCTTTCGCCTTCCAGTGAGGCGAACCGGGTTGGAATCCCAGTCGATACGAATTCCGCATCCAGCCTGCACCGACCACAGTGAAGTGAAATATCATCAGTGGCAGACGGATCATGGATTAGAGTCCCCTTGCCGTCAGGCTAACCGTAGGAGTTTCTCGTGGTCTTCCTCTTCATGTAACGCAAATGCTGGTTAACTGCATCAAAAAGGCGAATTTCTCCCAATACTCGATCTAGGAGTTCCCTTGTCTTCTGGATTAGGTTCAAAATTACAAGGCCACGGAGTTGAACATTGGTAGTCGTAAACCCACCGGTTATAAAATATAAAAATTCTTCATTTTACATTGACATTATATATTGCCGTCTTTTAGAGATTCGGGAAACGCTTCTATCTTGGAACAACACTAAGAAAGAGTTTAATTTACAAATATTGCTTTTACAAAAAAATTACGGCTGAGTACATTATAGTGCCAAGCTTATTATTTTAACAAGTAGTTTTCTGTTATGGTTTAGAAGTGATTTGAGGGTAAAATTCTAAATAGATGATGTAAAAATAAACGGGATATTCCAATTATCATCCCCTTTGTTATAGATTTTTTAATTTTTGTCAAAAGGGAGGACGTTGGAAGTCACAAGCTAATATTTAAGCTAGAAAGAAACAAAAACTTTCATTAAACTTTATCGAATCCCTAGCAAGGAAAATGTAATTGAAATTATAAAATTCTATGTTTTTGCCATAGGAAACGGGGGGGGGAGTAAAAAAGCGAGCATTAGATAGAAAATCCAAATTTTTCTCGACAATTAAACTGGTTTTATATTTATTTCGCCTTCCTCAGTAGTGATTTATTGGATTTCAGCAACTGTCTTGTTTTTTCTCCTCTTAAATATTAATCTGCGGTACCTAATTAGTATACTTTTTAATATTACTAGATTTCAGTAACGGTATTGTTTCTTCTTCTCTTGAATAATCTTCTGTGATGCCTAATGAATGTACTTTTTGATAAGGATTCTAAAAATATACATAAAAGGATACTCTTATGAAATATCGCCGATAAAATTGTTGAGTTTATTTTACTATTCAGCGATAGCTGTCTTTTGCGACTAAGTTTTTACCCATATTATATCAGGGAGCGATAAACTAATAAAGAAAAATCATAATACAACTATTGAACTATTTAAAAACTACTAAGCCAAAGGAGTTATTTCAAACCAACATTCAAAAAAAGTTAAAATAATATATTTTTAAGACTCAAAACAACATAAGATTCCAACCGTCTGAAATGCTCATAAAAATATCTACGACCACGACTTATTCTACTTTCTCGAACGCAGAATATTTATGAGATACTCAAACAGTGGGTTAAGTTGAAAGCGGTGGCTTGCTCGTAAAACAGTTTATAGACAAGCCTGTAAAAATGGGAGTTTTTCTCTTAAGGAAGTGAGAACAAATTTTTTTTTACTGCTCCAGTTTTCAATTTCCGTCACTTTCATAGCTGATCTCTCGACAGCTCATGACGTCACTTAACCCGACCAGATAAAGACAATTCTGCGCACTTCTTCGGGACTTCTTGAGATCGGACGTGTCGAAAACCTTGTTACGATCTGACGGGTCCCGCCTGTCATTTTGCTTTTTTTTGAAATGTTCCTGTTTTTATATTTTTAGTTTTTTTACTCTATATTTTGGAAGTAGTAGATTTCATCGAGTGCGAATAAAGAAGTCTAAATTATATTTAACAGGAAATGTATAAAAGTTTAAACAGCAAAGGTTATGCGGTTAGTTTCATTATGATTTCAAATTATGATTATGATTTCATCTAAAATATTTTCCGGAAATTTTAAAGGAAATAGAAAAACTTCTCTCAGTTAGATGCTTGAATCTACACACGTTAATTTCTTTTACCCTCTCAGAATAATTGTTTATAAAAGTTTATGAACCCTAATACCGATGAACTATAATATCGGAAACTTAAGTCATAATAAAGAGCAAATTTGCTGCTAAGTTACAATGTCAAACAGAAGAAAAAAAATGTCTAATTGAACCTTATTTTTGTTTAATCTAAACCTTAAAAGCAAGTGATCAAGTTCAAGCTGTGTGATAATAGGATTCAGCTTTATTAAGGTTGTAGTAATTTTTTTGAAATATTAAATGGAAATATTATAGATCCCTCTTCCAAGTATTTGAATTAACTGGTGTCAGTTTTTTTATGCACAAAGAAAAATTGGCTAAACGATGATTTGTAATATCGGAGCCTTGAAACACAATGTGGTCCAAATTTTCTTCAACGTTAATAAATTTAAAAAGAAATACGAGAACCTTTTTTATTTAAGTTTTTGAATTTACTTGTGTTATTTTCTTCTACGCAAGCAGAAAAATGCATTAAACGAGGAACCATATTATTGAAACCTTAAGCCATAATTAGGAACAAATTTCCGCAACCTTAATAAAATGTTAAATAGACCCATATTTCCGTTCAAGCTGAACCATAGAAGTTTGCAATCAAGTTTAACTATAATATGGTACAAGTTAACACAACATTAAAATTATAGTAATTTTCGACATATATATTAAACACATATAGGTAAAATTGGTTCTCCCCGAGAATTATTATACAATGAAGATGGGTCGTACTGTAGAAAATCCGTCCTTTCCACGTGCAAAATTGAATGCGCATTTACAGACATAAACCGTTCTTGCCCGTAGTATTCATATGTTTCATTTTTTATAAGTATTGATGAATATAATACAATAGTAATGAAGTGAATTGGGATAGACTACAATACCTATATTACAATTTCAAACCAAATTGTTCTATACAAGAATTTGTAAAAGAAAATATAGTCTAAAAAATTTCCTACATTTATTATATTTATATTCATATCATATATATATATATATATATATATATATATATATATATATATATATATATATATATATATATATATATATATATATATATATATATATATATATATATATATCATACATATAATGCAAAATATTAAACATATTAACATATTATCAGGCATTTAGATATTAAAAAATAATAAAAAAAAAAAACTAGCTAACTACCATAACAAGCGTTAAATATTAAAAATGTATAAATTATTAAAAGTATTAAAACAACGTTATAACAACTAATAAAATAAAAGATTCTTAGAAATAAATTTTAAGTCATTAATCAATGTTCATAGGCCACCGCCACGTTATATCTAACAACTTTTAATAGCGTTGCAGAAGTAAAATGAAGAATCCTATTTCTCGTTGCCCCCCTTAGAGGTTATGTAATGTCATTCTTTATCACACCCTGTTCTTGGCAGATTATTTTTTAACTTCCTGAATATGATGGAAAATTGCTCTATCGCACTTAATTACCCATTGCTGCGTTTATGCAGGTCATTATCTTAAGACTAGCAAGATGCGCCTTCTGATTTGGTTTATTGAAGCAAATATATTTCTGCTTTCAAACATGCTAAAAAATGCTAGTTTATTTAAATTTCTAAGAAGTATTGAAATGATTGTCTGTTTTAAATTATTATTTAAATTCAAATTTTTGAACGATTTAAAATTTTTTATTTGTAATGAAAGGACGATCAGTATTGAGTTTTTTTTTTATGTGTACAAAAATAACTGTCGAATAATTGTCTAATTTGGATAATTTTTATTTGGGATGATTGTACAATCGGGAATTTAAATTTGTCTTAAAAACATTGTCAAATTTGGATTTTTATTTGAATCGAAATAATTGTATGATTTGTTTTTTATTTTTTATTTATTTGTATCAAAATGATTCCTGATTTGTATTTTTTATCTGTATCGATCTGAGAGTTTGCTTATGAATTTTCCTTTGCTGTATAAAATAATTGTCTGATTTGGATTTTTTTGTGAGTTTTCTCAAATTTTATGGGGTTAGTATTGCGCACTAGCAGCCTTTACATCCCATAAGAGCTGCTATGCATTAATCTGGAATTGGATAAGGTGTTAATGTTGACTCAGAAGCTTCTGACTTAGAGTCTTAATCATTGCTCCATGGCGGCTATTATACATTTCTACAGCAGTAAATTATACATTGGTTTTTGAAATTTTGAACCTGAAGTTCTTACCGGTATTTTTTTGAAATCGGCGAAAACAAAGCTTTATTTTGATCAAACATGATATTTTTAGAAAATCGTTTTAGAATATTCATCACTGTAAGAAAAAAGAATTGCAGTTTTTGTCTCATCTTTTTAGATTTAATTTGAAGAAAAAAAAACAAGAGATTATTTAATTAATAAAAAGGAAGAAGTTACGCAATTTTTGAAAAATACATTGTTTCTTCCCTGATATTTTCTTTGAAATGTTTTATGACATTGATTTAATTTAAAACATTTGTGCAACATTTGTTCTTTAACTACTTGTTAAAGAATTTTTGGGCTTGGAAAAATTTAAAGAAAAAATTTAACACAAAATTAAAATAAGAAATTTAAAACATTTCACTTTCTGCTTTTTTTTCATTTTTCCATTTCCTAAAGGAATTTTTTCCTTCCTTTAGTTAAGGAATTCCTTTTGCTGAAATTATAATTCTATCAAAAATATGTGGCATTCTAAAGAAGAATATTTCTCTCAGATACATATACTAACGAATTGAAAAGACCATATCTCGTTGAAATTATGAACTGAGTAGATGAATTCTTTTTTAAAAGCCTTAAACAGAATACTTTGATTGAAAATAATGATTCCTTTTATTTCCCTTATCGGGTTTGGTTAGTATTTGGAATGTAAATTTTCCTTATGCATTGTTACAATTTTCATTCTAAAATTATTGTAAAATAACCGGTAGCAGTCTGTCCATCCGATTAACCGTAAAGTTTACGGTAAAGAAATTTTTTCACCTTTACGGTTTTGAAACCGTAAACAACTAGAATCGTTATAAAATCACGAATACAAAACTATACCGTAAACCGGGGCGAGTCTACCCATCCAGGGGCGAGTCTACCCATTTTAGTTTTATTTAATTTTCACTATTTTAAATTGCAAATAAACATTTTTTTACCGACGGTTCAGACTCTAAGGAAGATGGCGCTGTAGTAGTTTGATCCGTTTTTATTTATTTGGTGTCTTTTTAACCGACCTGTTCAAACGTCTTTTGAGAGATTTGTATTGAGAATCAGCAAACTTTTAGTTGGTGCTCCGTAAGTATATTATTATTATTACTATTTTCACTTTGGTTAAGTAATAAACTTATCTAAGACTAAGATTACATTAATTTTATATGAAAAAAAAAACAAAAAGAATGTAAGTTTTGCTGTTGTAAACAAAAAGCCAGAATTCGCGGGGCGAGTCTACCCATTCGTATTTAATTTTAATAAAGCATAATAATATAATTTAGAACTTTGTTTATATTAAAAGTAAGTCATTTTAAATGAATTTGAGTATATTATTTTAATTCTGTATTGATAAATTTATCATTAATAAGAAAAAAGGATTTTTCATGATTCCCAATGTTTGAATTTCGATTTTGTTAATAATCTTTAATTATTATTATTTATTAATTATTTAATGTTAAATTTATATTAATTTTAATTTATTTTTATCAACAATAATCAGAAAATTTTTTTATTTTATAATGTTAATGATTATAAAAACAAAACTGTGATCAAAATGTGATAATCGATCAAATACTCAATTTGTGTTATTTTATGAATAAAAAAATGGAATATATAATAAAGTTATGAATTTTACTTCATAAATATCCTATATAGTAACTAAAATAACAATTTAATAGTAAAATTTGATTATTTACAATGTTAACATTCATTTTAGTAGAATGGGTAGACTCGCCCCATACGAGAGATTTGTCAGCAGTTCTATAAAAATATACAGTAACAGCGTAACTGTTAATATTTTCTAAAATCGATTTCACAGCTTTAAAGAGGGATAAATAGCGATTCCGAAACACCGATTAAAAGCCTTTTTTCTTTAATATTTACAAAAGTTTGACCACTTAAAAGTTGACAAACTGAAAAAATGGGTAGACTCGCCCGGGTTACGGTACGGTTTTCTTAACCATTTATAGCTACCATGGTTTCAAAACCATAAAAAAAGAAATATAACTTGACATAAGAGCTAAGCTTCTCGTTAGATAATGGGCATTAGAGAGTGCAGGAAGTTGGAAATTCTTCAGGTGTGTTAAAGGGAATGGAGGTGTCAACGCTGGGATTCGAACCCCCGTTCTGTCGTTCATGAGATTGACAGATTAGCTCTCTCGGCTATAATATGTATGCAGTTGCAAGGAACTAAGTTGTTTCATTAGATGGGCGTAGTTGGTGTAATGAAATTCTTGTTATTTAACCGTTTTAGGTAAAAATAGTTAATAAACGATTTTTCTCACTATTAATAGTTTCATTACCATCTTATTTATGGTTATTCGACTATTTTATTTAAATATGGTTAAATAACAATTAAATACATTGTTATTTAGCCATTTTTTAAGAGAAATTTTTTAACAGTGTGAAGTATTTTGGTCATTCGAAATCATTACTAATATTAGAGGATTCAGAGTTACCAAATAACATATGGAACAACTGAATGTTAATACTTTTACTTTTGATTGTTATTTTATTAAATAATAAAAATATTTTTTTAAATTCAACCTTAACAACATTTTTTTATTTATTTCCGGCACGAGTTCCGCATTTAAGATAGATGAGTGTTTTCTTGGAAATAAATCTTGTCTATTGTCAATTCAGATATCGAATGAAAAATGCAGCTAAGCAGAAGTAAAGACATGTAACTTCTATGGTTTTACGAACAAAATACTGTTATATATTTATTTCTTAACAAATGTGCAAAATAAAAATATGGAGATTGAATAATAAATCACTTTTATATCAAGATCGGAATGACAATAAAGAATATCTAATCATTTGCATCTTTCACTATATACAATACAAGAAAATACAAACGCTAGTATATTTTTTCCTAAAACTTATTTAACTTAATTTCGAATTTTCAAATTTAATTAAAAATGTTAAAAATTTTTAATCTGCGAATTTTAAAATAGTTACTGTTACAAAAAGTGATTATACGTTTAATGTGTTTTGAAAGGATATTTAAGAATTTAAATGTTTAGAATATGTTAAAAAAAGAACAATAACGACCCATAAGAAAGTATATAAGGAGGGAAAGTATATATATATATATATATATATTAAAATATCGTAATAATTACAAATTATTGAAAAACTATTTTCTTATTTAAGGATTTCCAAACCAAATAAAATAATGTTCCTGATCCCTTGAATAGTTTATACCGTTTTGTTTACGTAAAATTCGTTCTAAATAGTACCATTGTTTTGTTGAATTATCACCAAAAGTATAATGTTATGTTATCAAACAACAAAAGAAAAGTTGTTCTTTTTATACTTAGGAAGACAAAATTAACTAAAGTAAAACTAATGGTATTTTAGTTACAGTTATTGGAATTAGTTGCATTGCTATTACATTGCTATTAGTAACAGAATACGAATTTTGTATTTTTTGAAACTCATTTAATAGCATTAAATAACTACAACACATTAACTATATTAAACCAAAAATATTCTCAACTACAGAAATTGTTGCAGTTATAACATATTTTATATATGCTGAACTGTTTAAATTTTTGAGATCAAAATTTTAATAACAAAAAGTGTTATTTTTATTTAACTAAGAAATGGAAGATATTGTGAAATATATAACTAAGAAAAAACTGAACTTCTACATGCAATAAAATATTTTAAAAAAATTGTATATTAAACTTAATTAACATTTTCAATTATTCCTAATTGCATAGAAATGATAAGTTTTAATTTTTCGTATTTTTGACATTCTGTAGCTATTTTTATAGCGTAATTTATCACATTTGTAGGACATTATTTTGAATTTATATAACTTGATGTTTCTTGTGATAGAAACGGTTTTCTACAGGGATAAAAAAATTACCATACTGCATGATAAAGTTATTACTGGTAAAAAGGAAAAAAAAAAACTATAATTCTGGTAATAAAACTAAAACACACGGTATTTAAATCATTCGTATGGTAATTCTTTACCGGGAACTCTGGTTTTCAAAATTACAGTTCCTATTACCACACATTTAATAAAAATACAAAACTGAAAAGTAAAATTAGCTAACTAGATAGTTTTTATGCCATGCTCAAAGGTATCGAGACAAAATTGCCAAATTGTATCAAATATTAAAAAACAATACTTTATGGTTAATTTTTTCAAGATCATTACCAAAGCGCTTCGTTGAAAATTACCGTACTTTTCGGTGTTCTCATAGAGCAAGAAACACGGTAAATGTTACCATATTCTGGTAGTTTTGACCACACTTTTTTTCTCGGTGTAAAATGAAAACTCTGATTATATATCTTGTTTAATAAAGCAGTAAATAATGATGTCTCTTTAAAAGAGATTATAAAAATTTTAATAATGGAGGTGAATGAAAATTTATTGTCTTCTTTATTCGCAAATAATTAAGGGCATCGCTGTTGAGCCTCATTTAGATAAAAATTTCTTAATCCCAAAACCAACAGAATATTCTTATACCTACGAACAAATTAATTGCATATTCCTGCTGTCAGAAACTTCATCAAAGATTAAACAAAACATTTTATTACGGTTCGTAATCCTAAAAAAATGTCTTTAATTAGTCTAACATTAAGGAAAAACATCGTTTTTCGTTTTAATTAAGCGAAGATTTTTTTTTTTGTTTTGCATTATGCGAGATTTTTTTTTCACTTGATAGAGAAGTGAATTCTATCTTGTTTTAAGTTTAGAATTTTTGTTTAGTTTCAGCAAAAATAATTAGTAAAACATTATAATTAATTTTTTTTAATTAAACTGATTAATGTTTAATGTTATGTTTCGCTAGAAATCTAATTTGCACGTAAACTTGAGATTTTCTTAATAAAAACAAACAGTATGCTTTTTTGGAGATAAAGTGTGAAATGTCTGCAATAGTATTTTGATGTTATTTGATTTAAAACTTAGCCATTAATTTTTGTAAAATTTAATTTGAAAGCTAAATGCAACATACAATTTTAATCGATGTAAAAATTTAATTTAAATTCATTTTTAATAAATATGTAAAATAATTGCGCTATTTAATTATGTATATTTCCTCATTCAATTTAATAAATCATAATGATTGGTTTGCATTTTCGTTAATGTTGCTATTATTGATGTAAAAATATAATTTATTTTTATTTATAAGTTTATATATTTATAAGTTTATATATTTATAAGTTTATATATTTATATATTTTATATATAAGTTTTATTTACAAATATTACAATTATATATAGCTCGGGAAACTTAAAGTTTTATTATCGAAATACCATTCAGTTAAAATTAATCAAATTTGTTACAAATAATTTCTAGGATTTTTAATGAATGGTAATGGTATAGACTGGTGGTGAGTCTGGGGTTGTGCAGGGCTAAAGGGGTTGTGAGTTCGATTCTGGCTGACGATTAAACAATCAGCTTGTATACGTAGTAGGGTACACGTTAAATCTATTGTGGCTGAAATTCCTCCTGTTGGTTGCGGTGTGGAAGTTCGGAAAAAGTGGTAGCAGCTTAGAAGCTGTCAATGTCGTCTGACCAATGTCAAAGTTAAGTGGCATTGTTTCCTTAGTTGTTAAAAAATAAATGCCTTGAAAAATGAGGCAACATGGAAGGCCGTGGTTTGGTGCGAGTGTATGCGAAGTTTTTGAGTTAATTTAAAAAAAAAAAAACTTTATGTTAAAAAGAATATTAACTTTGTTTCAGTGGCAAAAAAAGTTTTTTTAATTTTTTTATTTTTCGAAGAAAATTATTTTCAACAAAATACTGCTTTTTTACATTGAATGCAAAAAGTGCACTGAAAAAGTCTTAGATAAAATTGCAGTAAAGAGTACCGGCACTAAGGGTGAACTGTATTACTGTAAAAATTAAAAATTTTATAAAAAATTATGAAAATTACTGTGAACTATATTACTGTAGAAATTAAAAACTACATTATTGTAAAAATTACGGTATAGTATTTTCTAGTTAAAATTGATTTTACGGTAAAATGACTTTTTCGAATGACGCGCTTAAAGTACTTTATCGTACTTTGATCTGGAATTTTTTTATTTTTTATGTATAGTTACTCTCTAAGTAATCTAAGTATTTAAAGTAGTTCTTAAAAAGTATTTATGCACACTAGATTATATAATTCCTCAATGACTAAACCCCCCAAAAAAATTTCTTGTTTAAAATTGAAATATTTATTTATTTATTTAATTACTGCCTTTCTTTAACCCATGTAATAGTGTAAAGCATTTGCATCTTCACTTTATAAATGATTCCCTAGATTTTAAAAATCCTTCCAAAATTCGAATACATGATATACAGCTCTTGAATGCAATATTTTTAAAATTTTACTTATTTTGCAGAAAATTTTCTTAATGGTAGTAGACATATGTTATTAATTACTAGAATTTACTTTTTAAAATTAGTGAGGTTTATTATTTAGTGTAACATTTAAACATTGTGTACGGAAGGTAGTGAATGATGTCATTTAACATTTATGGAAGTTTAATTAAACATTAATCAGTTTTTTCAGTAAAAAAATGTGAAGGTTTTTGTTGAATTTAGTAACTTTTGTCTTTAATTTGTTTAGGAACGAATAATAAAGTTCTCTACATAAATAATCTTAAAAATTAAAATGTCGAAGAGATATTAATTTATGTCCTAGTAAGTGATATAGATAATTTCTAAATAAATTTCAATTATAACTTATAAGAACTATTGATGTGTCATATTACCCATTGCAATATTGTGTACATAAAAACGTACAGTTCGCGAAAGATTGTTTGTTGCATTTAAAAATATTTGAGTTACTTTAACATACCTTATAGATATCAAAACAATATGTTAATATATAGGTTGTATTTATTAATTAATTTTTTTTTTTTTTTTCATTATAGTACTTTGTAGGGTGCATTTTTTCTCATATTAATTTAACATATAACTTCCAATATAACATAATTTTCTGATATGCATTATTTTTAAGAAGAATGCTTTAAAAAAAAAAAAAAAAAAAAAAAAGAATTTTCTCACAGCATCAGTTCTAACAAACAATTTTCACCAGAAAATGGAGCAACTTTTTTCATGCCCTCATAAGATTGATTATTTAGATAATAACATCGGCTTAATTACTTCAGCAAAGTAAATAACTGATTTTCCACATGCTATATATTTTTTCCCATTTCAATTACTCTCCCAAAAGCAATTAATGATATGTTTTTCCATTCCGAGATAAACTAACATGTTTTTGGGAAACATGCAGGAAAAGAGCCCGCATACTTACTGCCTGTTGCGTCACAGCTAGGCGAAAGAAAACACATCATCACGTGTACTTGCCGGTTGGCATGACTACAAGTAAACAGCCCTGGGGGCTAGAGGGATGCTTTTCCTTTGCAAGCTATCAGGTACACTGGGTGAATATAGCGGGGGATTTCGAATAACGGGAGATGGGGTTGCCGAGGCATTCTTTCTCCTCGCCAAGACGCCAAATGATATGCTTTATTAGTAATTAATATGTAAATTACAATATATTGTTTGTAATTAAATTCGATGTATTTACATTTAAGGAGAAGTTGATTTTCGTGCGATCAAATACTACAGATGAAATAAAGTTCAGCTTTAACAATTCATAAGATTGAATAATTGAATTTATCTTATTTTTTTCTGAAAAATATTCTTTTTATGAGCACAGATTTCTAAACATTATTCTTTGTAACAGGCTAATATATTTTCAAGTTGGAATCTTAATATAATTTTAATAAATAATTATTATTTTTTTAAGAACACTAATATTTTAAAATTGGAAATAAATAATGTATAAATTGTATGTAAAAAAGTATGGTCAAAACTACTAGAATATATAAAATTTTACCTTTTTTCTGACTCTATGTGAACACCAAAAAGCTCGGTAATTTTTAACGAAGCGTGCTTGGTTATGATTTTGTTAAAATTAACAATCAAATGTGGTTTTATATTATGTGGTAAAATTTGGTAATTTTATCATGATACCTTAGAACATGGAATAAAAACCAATTATTTTGTTAAACTTTCTTTTCAGTTTTCTATTCTTATTAAATATGTAGTAATAAAAAGAATAATTTTCAGGCATACCGTTACCATATGAATGTAAAATATTAAACGATTGGTTTAAATGCTGTATAGTTTGGGTTTTTATTAACAAGAATTTTGTTTTCTTTTAGCAGAAATGTAACAACCATACAGTTCAGTAATTTTTCCAGAATGTTTTCCTCCTTATATAAGGATATATGTATATAATGAATAACGTATAGTTCAAAATGTAAAATAAAAACTATTCTTAGAAATAAAGACAAGATAATTTTTAAGAATTATGTCTTGTAAAATTACAAAGTTTTAATGCGATATATATTTCATCAGGGAAAATGAAAACATTCTTAAATATTATTAATAATTCTTGAGATATGATTTGAATAATACAATATTTTATACAAAAAATCGTTTTAAGAATTAAAAGTATGCATTTAAAATAATGTAATATAAGAGGGATAATATAATAATATGAAAGTGAAATTGGTTGCCACTAATATGGATATTTAAATTATTTAAGACGAGTAAGAAAGCCTGGGAATATTTTATATTTTTGTTAATTTTTATAAGTAAATTAAAGTCCCTATTGATTTATTTTTTTATTTTTATAAATTCATTGAGAAATTGGTACTAAAATTTGAATTTAAATAACAGTTTCCGTTGGAAAGAAATTATCATTAAAACACAAATGCTTTTAGAAATACATCATGATTGAAGGGCATTTGAATTACTCTAGCGTATTCTAAAAAACTTAATTTCATGTGCGTTGGAGCTTTTTCAAACTCAATTAATTTTTAATTATACGAACAAGCTGTAATGCGTTTTCAATACAATTGTAATGAACAATTGTTCCTTCCTCTATTTACATTTTAGGATATGTACAGTCCCTGGCCAAATTATTAGAGGCGCTATAAGATTCCATGTAAACTCTTAATTATCAGGTGATACTATTCAGTTTAATTGTTTTTATGTGACTGAAACCGGTTTGCACTTGTTTACGTTAGTGTGTGTATCAATTGGTTAAATGAGACGATGTATAATATAAATTTGACGATAAGATAAATTAGACGATATATTATATAAATTTAGAATATTTATTATATGAAGCATTATATTAGTATATTATAAAAAATAGATCAAATTATTAGGCGCACTGTAGTTTTTTAATAATTACATGATTTGCACGAGTTTATATGTAGTACTTTTACATTTAAACATACTTGTAATTGGTTTTTATTCAGGAGATTTCTTATATACTTATATACTTCCTATTGGTATTTATTTTTAACGTATTGCATTACAATGTTAACCAATTGATACAGGAGCGTAAACAAATGCCAACCGTTTTCATCCGAGTAAAAACAATACAGCTGAATAGTATCACCCGATAATTATAATTTTGCATAGAATCTTATAGTGCGTCTAATAATATGGCCAGGGACTGTAAATAAAAATAATATATATAATATGTAGATAATATTTTGCTTTAAAATAAAATTTATGTTTCAAAAATAAAACCAATTGTATAATTTGTTACAAATCTTAAAAAAAAAAAAAAAAAAAAAAACGTAATTAACTGGTATAATTTTTTAAATTATAATACAAAAAAATGGCAACAACTTACTTTTTCAATTTAATTTATTTTCATTTTGTAGTTCATATTAAATAGTTAATTTATTATTTATTTTTAGAGAGCAACAACCTGTTGAAACTATGTATTCTATAATCTATGTGTTTGAGAACAAATCTTTTCTTACATTTATGATATAATTTTTTAATCTTCACTTCGAAGATTTAAATAAAAAATGAGTTATTTGTGTGAAAATTTATGTTCATCTTTTTTTTATTTTTTAGAATGTTGGATACGTTGAGGTGGAACACTTGATTCTTACCTGTATAGGCCTTCTTACCTGTATTATTTAAATGATTATCTTCAAAGCCATATTTCAATATGCATTTTATCGTCTTAGTGGATTAGTATATTATTCGAACAGTTCGATTTTTTTTTTTTTAAATTTAATATCTTAAAACTTTTAATGACTTTGTTCGTTTCATATGAATCTTCTCATAATTACAATTCTTTAACAGATTAAAACTTTCTTTTCTATTTAAATTTTTCAATGTTCTAAATACTTTTACGGATTTTCTAAGAATTCTTTCGGCAATGCATTTAAATTACCTAAAATGTATTTCCCTAGTCGGTGCTTTAGTCAATTGTATAAACAATAACAAAAATAGTCGACAGTATCGTATGATTCTTCCAAAAAATTTTAAGAAGTTTCTAAGAAGTATTATACATTTTTCTGTATTTAAATATTCCTACATTTGTGATAAATATAACACAGTAGACTACTGGGTACTTTTTCAAGATTAAGATAAGGATCGAATCGGAATATTTTGTTACGTTGTTTTATAAAATTAAAAATTGTAGTTAATTCTAAGGTAATTCTTCACTGCATTTTTGCAAAGCTAAATTTGAAATATTGATCATCTTCAGTCCTCCATTAATTAACAATTAAAACTGCTTTGACCATCTGAAAAGGTGCTTGTTTTAGTATAAGGAAAAAGAATTGATCACCAGTCTGTGCTAGTTTCAACGTCGAAGGACATGCTGCTTCCACGCGTGTAACTTCGTAAGTTTGGCGTCTACTGCAATATTGGTAAGATACAAAATTGATTTGGTGTTAATTTTTCAGTTTGAAGTGCCAGTTACTTCATATCTTATATTTTAGCTTTAATTTGATTTTGATGGTTTTGTGTTTATTATCGCAAATATTCCATTGTTTGCGTTTATTATGAGTATCAGTGTTTACATTACAGTATAAGTGTTACATTTATTATGAGTAATTTACTATATTGTACATTCAGTTTTGTGAACATGCGAAGTGGCAAAAATGTCTCATCACAGTCAAAACGTTGTAACTTATTTTTTTCTGTATTCTCTCTGTATTTTTCGATGTTGTTATCGTATGCCTGTTTAGGCAGAGGGGTGAGATTGCTCTTGTTTTTCAGTGGCGCCATCTATTTCCAAGAATTCGATTTCTGCTACACCCATACGTCACACCCGTTTATAGGGCGGACCCATTCATACATCCAATCATTCATCCACAAATCGTAATTTTGACCTGAATCAGAGAACGATCGATCTCCAATCCAATGCCCAAAGAGGTATTGATTTGTTATGGGAACATGGAGGACTTTGCGACTCGACAAATTTAACGTGCATCAGCCACCATTTACTACACGGGGATTCTTTGGCCGGCGGGGTTCGAACCTACAAACTCTCGGACATGAGCCCAGCGCCCTACCAACCAGGCTATACCCGGCCCTGCATTTTTCGATCAATCACTTTTGAAAAGTATGGAGTGAAGGTTTAAGATTTTATATGTTAAAAGAAACAAAAAATAGTAGGAGCCTCAATAAATAATGCACGTAATGAAAAAAAAAAAACAGCAATTAGTTATTATATGAAGCAAGAATAAAATTATTACCGATTTATTGCTTCTCTATTTAATTTCCAAATATCTTTAGTTATTTCTCCTAAAGATTGAGTTCATTTTCCTTAGTGAGAAGCTCTCGGTCTCAGAGAACTCCATCAATCGCAATTGTTTAGGTACGTAGCCAGAAAAAAAAACTTTCCCGCCGTAAATTAGCTACGAGGGAACCTTTGAGCATAATTAAAGAACACTGCAAAGAAATGTTGTGATAAATTACTAAATAAATGGCTAAATAGATAATAGTTCTGAAGAATATTTTGATAGCTTTATTGCTATATTTTAGAGCGTTTCATAAAAACCATTTATTCCGTTAAATTTACTTTTAACTTTTATATTTTTATTAAAAGTGCAATAGTAAGAGCGATAATTTAGAAAAACAAAACTTCTGGAAATCTATGACTATAACGGGCAAAATAATTACGAAATTAAAGGTTAAAATACCGCAAAAATATTTTTTGCCGTAATTCTGTTTCATTTTTTTAATATTTTACTAGAAATGCTTTTGCAATACAAGTATATTAATTTTGCCAGAATTTCTTTGCTCAATGTGTAATGTAAAATAAAAAATAAAAAAACAACTAATGATAATATGAAACAAAAATGAAAGCTTTACCGATTTATTACTTTATTTTCCAAGCATGTTCAGGTAGCAGTCCCAAAAATGCGTTAGTTTGAAACTTCATGTCTTATAAAACTCCATCCATAGACAATTTTTCAAATACACAGCAAAAATAAACTCTCTGCTGAAACTTAGCTA
This sequence comes from Parasteatoda lunata, assembly GCA_949128135.1. Lineage (NCBI taxonomy): Eukaryota > Metazoa > Arthropoda > Arachnida > Araneae > Theridiidae > Parasteatoda > Parasteatoda lunata. The sequence goes on along the minus strand of OX421970.1, from coordinate 41,052,878 downwards.
TGAGAGAACACTTGAACCGAACTAAAGACCGATGCCAAGGAATGATACAGCCAGCAAAATTTTTCATAGATCTGTCTAGAGGCCATGGATAATTAAAGGTAAAGAAAAGTTAATTCTCACTGGGTTTAAAATCAGCAGTCTTCAGTGTTATTAATTCTCGGAATATGACATTAATTGTTTTAGTTTATTTTTATATAATTACTAACATACTTATAATTAAGAAACATAATTATAATTAAGAAACATAATTATAATTATGAAACATAATTATAATTAAGAAACATAATTATATTTAAATAAAAAGTTACATATTTCTTTTACATTCAAGATTTTGCATGCTATGCAAGATTGAGTATGCATGACTTGAATTGTGAACTAAAGTAAAAACGCTAAAGTTACGAAAAGGTGATTTAATGAAAATTTGTCTTAAATGACAAGCTCAGTAAACTGGTAAAAATTTGCAGTGTTAACTCTAGTAATAGTAATAAAATCTGTCAAGAGTTGTCACTATAGCACATTGTAAATTCAATGGCAGTAAAAATGCTGAAAGAGTGACAAGATTCTCGAAAAGTAAGTCGAAAAATAGTTTTTTTTTCTTTAAAAAAATGATAAAAAAATGTTTAAAACTGACAATTTCAGATATTTATGCACAAAACCAAAGGTAGCGTTGATATATTTTGTAACGGAACCTGGATTTTAAAAGATGAGAGAGAATGGAACTAAAACGCTGCTAAAAAAAAATATTTAAAAAAATGGAGTTATTTTTCCTGTCCTGAAAGTTTTCTCCATGGACTTTCAGCTTTTCCTATTTTTGTCTTCATTTTTTGATTTCTTTACGGAAACGTGATATTAATATTCAGAAATGGAGCCATAGATCTTATTTTTTATGAATTCTGACAATTATTTGGTTCAATAAAACAAACATCTCCAACACGGAGAAAACAAATTCAGGTAAATAATGACATTTCTGGAAAAAAGAAGAATTTTAATTCTGGTCAATAAAAGCGGAATATACGGTATTTAAACTATTAATTTCCTAATTTCACCATTAATATGTAACAAGTCATTGAAATGTTTGGTTTTCAAAAATTTAATCCCTATAACCACACTTTTTGTAAAAAATACAAAACCGAAAGGTAAATTTAAATGAAAAAATGGCTCTTGCGTCAAGTTTTTATGTGTTTCCATAGAGCCAAAAACATGGTTAATTTTACTATTTACTGGTAGTATTGACCATACTTTTTTCCTCAGTATATGAAAATAGTGTATTCCATAACTTCCAACGCGAAAAAAGATTTTGCAAAAGTCATTGATATCTGAATAATTTATTTTATAGTAACAAAAGTTAATGCTGAATTTAATCTGAAATTTTCTAAAGATTACTTTCAGATGCAGAAGAAATTAAGAGTTGTTTTAGATTATTAATGTAATAAGTCTTCTGACATTCTCCTTTATTTTTGATGTCTCATTGATAACCACAAAGTGTAACTTTTGTCACGCAAATTCGTAATGATTCATGGGCAAAAACCGTTTTTGTGAGAAAATTGTAAGGAGTAAAGAGGGGCGCAACTTTAATTTTTCACGTCATCTTTCAAAGAATAGATTAACTCTTAACCTATTTTAAAAGGAAAAAAAACTGGTTAAGTTCGCTAACCAACAGTTTAGTTATTAGAATAGTTATATCAATGTTATCTTCACTTTTGAAAATTTGCTTAACGAAAGAAATATAAAATTTTGTGATAAAGTTAAAATGTATAGCGGAAAGAAATGATGAAATTATCAGATGCTTATAGATCTTTCAATACAGTGGTTGGGTAACATTCTTTTTATATCATACTAGCTGTTCTTAGTATGGGGTGAATAAAAAAAGTTAAAGAATCAATAAATCAGTACTGAGAAACACTACGAAATCATGATCTAAACTGAAAGACATATACCGACACAATTAAAGAGCTTGATGGAAGAATAAGAAGAGTGAAATTTTTTAGAGGAATTAATCAAACGGACAAAATAACAAAAAGTGGCTGCATCGATATGAATACGTTTAATGTAACAGACCGTTTTTACCTTCACTTTTAGCTTATAATAACTAATCACACCAGTTTTAATTTAAAATTTAAAACAATGGCTTAAAACAGATGTAAAATGTCTTAGTTTAAACAGTTAAATTTAAAACAATGGCTAACGTTTAACCAATCATAAAATTTCATATATATATATATATGTTTTCATATAAAATTTCATATAAACATATATATATATATATATATGTTTTCAAAACTGTTATTGTCTTTATAGTTTTTAAATTAAGAATATCACAAATCTCATAACGTTGGTTATGTTTGCAGACCAACAGTATAGTTATAAAAAAATATATAATGATATTATCTTGGATTTTATAAATTAGCTGAATAAAAGAAATCTTAAATTGTATAATATAATTAAAATGTATTGCGAAAAGATGCAGTGATGTTATGATTTGGTTATAGTTTTTCAACACAGTGGTTAGCAAATTGAACTATTTTTTCTTGAATTAAAAAAAAACTAAGAATTCCATAATCGTTCTTTTATTAACATTTTAGATATTAAAAGAGTTATATCTAGATTATTTAGGATTTTATAAAGGTTGCCTTATAAAATGAATCTATGATTATGCAATAAAATTGAAAGTATAGCGAAATAATACAGTGATAATAATTATTTGTAAATTTGGCGTCCAATAAGATTACAGCAAATTTGAACAAGCTATGGTTCATCAACCCCCAAGATTTGTAACAGATGTAGATATTCAAATAACAGAAATAGCATGAATCAGAATATTTTCTAATTTGAAGAGAAATCAATTTAACAGATAAAACCAACTCAACTTATTTTTACACATAAAACTAACAGCAGAAAATATTATGAGCTTGTAAGCAAGATTCAATTTTCTTTTCAACTTAATTTTTTAATGTTTGCCATGCTTTTCTAATGTTACTTAACTATGTTTGTATGAAATGTTACCTTAAATGTTTTAAGTATACACGTAATAAAATACAGGTTGTGCCGAAATAAAATTTAAGTTTATACACAATTTCTATAAAATACTAGTTTGCACCCGTTCGCTTGTTATGTAATATAGTTGATCGAATACGAAATAAACAGCTACATTTCGTATTAAATCAAAATTGGGAAGCAAAGAAAAGGAAGAAATTTGTATTATTATACTGTTAAGTTTACTCAATACAAATTCCAAAAACTCATAATACTAAACACCAAAAATATGAAAAATTCCTTTTAAAGTATTTTTGTACTTGAGTAGAAATCCCCACGATTTATGAAAAGCTTAATATAAAATCAAAACTAAATAAAGTATGTAAATAACATATAATTTTGACAAAATCTTGAAATGGTAAAACGAGGCAATGGGTCATATTTTATGGAATATAAATTACTTAAATCAGATACCATTTTTATTCGAAAAAAATTAATTTCCTGACATCTAGGCAAAGGTCAGAAAATAATATCATTTCATTAGCAAACAAACTTGCTTGAAGAAATAATTACGAAAAAGCATAATTGGATTTTGCCTGTTGAAACTAATTAATTTTCGGTGGGAAATTAAATGTATCTAATATTGCTTAGAGAAACAATATTTTTCCCCGATGCACTTTTATCGCCCGTTTGGCGGTATCTTTGCGAATCGATTCTTTTTCTTCTGCAACTTTCTCTAAATATCCACTGGAGTTAACCGGAACAGGAAACGATAGAAAGTTGAGCCACGTTCCCGGAATCCTTTTCAAATTATCGGCGATTTGTCGTTGATAAACCAGAGCCAAATATCCCGGAGAGACTACGAGAAAATTTATGTTTTTCCTAAAAATAAAGTATTTTTTTTGTGATAAGAGGTTACATTGAAGTCCAGATTCTTTTAAAGCTAGTAGAAGACATGATATCAGGAGGGTAATATTTTTCTCTTTTAAGGTTTTTGTATCATTCTGAAGCTCTTATCAAATAGGAATTTACGGAATCGTTGAAAATCGTGTTGCTTTCTATGTTTACTTTTAGTGTTTATGAAAAGAAAATGATTGGAAAAAAAAAGAAAGATTGAAATAAAGTAATCTTTTTTTCTATACCTAGAAGTTTGCAGTAGAATAGCCATAAAAACCATCAATTCAAGATTTTTTTTTAATGATTATTTCTTTCTTAAATTTAAAAATCATTTCTTTTAGGTACATAGATATGAAAGTTTGGTAAAATAATGTGGTCAAATAATTTCATGATACCTTACTGATAATTAAATTATTTAAATGCAAGTATCTTTTTCTACCCGATTTTTAACTAAGTAATAGTAGTTTTTCATGGAAAATCGGTTTCCTCAGATAGTTATTAAAGATGGGCCGTGCATTGGAAAAATAGTTCTTATCCATGCTCAAAGAAATTTTTTTCCTCAAAATCAAGATGGATAAAATTAAAATGGACCTCTTGATCTTTTTTAAAAAATGTTTTCTTCTTAAAAGTCGATAATAATGATAATTTTTTTTAATAAAATATATAATTATTATTAATTTTATGTAAGCACATTAGATTAATATGTTAATTGCTACGAATTTAAAGGATATCTGGATTTGAAAAATAATCAAGTTTATTTTAAAAGAAAAATTTGGGAACACGTACAACACATTAAGAAGAAATAAATAAGAAGTAATTTCACTTGTTAACAATGCATTATGGTAACCTTAAATCATATAATATTTTACATTGGAAACAGTTTTTATATTTCTTCCGTCTTAACGTTTTTAAAAACTCTGATATAAATGTTGAAATTTAAATCTGGCAACATCTAATTTTCCCCATAAATTTCATTTATTCGTTTTTTGTTGTTGTTGTTACTTTTGATATCGAGTCAAGAGATTCTTTGTAGTGCTGCTGCACGTATGATATTTTTCAAACTAGTTTAACAATTAATAATTCTCTAATTACTTGCACCTGTTTAAAATTTTTTATTGATTTTTATAGCAAGCATTTTTTAGCAGATTTTAGATACGTTTCTATCGCTGATTTCCAATCTGCAATCGGTTTCTCTCTCGAAGCTCCAATTTTTTAAAATTTTATTTAAATGACATTTTAGTCGATTTTTTTTGTAGAAATGTACAAGTTTAAAAACGTTATATGTAAAAAAAAAGGTCGCATAAATGCTGCAACAAACTTCTAAGAGTGTTAGAGCACACCACCAGGATTAAAATTGCATAGAAACTCATACCTGGAAATGTCGTTATACGCGACCAAGGGCGTTTCTCTATTATGAACTGTTTCGTCGTGTGTATCTAAACATATTATAATAGGGAAACACTCCTAGCCGTGTACGATGATAAGATTAAAATTGAATGGGTTTCTATGAGATTTTAATTCTGATGATCTGCTCTAACTTCTATAGAAGTTTGTGCAACATTTATTCTAAACCCAGTTACCAACAACGTTTTTAAATTTGCACATTTCGAATAAAAATGGACTAAAAATGCCATTATATAAAAAATCTGTATCTTTAGAAGCAAAACTAATTTCCGATTTCAAATCCCAACACCCTATTTAGGCAATGCAAAGTTATTTGCATAAATGCAACAAATCATTTGTTGCCTAGTGTTATCGAAAGTAAATTATTTACCATCGTAACGCCAGTAAATATTTTTGCACAACTTAGTAGTTTCACGTTTCTAAGTTTAAACTATTGCTGCACAAATGTATAAAACAGTTCAAAGCAAGTATTGGTTTAAGTATAGTAGATAATAAGATAATATTATAGATAATATTTATTATCTATATATTATGAACTGTTAAAAACTAAAAAATAATGTCAGTTGTAATGATTTTTTGGGTGGAAACTAGTAAATTTGTGTGAATTGTACGTAATCAACGAATATGTGTTTTCGCGAGACTAATTACCTAGAAATAAAATGGTTTGTAGAAAAAAAGAAGATGCTTTGAAGAGTTATTTATTATCATTATAGTTCTCTAATGCATAAAATCTCGTTATCAATGTCTCTATCTATAATTTATCCTTTCAATTGATTTTTTTTTCTTCAAAGAGTGAAATTGTGTGATGAATCAAATCATAGGCACGAAAACGTAAAATTATATGTTAATAATTATTTAACACTTAGAACACTTTAAATTTGAATAGTATTTACTGCATCTATATATACGTACCACACTACAACAGAAAAGACAGTTTGTCTGTTCTCTAATACTGTAAAAGAAAAAGTTTCTTAAAATTGAGCAAAAATGCGTAAAAATAGTTCCAAAACAAACAATAGTCGAATTTGAAAGCTTCGTGTATTCAAATTTGAAACAGCGTATACTTTTGAGCATGTCGAGGGAAAAATGTTTGAGAGGGATGTTGGTTGGCTGCCGGCAGGATTCCAACCAAGCAGCTCCGGGCTTTTCGTTGTAGGATGTTATAACCACCATCGTTGTACAGCGTCCAAAATAAGTATATAAATAAATTAGATATCCACGTTGAATAACTTTTAATCCTAATGATCGGATCTTTTAGGACTCAGTTTTAAGGGTTTGAGGGGTAACCTCAAATATACTAACTAATTAGTGCAGGCGATATTTTAAGTTAGGAAATCAGACACAAAACATATTTCATTTTGGCTGATCTTTAAATAAACTCTCTTTTTTTTTGGCGGATTCGGATTTCTAACTCCGAAAATGTAGGAAATAGCCTCAATCTAGGAAATATGGTCCCGATAGCTTGGTCAGGAAATGGCCCAAAGTTTGGACCCCTTAATGCTAAATTTATTTTTTGCGTATTTCGCTGTATCTGGAGAACTCGTGAATTGAAACATTTTTGCATATAATAATAAAATTCGTTAATGCAAAAACAATTGCCAGAAAAAAAAAACTTGTGGTAAATCTTTATTATTTTTTTCTATTATTTCATTTAATAAAAGTCGAAAAATTTTGAAATGTATCATTACCATTTTTTACATAATTTAAAAGAAGGAAATTTTTACATAGAAAAATGCAAACTTTTCAAGAAATCGGTCCGAGAAATCACATTTTAAAAATGAGACTTTTAAAAGTACGAATCCTACCAGAAGCTAAGGATCTTTTGCTCTCAGGAAGGCTATGAATACTATGGCTCAGTTACGTTCAACTTCTGGTCGGATTGATAACAGAAGCTAACACACAGCTCTCTCATGTATTTCTTCCCAGGGCCTGATTAACCATTAGGCCCGAGAGGCCTGGGCCTAGGGCCCCCAAATTTCTAGGGACCCCCACAAACCTAGTTTTTTTCTGTGTTCATGTATATATGTCTCCCTCACAGCTAAAACCTAAGAGAACGAAAATCTGAAATATTTAAAAGTGTGTTTTCATACATAGCTCATGCACTTTCTGCTTTCATCAATCAAAATCACATACATTCATTACATGTAAAATGCTCCATAAAATAAATTAATTAAATTAATATTTCTTCATAATTGAAGAAAGATTGCCAACCTCTTTAACCCACAATTCAAAGGTCATTTCAAATCCTGCCACCTCGTCTTCTCTAGATTTACTTGAGGTGTTCGATAGTGATCCTGCAACTTGGACCACAGTAACAAACAAACTGAAGGAACATTTTGTTCGCAGTCCACCTAACCAAAACATTGCTGGTTTAAAATATTCTGGCCGTTTATTTGCTGATAAGTTTCGGACATGCACAGAAAACAACTTTTCACACAAAAAGAGAAATGGAGAAGTAATTGAAAGAAAATGGCTGGTGTATTCTCCGACTATCAATGCTGTTTTTTGTTATGTGTGTAAATTGTTTCGCAATAACAGCGATTACTTAAGCAGTTGTGGTTTTACAGATTGGCACAATGTAAGTAAAAGGTTATGCTCTTTTGCTCTCAGGAAGGCTATGAATACTATGGCTCAGTTACGTTCAACTTCTGGTCGGATTGATAACAAAATAATAGAGCAAAATGAAAGTGAAAAAATGTATTGGAGGAAAGTACTTTTCAGAGTTGTAGAAACTTTAAAGTTTATTTCAGTACGTGGGTTGGCAATTTTTGGTGATGATGAAACCTTTGGCTCTAACAAAAATGGCAACTTTTTGGGAATTTCAGAGCTTATAAGCAAATTTGATCCTTTTTTAAAGGAACAACTGAAAAACTATGGAAATAAAGGTTTCAAAAAGGTTAAAATTGTTTCTGAAATAAATAAAACAAAGTACTTTGGAATCATAGTTGATTCTACCCCAGATATTACACACATTGATCAGATGTGTATTGTTGTGCGATATGTAGATGCGCAAAATGAACCTATTGAAAGTTTCTTAACTTTTGTTGCTATACATAGCCATGCTGCAGAGCACCTGCATGATACAATTGTGCAATTTTTAACAAATCTAACCATTAATTTGCAAGACTGTAGGGGGCAGTCATATGATAATGCTAGTAATATGGCTGGTAAGTACTCTGGCTTACAATCCAGATTAAAAATAGAGTGCCCTTTGGCTGAGTTTGTGCCTTGCACAGCTCACTCACTAAATTTGCTAGGAGTGAATGCTGCAGAATCATGTGAAGCAGCTGTTTCCTACTTTGGTTTTGTGCAAGCACTATATAATTTTTTTTTCAGGTTCCCTCACAGGTGAGAGTTTTTTACTTCTAAATTTTAACAAAAAGATTTTCTTACTCTCAAATCTTTATCGTGTACAAGGTGGTCAGCGAGTGCTGCTGCCGTTAGGGCCTTAAGAAAAGGATATGCAGTTGTAATAAAGACATTGGAAGATGTCGCTAAAAATTCTAATGAAAAAGCTTCGACGAAACATGAAGCTAAATGTTTACTTAAGAAATGCCAAACTTTTGAAATTGCTTTAATAACCATTATTTGGGGTACGTTACTGCAGCGTATAAATGCCACAAGTAAAAGTTTGCAGGCTCAAAATTGTACCTTTGAAGTGATAATCCCAATCTATTAATCCTTAGAAGGATTTATTCAGAATGTGAGAGAAAACTTTAGTTCTTATGAAAAGGAAGCTGAAAATCTTGTGGGAAATATTTCTTATAAAACCTCAAGAGCTTTTCGAATACCAAAGGCTTTAGATGATAGCACCAGTGAAAGTGTGAACCCCAAGATAAAAACTTTTAACTCAGACACACTCTATGTCATTTGTGACAATTTGAAATTTCATTTAAGTGAAAGAAAAAAAAGCTTACAGCTCTCTCGAAAGAAGTTTTGGATTTCTAACCAATAAGAAACCAGTATGCTTGGAAACAGTAAAGCCATTTCAGGAAGCATACTTTGAAGATGTTGATGATGGACTTTTTGACGAACTTGTGCAATTTAAAGACTTTTTGACTGATAAGTCAAATCCAACTGAAATGTTAAAGACTATACGAATGCTACAGATAGAAGACACATATCCCAATATTGAAGTAGCGTTAAGGATATTCTTATCTATTCCTGTGTCAAACTGTTCAGGAGAGAGATCATTTTCTTTAATGAAAAGAATTAAGAATCGACTTCGTTCAAGAATGACAAGTCGCAGACTATGTGACTTAGCACTAATGTCAATGGAGTGTGATTTGACAGAAAGTTTAAAATTTGAAGATATCTTAAACGATTTCAACAGTAAATCAAGAAGAAAACGTATGTAATAAGTGGTACAATATAATTTTTTTCTTATTATATAAGTTTGCTGTATTTTGTGTATGAATTGACTGTAAAATTGAAGTCCATTATTCTTATTCCCGAGAAGCTTCCCCAAAATGGCTCCATTGACTGTTTATTATTGATTGGACAGTTCTATAATTTACCTTTAGTAACACTACTTATAAAATATTGCATATTTTTTAATTAACAATTTATATAAATATATTTCATATTGGTTTCCAAGTTTTTGGTAACTTTTTACTCTAAAAATCAAATTTTCTATTTAGCTTCCTGAAAATGCTGATTACTGATTCTTTTTTATTGAAATATAATTTCTATCGTGACTTTTTCACTGTTAAAATTATGTATTAAATTTATTTGTTTATGGTCACATTTTGAACTTTTTATACTCTATTTGTATGAATTAAATTAAAATTTAACTGTTTTATTTTATATGGATATACATATAGATAATTAATATCTGCCTATTTTGAAATTACAATTATTCATTTATATATCTCTTCTTAACTTATATATATTTAAGATCAACTTTTTAGAAGAGGGTTTTTAATTAATTTTAAGATCAGATTCATCGGGGCCTCGGTCCCTGTTTCTCCCTCCAATTGCATTTTGTTCAATGTTCTGTTTTAATTTTGAATAGACAGGGTTTTCCGATTCGACTTTATTTGCTTCGGAACTATTTTGACAAATTTTTTTCTGAATTTTGAGAAACCTTTTTTTTTTTATCGTGTAATAGCTCAAAATTAGATACATCCATTGTTTTAACGTCTTTCTCTTGAGCAATATTTTTTATAAAGTTTGTTTTGTACATTTTAATGAAGTTTGTTTTAGATTATTCCTAACGCTATCCGTTATTATATTATGAAGTGTGTATCGACAGTAACTGTTATTTTTTTTTTTAAACTTAAAAATCGTTACAAATTACTTACCTTTTTAAAGGTATGTATGTTAATATTCAATCCCGAATCTATTAAGATATTTCAAATACCAGCTCAGAGCTCGATTCAATTCAAAGCTCTAAAATCAATTGTAAAGTTTCCAGTGAGCGCCTTTTTAAAAATAATTCATTTTCCCTTACATTTCTTAGTTTGAAATGAAGAAGTTTTAAATTGTGAGGTTAGGAAATAACTATTTTAACTCATACTAACTATTAATCAGTAAAGTTCAGTATTATTCATTCATTTTAAATAAAAGAATAGATGTATAGACTATGGCATATCGACGGAATCAAATAAAACAGATTAAAAAATTGTATCGAGAATAAAAACCATCTGTTGTATATTAACTGATTTAAATTCTACAAAGTAAGTTAAAAATCCAGGTAACACATAATTGAAATATAAAGAATTACCTAATTCAAACCTCATAAACATTAGTTAAGCCATAGACAATGTTGTAATATCAACGTAATAATACAATTATTCGTCGTTTTCACCAAGACTATTTTTTTTTATTAATGGCGGGTACTTGGGTCTATTTCCCATTGGCCTCAGAAATGCCAGGATTGCTTACTCTCTTCTCGTTACCCAGTGGGCACCTATGGCTAAGCCACGGCGGTGGAGCACCGTCGCCCACGTCACACAACCTCAAACCCGTTTATAGGGCGGGTTACATTCACAGAATCACACAGAAGAAGAGACATAGAACACACACACAGAGAGAAAGAAACATTCATGCCCTGAGCAGGATTCGACAGAAGAGCGGGAATCACACAGAAGAATGGACATAGAACACAGAGAGAGAGAGAGAGAGAAAGAAGCATCCATGCCCTGATCGGGATTCGAACCCGCAACCATCGGCTCCGCAGTCAGGCACGCTAACTCACCAAGACTATAAAAATGCACATAATATATCATTGATTTTAATGTTAACGTTTAGTTTATGATATAATATAGTCAAGAATGAATATTCATGTGTAATATAGTTAATAATCATAAATACGGAACTCATCATTTAACCACCAAAGAGTTAAACGTTTTGCCAAGTTTGTATATAATTCCTTATTTTCTCAGTGGAGGAAAACTGTTTTGTTTTGTAGATAAGCAACCAAGTGAAATAGATGCAATATCAAAAAGCTTTAATGGTACTATTTATTTTAAATTAAAAGTTATATTTTATCAAATTACAATACAATCACTTTAAAATTTTGTATTATTTATCACTTTTAAAATAGGAAAAGAAAAAAGTCATTGCAAATTGTAATTCTGCTTGATTTATATATAAATTATTAAAAACAATATTTTATATAATTTATATTTTAAGCATTATTGTTTAAATATTTTTTCATTTAAGTTTATTTAAATGTATTTTTAGAAAGTGTATTTCATATGTGTTTCAAATAACTGTAAAAAAATTTTCTACTAAATGAACTGCTTTAAGATTATTTTCCTCACCGTACATAGAAAATGAAGTCTTTATCGATCTAAACTTAAATAACCTAGTCTGTTAGCATTTTTTTTTTTTTTATCAAACATTCACTGTATGACTTTTACAAGTTTGATTTATAGCTTTCATTTCGTTTTCTGCTCACCTTTTACAGCGATATTTAAATTGGAAGCGAGAAAATATATTTTTTCTTCTGGATTTCATTACTTCCTGACACTGATGATTGATTGCTTACAAATGGAAGATCATTTTATTCTCATTTAAAATCTGAAAAATATGCTTGATTGTTCGAGAAATAAATTTCATTACATGCTTTTACAAAATTAATATTAATATTTCAAAAGCAAATCGATATCATTTCTAAGAAGTTGTATAATTTTTCTGTATTAAAATAATTGTTAAAAGTCTCAAAGTTGTGTTCATGTTCTTAGTAAAAAACTAATTTTCTAAAAATAAAATATATTTAATATTTTTTATTTAAAAACAAAAGTTGCACAGAAAAAAAAAGGATGGACAAAACTACCAGAACATGGCACAATTTATCCTTTTCCTGGATCTATGGGAACACCAAAGAGCTCGGTAATTTTTACCGAAACATTGTAGTAACGATTTTTGTGAAATTAACGATAAAATATGATTTAATAATGTGAGATAAAATTTGGTAAATGTGGATGTATGAAAATATTTAAAAGAGACATATGAAAGTATTTTTCTCCTTTTTGAAAAATTCACTATCACGAACTGAAACTGTAACTTCATGAACCTCAACTTAATGTGAAGCAGTGGTATGATAACTTTACCACTGTCAATTAATGACATACGAAAGACAGTTTTATTTCCTTGCAGCATTATAATTCTAATTGGCCAACTATAATAAACACTACTAAGTAATCTAGTTGGCTAATCAGAATTATAATGCAGCAATGAAATAAAACTGTCCTTCATTTGTCATTAATTGGCAGTGGCAAAGTCATCATACCACTGCTTCACATCAAGTTGAGGTTCATGACGACCTTCATGATGGCACTAGACAATGACTCAGACATGACAATTTTGCCTAGGACCCAGTTAGGCTCAAAATTGGATATATATGTGTCCTATACGAACATGCACCGAGGAACCAACATTGAGATGTCTAGATTTTTTAATATTGGTCCTGGTATGGCTTAAAATATTGGGCAATAACAATTCTATATATGGCCGATATCGGCTGAATGATGGATATAAAATATTAGGTTAATCTAATAACATATATAGGGCAAATATCGACCCTTTGCACCCTTATTGAGTCAATATTAATGAAAGAGCCCAAGTGTTTTTGCCGCGAGATGCTTTTTGGTACCTCTACAATAAGTTTCCAGAGTTTAACAATTCGTAAAGTGAAAAAAGATGTGTTCATGGAAGGTGCTAAGGGACGCAATATAAAGACTTACTGAATGTTAGTTGAAAAAAAGGCGAGAGTGGTATTTTGATCAGTCGCAGTTAACTTCCTTGAAAATTATAAATTTAACGGCAATGTAAATGTTAGGCACAGAGAAAAAAAACTTGGTGTAATTATCTCTTGGGCTCAACAGCTTGACCTATTCTCTGGAAACCTTAATTCAGTCAGTATTGAACATGGTGAACGTTTTCATCAAGATATCGGTATTGGAGTCACGGTATAAGAGTCGATGGAGTGCAGCGATGTTGGCTGATTACTGCTAAACACTTTATCGAGTCATGTCTCAACACATACGTAAAGCAGACAAAAAATTCGAACCGAATGCATCTTAGACCAAAGAAGTATTTTCAGCGTGTATTAAAATGATAAAAGATAAGTTAAAACCTTTTAGATTAGCTGCTTTAAAGAAAAAATTAATAAATATCTCATTTAAAATAAATATTTGTAACGTTCTCAAAGAAAAACTCACCTTGTAAGTGGTAGAAAACAAACAGAAGCTCACCCTTTCAGCTGTTGGACGAAACAAAGGCTGAACTAATCAGTTTTCACTAGAATTCTTTAAAAAAAATTTAAAATAATGCAAATGATATGATAATCGTTATAAAAATCCTAAATAATAATGTTAAAAAATATGCAATTGATAGTTTTTTAGTTAGTGAATGAGTTGTGTTTTTAAAGTAGATGAAAAAAAAGAGAAAATAATATATTTTTCACAGGCCTAAAACAAAAAACTCGAGGTACTTCATTTTTGAAGGGGCCAGAGAATTTTTAGCGGTGATAAAAGTATATAGCACAGAGGATGCACCATCCCCTTTTCATTTTTTAAATAATAAACGCAAACTTAGTCTCTCTTTTTGTATCCACTTGAAAAAGTAACTATCACTTTCTATTACTTTCTTCTTTATAGTTCCATGTTTTTTTAATTTGATCGTTTCCTCTTCTCAACTAGACTGTTTACATCAGAAGATTTGGATGGGAATAAAATGGTAACCAAATTTGCTTGTGTTATTCAGGTGATAATTATAACTTGGATTACATGAGGCACAAAACTTCAATTGAAATATGAGTACTCTATTTCATCGGAAAATGGTAAATTGGTAAATTGCATATGGTTTAAAAATAAATGTGTTACTAATTTTGTATGTAGCAATCAGAAAACGATTGAAACTTATATTGTCATTAGAAACCGAGCTTCAGTAGAGATTTGATTGCTCTAGCTAGTAAGAAAGTGATTAAAATTTAAATTACATGTGCACACAGCGGCAACTCAAGATAAAAAATAAATAAAAAAGTGCTATATATGTTTTTTTTTGTTTGTGCAAAACAATCGACCCTTTTATTTCAAAATGATGAAACATATTCTTCATAATTATTTTAAAAATAAACTTTACGATTTGTTTTAAAAATTATTATCAGGAAAGAATTACATCGCATTATAATGTATTATTCTTTTCCCTTCACATTTCATGACAATAAAATAACAGTTTAAATTGCAATTGTGATTATTATCGAAATCAAACATATCTATCCCTAAAAGAAAGTTATAAATAAAAAAACAGACAGAAAAAAGCACGAAATATCAGAAACAAGAAACATCGGGGTTAAGCTTTTAGATATCATTGTCCATCTTGTCCATTCCAATATCGGTCCAAGAATGTGACTTAGTGTCCTAGAGCGGGGAAGTGGATACTTACGTTTCCTCATTGCTCGCTCATAAAAAAAAAAGAGAAGAGGATAAAGAAATTTCTCTGTGGAGCGGGTTATCAGAAGATGATATGAAAGATGTCTGACTGCCACCGCTGACGGCGACTGAAATTCATTCTTATATTTCCTTAGAATTCTTCTCTTTCACTACTTTTACGCCTTTTTTTTATATTTATTTGTCTCGCAAGAGAGAGGAAAGTATCGCGTGAAATATGATCAAAATTTTGGCGGCAAAATGACTGAAGATATTTTTAGATGAGAGATGCGTTTATGTCTTCTCGCCAAAAAGAGGTATTATAAACGATGTTATTGCCTTTTTCGAACTACAAATGAGAGTTATATAAATTTTGAAGTTGATAGAAGACCTTCCAAGTTATAATGCATCCAATAGTGTGCAGTGATATTGTTTTATTTCTGAATCTTTTCGATCTCAATATTTCATTTTGATATGCAGAAATATCTTTAAACTTTAAAAATATTTTTGATATTTAATTATGATCTAAAAGAATAGTTTTCACAGGTATACATCAATTACTGAAATAAAGGAATTTTTTTCTTTGTCAAAATGTAACACAAATGTATTTTTTAGTAACAAATATTTTTGTGGAAATAAAATTTGTCAATATGTAATCAAATCCCATTACATTAAATGTTTTCTTTTCTTAAATTTTTTTTTAAAACTACCTTTTTTAAACATTGATATGTAATCTATCTATAAAATACACTGGTGTTAGAAACTAAAAGAATTTGCAGACTTGGTCGATTATCTCCAGAACTACAGTACCGATTTTAATGAATTGTGATGACATGTACGTAAATTGATACAATACAAAACAAATAACCATTCAACAATTTTAATACACACTCATGATCGTGCGCAATACTCGTTGGAGTCTAAAGGAATGAAAAAACGGTAGCAGAATAAATAAAAAAATGGGTTAACATCGGGTATGGTCCCCTCTTACAAATATACCGGCCTTGCAGCATTATTTCATACTTGAAATAGGGCAGTTTATCATTTCCTGTGGCAATCGGTCCCACTCCTACAGCAACGCTGTTTTCATTCCCTGGATGGTTCTAGGAGGGGGGTAGTGAGTTGCAATTGCCCTCCCCGGAGCGTCCTATACATGCTCTATAAGGTATAGGTCTGGAGATCTGGCTGATCAATCCATCCGGCTAATATCCTCACTCTCTAGAAATTCGTCGACCAGAAGACTCGTACAGCAACGCTGTTTTCATTCCCTGGATGGTTCTTGGAGGGGGTAGTGAGTTGCAAGTGCCCTCCCCGGAGCGTCCTATACATGCTCTATAAGGTTGAGGTCTGGAGATCTGGCTGATCAATCCATCCGGCAAATATCCTCACTCTCTAGAAATTCGTCGACCAGAAGATTCGTCTATCTGGCCTTTCTTTATCGTCCATTAAAATGAACTCAGGGCCAATTGCACCCATGAAAAAGCAAACATAGGGCTCCAAGACCTCATCTCTATACCTCACACCAGTCACAGTCACAGAGTCTCTTTCAAAGGTATGGAGAGGTGTGCAACCATCCAACATGATACCTGCTCAGACCATTGAAGCTGCTCCGCCATAATGGTCGATTTTGTAGGTAACGAGAGCGGTCCCCAATTGATCCCTACTACAAGCTCTATGCTCTCTGCACCATGCTGAACGGACTCTTCTGTTCGTAGAAGTGAGCGGGACGCAAACAGCAGGTCTTAATGCAATCAACCCTCTCTCATGAAGTCGTTTGGAAACAGTCACCTTCGATACACGGATTCCTATGACTGCATACATGTCACAAGAGAGCTGAGAAGCTGTAGCCCCTCTGTTACGCCTCGCTATAATTGGCAAATGGCTATCTTCTCAGGCCGTAGTGGCTCTGGGACGACCTTGCCCAGGTTTTCTCTCGATGGATCCTGTATCCTTGAACTGTTTCCATAAGTTACACACGACTCTGGGCGTTAAATTGAACTCTTTACAAATCTGGGCCTGAGATTGGCCTGCTTCTAGTCTCCCCACAATTCGCCACCTCATTCCATCATCTAAATGCTGGTGGTTACTTATTTTTACTGTTTCAATTTGAATTTAACCTACTGCTGCAAAATAACACCAAGAAACTTACCGAGCTGTGATAGCGAACGAAATGCGTTTTAACTTATGCGCTCTTATAAAGCCTCTACTGGCTCCGCCTACGCACATGTGTACGCTTACGTATTTGATGTACAAGATTTGCATTTTTGTCTAGAAGCAGTAGTTTTACATTCAGTTCAGTTCTTTTAGTGAAATTCGGTAAAATATGCAAATTCTCTTAGTTTATTTCACCAGTGTAACTAAAATAATAGTATATATTTTATGAAAAAAGATTTGTGAGTTTCAAGTTTCATTACGTATATTTTTATTGTTAACTTTTAGAAATAAAAAAATGAAGCATAAAACTTTCATAAAATAATGAGACATTCATTGAACTGTAATCTTAATAGATTGCCTATTATAAATTCTAAATAAAAGTTCGCTTAATATAAATACATTTTTTAAACTTGCCCTATTTTATATTTTAACTAACATTTATAGCCTTTAAACTGTTCTAGAGATCACAAAGAATTATGCATTCAATTCTAAAACCCATTGTCGCACTGAGAAAAAAATATATGGTCAAAACTACCAGAATATGGTAAAATGTCCCGTTTTTCTGGCTCTATGAGAACATCAAAAAGCTGGATTATTTCCTCGGTGATGATTTTTGGGAAAATTAACAATAAAATGTAGCTTTATAATATGTAATAAAACTTGAAAAATGTGGTAAAACTTTATCATGATACCTTTGAGCATGGCATAAAACCATTTATTCGGTTAAACTTACTTTTCAGTTTTGTATTTTTTCTTCTAAATGTGTGGTAATATAAACTTTAATTTTGAGAACTTAAACTTCCGTTAAACCGTTATACATTAGCGAAAAAATTACCAAATGAATGGTTCAAATGCTATATGTTTTTTGGTTTTCATTGCTAATAATTATTTTTCTCTTATATATATATATATATAATATATATATATATATATATATATATATATATATATATATATATATATATATATATATATATATATATATATATATATATATATATATATATATATATATATATATATATATATATATATATATATATATATATATATATATATATATATATATATATATATATATATATATATATATATATATATATATATATATATATATATATATATATATATATATATATATATATATATATATATATATATATATATATATATATATATATATATATATATATATATATATATATAATATATATATATATATATATATATATATATATATATATATTTTTATATATATATACCAAACATGTCCAAAAATGTCAATATTTTTTTCTCCGTGCGAAATGAAACAAAGTTAATAATAGTAGATTTAAAAAATTATGTTAAAATTTTTTAAAGATTGTAAAAGATTATGTTCAAAACATCGGTTTTAACATCGGCTACTTTTCCGGTCATGTCATAAATCAAGTTATTCACGAACGAATGGTCTAACAAATAAAGTTATCTCCAAGTTTCCTTCCATTCATGTAAACCTATAATCAATAGATTCTGTGAAGTATATTCTCACTTCTAGTACAATCTTGTAATCTTTCAATTGTGTAGTATAAGTTGAAATAAAAATCTGTAACTTTAAATTTCCTGATCTGTTTATCTGCTGAAAAAGATTTACAACTTAGAGGATTACTGTTTAGTCCTCAAACTTACTGTAAATGTTTACACGAAAATTTAAAAGTATTTGCACATGCCAGACAGTATTCATTTTAATTGCGATTTACCTAGAATATAGATGTGAACGAAAAACTTCTGATGCCAAAAGATATACATTCAAAATGTTAAAGTTTTGGAAGGAAATTAGGTAGCTTTAAAGTCACTGCATGTAGCATAGTTAGCGAGATACGGCATACCGGTAACAGTTAATGATTAGATAACAGTTATAATTTACTAAAAGTAATAAAAGAAACATTTTCTTGTAAATTAACTAATCAAAGTAACTATTATATGCAATAAAATATATTGTATAGTCATATATTTTGAGAAATAACTAGATTTTTAAAATATGATAGCTATACTCTGCATATTTATTGAGTTTATTATGCTATCATATGTCAAGACACATCTATTTTTTTAATGAAACGTTAGTTTTATTGCGAAAAAGAAAGCGCTGCAAAGATACTATAAGTATCTGTTTTTGTATTTGCGGAAATAAAACAGTTAATAATTTGCGTTACTTTGGTATAGTTTGGAGTGTCTTTTGGAGTTGATAAAAAATGAAATGAACTAAACATTTAAAACTGTTTTTCGAAGGCTCTGTTGGCACATGAAATAGCATTTTTTAGCGAATAATATGCTGTTATTTTTTTTAACTGATGTGAATTTGTAATAGTTATTTATGACTGTTAAGTCAAGTTTTGTTCTTCTTTATCCAGAATATTCTACGCTGATTATGAAAATGGAGCAAAAATATCACTTGCTTTGTGAAAATGAAAAACGTTTGTGACGCTTCTTTAAAAAGTTACTTAAACGCATTACTGTCTAGGATATAAAAAAGAATTTCAGAAATATTTATTTATGTTAATGATTTTTATCAATAAAAATTATCGATACATTTTTATTTCTTCATTAACTATGGGCGAAAGCTACAGTTACAGTGGTCAAATAAATTTGGCCTTTCAACCATGCCGCATGGAAGTTACCAAGTTGTGGAAATTGCTCTTTTATTGCCATTTGTAAAAACAACTGGTAACTCAAGCGAAATTTTCGAACCTCAATTTACGTCAAAAAACTTTCACAGTGTTGGATTTTGAATAATAGGATGCTTGTTATGAATGGCATGTCTTTTCCCTTAAATTCAATCCTCTAGAAAATGAAGGTTTCTATCCTCAGTATATACAAAAACAGGCAGTCTTAATCTGTGGCTGAATTGCAGATGACTAGCATTGAAACCTGGCATAATATTGATGCTACCATCCTGTAGGTATTAGTTAATGGTAAGCAACATAGTATATTTCAAGTCTTATGTAAATGTGGTGGTTATTTTGGTTATCAGAAGTGCTTAATTTTGATAGGACACTTTTCCCCCTCCTTTTTTATTCGTTTGATTTTTTTCCCTGTCTAAATAGAGCAGGGAGCGTAATACTTTTTTTTTAAATGCGGGTTTTATAAAAGTTATACAATTGTTATAATAATTATAAATTTTTCACACTATTTTTAAACTAAATATAACATGTTTTCCGTTTAATAATTGTTCAGTATATGTTTAAATGTGTTTATCATAAAATGCTGCGTAGAAAGATAATATCATAGGATTACTTTGTAATAAAGGAACACTGAGTTTAGTGTTAAGCCTTTATAATTATCAAATAATAATCGAATAATTATCGTAATAATAGCAGAAAATACAAAAAGTGGATATACACTCCTCAAAAGTGAAATTGCAACACCAAGAAATAATGCACGTAGGGTCATGCAAATTTCAGGAGCGATAGTAGTGAGATGGATATGCAAATGATTAAAAAAACAGCATTCCATCAAAGCAAAAAACATTTGCATATCCATCTCACTACTATCGCTTCTGAAATTTGCATGACACTACGTGCATTATTTCTTGGTGTTGCAATTTCACTTTTGAGGAGTGTATAAATATCATAACAGGTAAATAGTTTGAAGAAAGGAGAAAGAAATAGTTTACAGGTACACGATACCTTTATAACTGACCGGTATAAAATACCTTTATAATGTTGTGCAGCCCTTCAGAATGACGACTCCGTGGTTAAACGTAGGTATGTACCAGGTACCAAACCATATTTTTACTACCCTGAACCGACAAAAGACTTTCGTTATCCGTTTCATGACTCTCATGCTAAATTTGATTTCAGCAAATAAGTCAATGCGTGTTTGTATTATGGGGTTTGTTGGCTTTTATAGAAGTTGCAAACAATGCTTCAATATTTCCTTGCAAATGACACTTTAATTATTCTAACGTTTTTAATAACCATTGAAGATTAATTAATCAAATAATATATTTAAATCAAGATAATTATTTTAACAAAAATTGATTAAAAAAATTTTTTGAATGTAGATTTTAGAAACAAAAATAATATTTTTACATATCTCAACAAAAAAATAAGTTAGAAACATTTAGTTACATTCTCAATGGAAATTGATTTATGCTTAATGTTGAAAGAAAGCCAGTATGAATAAAATTGAGCCATCGGAAACTTTTACCTGAATTTTAACTAGACAGTAGAAAGCATGTTTTCGTTTAGAAAGTATCCCATATTCGTTGACTCAATAAATTCACTTTCTAACCAGTCAAGTTAAAGTTTTCTACAGTCGGACTAACCAAGGAAGGTTTTTGAGGTTGTTTTCCCCCTGCAATGCAAGTACGGGTTAGTTACACAAATAAAGTTTTTCATGAAACTAAATTTTCCCATTGTTTGTTGCTTTAAACTAGAAATTACTTTATATTCTGCGGTTTAAAATTACTAGAGCATACGGTGATAGAATAGAATGATAAATTAAAGACAGAAAATCCATTGTTGATATTTTCTATTCAACATAGGTAAAATAGTTAAATATTTCATAGAATATCGAAAAGATATTGCGCAAAGATAGTTCTCATAGTACATTAAATATGATTATACAAATCACATTACAAAATAAACCCTGATAGTTGAAACCCTTTCCATTTTATATATTGTGCACTATTTTAATAAAATAATTTTAAAATATATTTTGTTAAACAGAATGTACTTTATATGCCTTAGAAAATTAAAGTAAACTGCATGAAAAATTAATTAATTATAAGGTCCATTATTAACAGATATCTCCTACTATATTATCCCACACATCCATTTGAAAAATTCAAAAAAAACAAAAACAGGTATTTATATATATATACCTGTTTTTGTTTTTTGTTTTTAACTTACGCTTTGTTACTCTGTTTTGTAATATACATATATATATATATATATATATATATATATATATATATATATATATATATATATATTTATGTATATGAAAATTTTAGGGACCGGATCATTTTTAGTTAAAGGCACAAGGAAAGCGTTTTAATATTTATACATGCGAAAATGCTGTAAAAAAAATACTTACATCATTGTTTAAAAATATTTATAGCTATACTAACATCAGAATTACATGTAAATGAGGATATAAAAAAATATTTTTTTCACTGTATTAACAAATTTTTGAAACAAACATTGAAAACGTTATTTTTTTATATCCATCACATGTTAATTTTTTATATTCAATATTTTTTGAAAAAGAGCTCAATTTTCACAAATTAATTCTGTGATCATATTTTTAAAATTATGCCATGCTAACATTTTTGCCTCAAATGTTATACTGCATAATTTAAAAGACTAGAGAGGATTTGATTTTTCCTTGTATGCAATGTTTATACTAACTTGTGAGGAATGTTTATACTATATTCTAAAATCGTAATTTATATAATGTAAAGCATATAAAAATAAATAAATAAAACTGAAACATATGCTAAATATTTGATGTTTGCAATTTCAAATGGAAATGGAGATTGAAAAATATTTAGATACTTCTGAAATCCGACGCTGCTTACTGCGCAAAGTAAAGTATTTTGTTATCAACTAATGACACCAGTCATTAAATAAACATTATTGATATCTAAATCGGCGTGTTTCCTGCGAATACTAAATAGTTCTCTAAGAAAAATTGCCTTTGAACTGATTTTAAGCAAATGAATGGCTTACTACATTTACATATCAGAATTTATTTTGCATTTGAAGCACTAGCATGCGATTATCTTATCCCATTGATGCAGATGGTTCACCTGTGTCCGTTTTTTAATACTAAAAAATAACATAATAAGTTAATAAATATATCTGTTAGATAATCGAAATTACGTTTGTACTAAAATATAAAACAAAAAAAAAGTGGTTTTAAAAATTTTCTTTCAATTCTCATTCAAAATTTTATCATTAATTGTTGTTTTTTAAATTAAATAGATTTCAATGATAAATAACTGTTCCACTTCGATCTAAATAACTGCAAATTCGAAAAATTATTGTTTGGAAGTGAATCGTGTTTGGAAGATTTTATCTTTAACACAGAAAAAGATGCCGGTGTTCCATGCTGTATTTCCTATCCATAAATTCTAAATGTAACATTATCCCCTTATTTTGATCTAAATTAATACAAGATGCTGAAAAAAGTATGAAATGTTTAATAAAAAGTCTGCGTCGAAGAGTTATTAAAATGAACTACTTATAGGGTCACCTATAAGGAAACGTTAAAGACGCTTCTACTCCTTTCCGCTACCTTCGAAAACCACTTTAATTACTTAAAAAAATGTTTTAAATTTTAGCGTTGAACTTTTAAACTCAATATACTAAAATTTGAAAGAGTTGGTTTCAGAGAAGTTACTTCGTTAGAAATTTTAGAATGTGCTGAGTAATAGTATTGTCCGAATTTGTTGTTTGTCCTTAATATTTGTAAAATTGATTCATATTTTTTTTTTAAATTTACTGCTTCCTTAATATAGGGCAACGCTGATCCATACGTTTGTTCAAATTTACTACACCCTTAATATAGGGCACAGTTCATCCATAACACTGTTCAAATTTACTGCATTCTTAGCATAATACAAATGTTTATCATATTATTGTTAAAATTTACTGCATCCTTAACAAAAGTCAAACTTGATCCATATCGTTTAAAGATACTGCATCCCTAATATAGGGCAACGCTGATCCATAAGTTTGTTCAAATTTACTATATCTTTAATATAGGGCACAGTTGATCCTTAATATAGTTCAAATTTACTGTATTCTTAGTATAATGCAAATTTATAGCATATTATTGTTCAAATCTGCATCATTAATATAAAGCAAAGTTGAATCATGGTATTTTTTCAAATTTACTACTTTATTAATTTAAGGCAAAGTTATTCCATAACTTTTTTCAAAGTTACTATTTCCATAGTATACAGCAAAGTTGAAGCAAAATGTTAACTAAATTTACTGCATAAAATTTACCGCATTCTTAATGTTGGGCAAATTTAAATTTTTTGTACTTCTTAGACTTGATGACTCTATATTATGCTAAACAAATATTAACTTATTTTAAATTATTATTAAAGTTGCTTAACTTATTACAAAATTTATATTATTATTAAAATTGCAGATAACTTGCGCAGAATATGATTAAAAATACATATAATATTGTTCAATGTTGAGTCAAGGTTTCTATTTACGTTTTTGTTAAAAATTTATCGATTTTATTTTGGCATTTTCCGATTTTCCCATCAAAAAGTAATAATGCAAATGTTAAATTTTATTTTACGAAAGGGTTATGATAATGATTGCTTCGGTTGCAAGAACATAAATTAAAATCAAAAACGCTTATTGAGTTAAGAGTTGTTAACACTTTTCTTGTTGCATGTTAGAATGACTAACAGAAGTGATAAACCTTCAAAGCTGTGGTTTTACTCAAAGAATAAAAAAAAACATTAATTTCAATCTGTGGTTACCATACATGTAAATACTTTTTCATCCCTACTTCCTTTTTCTTTGTCTCATACACCTCTTCCAAAAAGTCAGTAATATTCAAAAAGACTATGTAATATACTTACTAAAATTTCGTTTCTTTCATGACTGTAATTTCTTATTTTGTGTGATAAGTTAAATAAAAAAGTATATAATTTTTTTTTGATATGAATGCATAAAGAGACAGGAAAAAAACTCAATCATTTTATTTGTAAACAACCTAAAAAGAGTTCTATTTTGTTTAAAAGGTAATAACGATTTTTAAAGGATGATTTCATCATATTTTAATATTATAAAATGAAAAATCTTATGTTTACATAATAATGCCATGACAAATCTTATATTTTCATCCGTAGGTCATACAATTACCAAATTTGATTAAAACAATGGCGAAATTAACTTGTTTTGGTATTGTAATGATTTGGTTTTTAAAAACTTGGCTCTAAGCTGAGAATTTGTAATTAAGGGTCTTATATCATAGTTATTCGCTGTATTACTTTTTTTTAAACCGAAGATTTTAATGTAAAGCAATGATAAGCCATAGAGATTTTATGAAAGTGCAATCTAACTAATCTATGTTAAATTACCACATTTCCAGAAAGACTATGTCTAAAGGTTTCTGAGTCAGTCACTCATAACTCTAGACAAATTCCCTTTAACAAGTAGAGAAAATATAATATACTCAGATGAATATATAAACTAAATCAAAATCTGCAAAAATTCAGCTAGTTGCGAGAGAATGTGCTAAAGAGCTTTGATGTCTCTGGAAATTGTTATTATTGAATCTTTAAAAATTTGTTGTCTTCGTAATAGTAAGTAAAAATGTTTATCTTAAAGTTAAAGTTAATTGTATCAATCCATTCTTATGTAACAGAGCTTAAGATTTGATTGGAGATATCCATTTTGTTCTCATAAGCTAAAGATCTTTTCGAGTTCAATTTTCCATTTCTATATCCATGGACGAACGAGTAGAAAGTGAAAAAGTGGAAGTAAAAGAAAAGGTAAAAAATATATCCTTCCTCTTTTTCAGTAATGGTTTTGTAGTGGGAAAGAGATGAAAATCCATTTATGGTGTTCATTTCATTGGTAGAAAATTTCACTGCCATCATCCACTTGAGGGTGAAATGCGGCCACAATATCTTACTCGCTCTCGCACTATTTCTTTACGCTGAAGTGCTCTGAGTTAGAGTATTCCACCACATTTGGCTTTTTATCGGACATATCAAATTCAGTAAATTTGATGTATGAAAAATACGCAATTTTCGAGCTGCTCAAGTTTAGAATTTACCAGAGTAAAAATAAAATAAAAATAAAAAACTTTGAGAACTACAAAATGTTCTAAGACTCTAAGTATGAAGAATTGTAAAGGGTTGTAAGTATTTTAAGAAATTGCCGCAGTTATGTCAAAAACATTTTATTCAGTTGAATAGAAAATAAAACAAAGATAACTCAACTTTTGAACTAAAACTCACAGAGAAGTGCTATTTATTTATATAACAAATGAAATCTCTCAGAAGTAAATGAAAATATTACAGAGAGACTAAATTATAAACCATAGAGATTCAACTCTACAGTACAATTAACGGTTTCTTTTTAGTGTTGCTGGAGGGCGCAGAGGCCTCTTAAAATAGAAGAAACTTTAAGAAAAGCGTCGTGATGTAATGGGTTATCGTTCAAGAACGTAACTATAAAGAAAATAATAACATAGTTTTGGATAGTTTTCATATTATTAGTTCGTTGACTCATACCTGATTCATTTTGCTTGAGCTTACATGTTTTAAAGGTTTAAAATAACTATTTATTGAAGAACTGCAACGTCTGTTTTTGATTGAATAGAGCTGTAAGTTAGTAACATCACTGATTATACCTTTTGAATAAATGAAAAGAAAAAACTTCGACAATTTAATTTATAGCAATGCCTAATGTTAAACTTATACAAAATATTTATTTTCGCAACTTCCCTCTCGGATGGATTAATATTATTTTATTTTATAGCTGGCGTTGAACAACCAACCCAATCCAGAGCTTACGAATTTCAATGTTCAACTCCGTAGCCTTGTAATTTTGAAACTAACCCAGAAAACAAGGGAACTCCTGGATCAAGCATTAGAACAAACTAGCCTTCATGCAGAACTTATTGATTGAACTAATTCGCATTTGCGTTACATGGAGAGGCAAACTCCAAAAATCTCCCGTGGTTAGTCCGATGACAAGGAGATCTACACTAAGTATATTTCGCGTTAGCACTGTGGTAGGCGCGAGCCGAGAACAGAATTGATTTCAATCAGCCTCTGCTAAGATTCGAAATCTGGGTTACCTCGTTGGGAGGCACACGCTCTATCCCCTGAGCCACAACAGCTCCGGATGGATTACTTTTATTTTATAACCGTCATTGGTCAACCGATTCAATTTAGAGCTTACGACTACCAATATTTAACTCCATAGCCTTACAATTTCGAACCCTATCCAAAAGACAAGAAAACTCCTGAATCAAGCATTGCGAGAAATTTGTCTTCGTTGGGAACTTTTTGATGGAACTAGTTCGCATCTGCGTTACATGGAGAGAAAAGCCACGAAAACCTCCCATGGTTAGCCCGACTCCAAGGGGACCCTAGCCTTCAATCTACCTCATAGGATATTTTACGTTAGCATTGTTGTTGGTGCAAACCGCGTTCGAATAATGAACTAATTTAAATTCTTGTTGAAATTGCTGCTTGTGCCCTTTGTTCAAACACTTTACACAAACAACTCAGAAGTTGCAGGAGAAACTCACATACCCAAACTCTTTTTTTTATTATTATAGATTATATGACAGCAATAAAATACTTTGACAGTATGATATGACAGATAATATTATAAAACAGTAATAAAATATCATCTGAAATATATCAAACAGAACTAAAAGGGTAATTAAAAATTTTAGTGGATTTCAAATCTTAAACAAAATCAAAATTTGGGTAAAAAATTCAGAACTATTTTTTTAAGAAAGTAAGAGTCATGTTTATTATGCTAGTCATATTTATCTTAAGAAGACAGTCACCATGATATGTGCGCATCTTTTAATTAAGTAATTTAAAAAAAAAAAAACAACAACTTGAAAATTCTCGAATTTTGCTTTTATACAGAGACGCGACAGACATTATAAAATATGCACAATTTCTTAGAGAAGATAGACTCTATAAAATGTGCAAAACAATTCACGATATTCTTTAATTTTGAGTTTCCTTGAATAGCTTTAAAAATTAATCAGCTTTGAAAAATCCACGAAGAAATTAAATTTCTGGTGCATTTGCACTGTAAAAAATGTATACTCGATTATCACAAAGGATTTTTTGTTTTTTGACGAAGCTATGCCCTGATAAATGCTCCGAGCAAAAATTTCATCAAAGTGATGAAATAACTGTCATCACTTTTTCTAGAAAATTAATTTCATCGAAATTAAAGAAATATTTTATCTTTCTATTTTTTTCCAAAAAAAAAAAAAATAATAATAATAATAATAATTATGAAATGTAGCGTCTAATGTATCCAACTTTTTAGTAATCTTATTACATACATGCCCGAAGAGGAATTTGAACTCCAGATCCTCCTGGTGGAATGCCAACTTCTTGAATATCATACAAACCGGTCACCGTAGTTCGATAGTTTTTTTCCGATTGCTTAGTCCTTATTCTAGGTTCGTCATTCTAGTTAACAATCTCTGACAATGCACTACGAAGAGGTTTTAAATTACAACATTTTCGTCATACATTTGAGAATTTGCTTTTCGTCGCAAATAACTTGATTTCGTGACGAAATGATTCTTAAAATTTACGAAATGCTGCTCAAGGATTGCTGAATAGTCAAAAGTGTGAATTTTATTTCTGAGAGTTAGAAAAAAAACAAGAATCGCGAAATGTAATTTAAAAGAAGTCATAAAACAATCTCAAATTTTGTGTTTATATAGAGGTCGGTAGGTAGGTACTTTATTTACGTCACATTAGAGCTGCACAATAGGCTGTTGGAGACGCTCTGGGAAAAATTCCTGACGATGATCCGAAGATATGCCAACACAATTTTGATCCTCTGCAGAGGGGATGGCTCCCCCGTATTGGTAACCCGAAGAATTGCTAACGAAGTCGAGCACTTTACGGTAGAATAGTTTAACGAGGACCGATATGCACACCCCGATATGCACCACCTTCAATGTACAAAGCGGCCACCCATCCGCTTACTGACAGCAGCCAGTGATGCTTAATTGTGTACCTACGCTCAGTCGACTGCGGGACTTGTTTATATAGAGAGCATAGACATTATAAAATGTGAACAAGCGAAAACTAACAAATCTTTAAAAAAATCATAGAAGATTGATTTGAGTTTACCTGAAGAAGATGAGCATTACAAAATGTGCAAATTCTTTAATTATTATCTTTGAAAAATCCATGGAAAAAAAAATCGTTAATTTTAGGTGTACCTGGAGAAAACAGAAATCATAAAATACACAAAATTTTTTAAAATTAACTAATTTTTAAAAAAAAATCATAAGTGTTCCCCCAGTGTATGTAAATATTTGTTTTAATAAAATACAGATTTCTGTAGTTGATATTTAAAAAAAATAAAATAAAAATCTTCTAAAATTTTGTCTTCAGTTGAAAGAGTCAGTTACTACAAACTACATCACATTTCGGAGGCGAGAATTCACAACCTGAACCTAAAAACCACCGGTTACAAAGCCTTGGCGTCCATTTCAAGTAGCCTCTGAAACTAGGAAGCTCTTAGACTCTAAGTAACCCTGAAAATTTGCTGGGGGGTTTTTGATGCGTCAGTGTCATTTGCAGTTGAGGAAATCCCGCGGCTAGTCTACTTCCCTACAAAACACCAGAGCTTTTGAAAATCCCTCTCACAAAAATTTCTTTTCACTATTCCCTCACTTCATCATCCCCTTTTACATTGAATATCTCTCAGCATAGATTCCACTCGGAGAGATTCCCGAATCAGAAGACATTTATCCCCATTCAAGAAAAGAGAAAAGTGCATTTAAGTGAAGAGTTTTTTTTTTTTTTTTTTTCCTTCATACTCTTCCCTCCGATTCCAGATGTGAGTGCTGTTTTCGAAATCAATGGAGCTTGATTTTTATCTTTTCATCTAAACTATTTCTCTCTCAGAAATTGTAATTGGTAATAATCAAAGTTTTGAGGGTGTAAGTGATGCGTTAATGTATACAACAAATTATTCTTTTATTTTTTGTTTAAATAATGTGTAAACAAGTTTATTTTTGGTAAAAATTGGCAGAGCAGATAAGTAGATAATAATGTAATAGCCACCACAAATTATTAGCATGGAAGGGAAAAAATTAAAAATGTTGAGAGTGGGGAATAAAAAAATGCGAATATATATTTAAAAAAAAAAGATTTCTGTGTGTTATTTTTTGGTGGCTTATGACTAAATTTTTTATTGGTAGCTGTTAAGAAAACAGGATTTTGTAGAGCAAATTTTTAAAAGGAATGATTAGAATTAGTTATCTCATAAAATGTTTTGAGCAAATGAAATTTTTAACAAGTATAGCGTACTGTAAATTAGTTTCCCATCAAGAAGTTTTGGAAAATATAGAACAGACAGTCAATCATTTCAATCAAAGCTGAACTAGATCAATTCATTCAATCAACTGGGCAACTGGTTGAATATGCAAATTTTTGAGTTTATAATCCATAGTCCACCATTTCCAACAAATAGAAATTACAAGAGTAACACATGCAACAAAATCAATAACACTGCAAAATATAACGTGAATTTTCAAATGGACAAGAATTATTTTTATGCATCTAAATTATAAAATGCTAGACTCATATCCCTACGCATTGAAATTCTATCAAGAACTAAAATTCTATTACATTCATTCAAAAATGCTTCGGTTTAATTTTTTCTTCATTATATGTGTTAGTTTGTTAGTGTAAAAAAAGTTAAAGTTTCAAAGTACAATATAAAAACGTCTATTTGTCACTAAATCGGAAAAATTTACTAAAAACATGCAGGTGTCTGTTAGATTTTTTGTTTCAAACAATTTATTTCAAAAAAACAGGTAAGATTAAATAAAAACATTTCATGAAAAAATGAAACAAAGCATAAAAATTCTCGCCTACAGGTCTCTCCTTGAGGTTTTAGTTCAAAACTTTTCCGACACATAGCGATATAAGTTATGTATAAAAACTGTGATAATGAATGTGATTTATGGTGGACAATTTAAAACAACTGTATTTTGATTTTAATTTATTAAAAAATATTTTTAAAAAAAATAGTGATTATATATTTAGTTATTTCCCTTCGAAGTATATTGCTTTAAGTGCCATCTGTTGAAGAATTTATGAACAAAAAACAGAATGTCTGGGAGTCTATATTTATGCCCTGTCACATAAATTTGCTCATTTTTGATTCGAAAACTTATACCGTTTTTCTGTTATAAATTTCCGAAACCCGTCGATATAACTTAGGACCCCATTGTTTTACATGTTAAAAATGCATTTAACCATGTCTTTGGATGTTAGGGAAATATTAAGGGGCATTAGGTAAGGGAATGATGACCCTTATTAGTAGAAAAAACAATGTCTACGAATAATCTTTTTTTAAAAAATATATATTTAGAACTTAACATATATTGGTACTAATTCGCTTGAACAAATCTGCAACGAATTAATAGGAACGGTTTGCAACAGCAAAACTGAAGACATAATTTTTTCCTTGAAAACTTTTTTTACGTTAGGAAAGTTTAGGAATCTAAACCAATACTTCAAAATGAATCCAATAACCTTGTTACTTTCTTTCTGAAGGGCAAAAATATAAAAAAGGGGGATTTTGAAATCCAGCTACTACTTTATTTTATCTCTTAGCCTGAGGAGGTTCTAAAGACGTCGATATTTTTTGATTCCTTAAAACTTCCGTATTTACTTTTGCTTCAAGAGTTTCATGAGTTAAAAGTCGCAAAGACATCGTCTGTATCTCGCAACTTTGGGCCATCAAAAGGCCTTAACTCATCAGATCTCATATTAGGCGCACTCGAAAGATTAATATATATATATATATATATACGGCTCTGTATCTGCTGATTTTAACTCTTTTTGTTTTGTTTTTTTTTTAAACATGAGGTGAATCGGCAAGAAAAAATTGATTTTCATAAAAAGAATTTAAGTGAAAAAATGGATAAAAGTGTGAAATGAAGATGCTAGAAATTTATGCATTGTTAGAGGAGGTTTTTATCAGTCACCTGCCAGAAGAGTTATACAGCAAATGTGATAACAAATAGGCTTCAGAATTCTTCTATAGGCAAAAGAAATAAAAGAAGAAGAAAATGTATTATTATTTATTTCCAATATCAAAAAACTAGCTTCTGATAGATAATAGTGTCTCAGAAGCTTGTTTTTTTTTCAGAATAATAAAACACAACCAATTTTGCGTCATACGCATTAGATATCACAACACATTGATTTGGACTCTAACAAATAATGACGAATCAACTTATTAATTAATATTCAAAAGGAAAATTTTGAGCAGAATTTTTGGTCCGATTAAAGTAAATAATACACACTGGAGAATTAAAAAAAATAGTGAACTTGACCCTTTAATGAGACAAAAAACGTAATTCAATTTGCTAAATTCAGATGTTTGGCATGGTTTAGGCTTACTGAAAGATTAAATGATAACAGAAATTTGAAAAAAAAAAAAGAACTTTTAAAATGGAAACCTTTTAACTCGTGACAAAGAGGAAGACCGAAAAAGATGATTGGACAATACTACCCAAGATCTAACCACCTTGAAGGTTGAAAGCCAAAAATAAAAACGTTTGAACCGATATTATTCAGCAAGCCAACGCTGCTGGCTGTGGTGCTGTATGTTACCAATAGTTTACAAATCTTTTAAACCATCATTACTAAAAACATTAAAGAATTTAAGTTTCCTTGATGATGATGATGATGGAACGCAAAGAAACTTGGAAAAAAAATCACTCATAATAGTTTTGTAGGCAGATAAATAAAATAATTTCAGCTTAGACATCTCTATTACTTTTATATTTTTTTGAAGAAAATGCCATGCTTTGGTCATTAAATCTTGCAAAAGTGATGCAATGCATTTAAATTTTTGAGCGTGATAATTTCAAACGTGTTATGTTACGAAAAATGGCAACTACAACTTAGTTAGATTACAAAGTTATTCTGCTTTATATTCTCTATGTAGGATAGATCTAGATATTCTAGAGGATAGATCACCGGACGTATTTTTAAAATATGGGAGTAATATTTAAAGAGCATTTGGGTGGAAATCCCATTTTCCGTTGCGATAATTGCGAGACTTACTTAACAAACCGTCAACAATTGGTTAGTACAAGGTTTACAAGCCCTCTTGGATCCGCTTGGTTATTTCGCAAAGTTGTTAATGTTCATCAAACAGAAGTGGTTACCCGTAATATGGTAACAGGAAAGCACAAGGTGAGGGATGTATTTTGCAATGTTTGTTATGTACGACTTGGATGGTATTATGAATTTGCTTTCAACAACTCCCAACGTTACAAAGAAGGATGCACTATTTTAGAAGCTGACCTTCTTAAAGAGGAAACGAGTTTTGATTACAACTGTTAAAATTAACATTAACGGTTTTCAGGTTTTGATTTGTGTATTTTTTTTAAAACTTACTTTCACCCAAACTATATTCAGACATCAAATGTAGAAGTTAAAACTGTTGTAACAAAAACAATGTTTAATAAAACTGCATTAAAGTGTTTACTTGTACAAAAACTTGTACCTGTGTTATTGTTGTTTTATAAAAAATCTGTATTATAATGCATCAAAAATTATATTTTCAAGTAAGCTGTATAGTTATTTAAGAAACAAAATGTATAGTATATAGTCTATATTGGTCTTGTTAGAATTTTTTTTTAAGTTTACGATTTATTTTCTTTTTTGAAAATGAATATATTGGCAAATATTCTTTTTATAATAAATGTAAATATTTAAAGGAATATATTGACGGAATTCTCGTTTATGCTGTAACAAAATTGTGGTAAAATTACTGTACTCTATGGTAAGGATATTTCTAGTAAAACAAAATATATTTAATTCTGGTTAATAAAACTAAAGTATACGTCATTTAAACCATTCATTTAATAATTGTTTGGTTCATATGGCATGGGTTTACCGGAAATTTTGCATTCAAAACTGTAGTTCTTATAACCACACACTAAAAACTGCAGTAATGAAAAGTAAATTTAACCAAACAAATTATTTTTAAGCCGAGCTCTAAGACATCATGACTTTTATCGAATTTTAATCAATCAGTATAAAACCGTATTTTATTGTTAATTTTATCAAAATCATTACCAAAGCTCTTGAGTGAAAATTACTCAGCCCTTTGGTGCTCCCATAGAACCAGAAACATGCCATATTTTACAACATTATTCTGGTAATTTTGACCATACTTTTCTTTTCTCAGTGCAGCCCCAATCTTTAAATTTCTTTTTATATTTTGCTTGACATAGAAAAGGTTTTATTGAGATAATAAATAACGCAATGGAATAAACAATATTAGATTATGAAAAACCATATATTTTGCTAAATCCTGTGTGTAACTTTATTTTTGAATTAATTAAATCTATAAGTGGAGTAAAAAATTCAAAGGAAATTCATAATAAATTCAAAAACTTGAATTTATTTTTTGCTCTTAAATTGTCACATAATTTAATACATAACGTACGATAAACATAACGTAAAATTTTGCTTAAGCAAACATTGTTAATTAAACACATTTTTCACAATATCTTTTTAATAAATAATAGTAAAAAGGATAAATATGATTGATTTTATTTAATATCGGAAAACGGAAAAGAACCATTTCATTTACCATGAGTAAAAAATTAAAGCAATTGTTAGTTTGAGTGTTTCTTAATTTTAATTAAAATTGAACTCTATTTTTTTTTTGTTATTACCAAGTTATATGCACAGTTTCTAGTGACTGATTTGTTTGGCGACAACACAAGAAATCACATGTTCACTAAAATTATTACACTTATGTCAGAACAAAACTATTACTGGTTTCACACATCATACAATAAACCAACAATTTCTTTAAAATAGGTATAACTCATGCATCATTCTCATTTTATTATTATTTATAATAGAAACTAGATGAAAATAAATGTTTAAGATTGGTTTCAGTTTACTAAAATATCTTTGGCGAGGAGCAGAGAAACATTTTTGGTTACCAAATTAGGTAGAAAATGAAAAGCACGGTCTTTATAATGATGCGCTATTAATCAAGTATACGTATGATGCTTTTTAATAAATATTGATTCCATAACGCTATACTCTGGAGAATTTAATAGCGAAAATCGATTCTAACTACCCTGAAAAAAATTCGGATCAAATTATAATATTAAACTACCTACTCTTTGGGTGGATCATCTGTAAAATCCATATTTACTGTAAAATATTATACCGTAAATTTTACAGTACTATTTCTTTAACAGAGTGAATCAATTATTTAACGATAATCGTTACTCTGGAAATTATGGAATATTTGATTATTTGTTCCGTAACAATTTCCGGCAAAAATGGATTTTACTGTAAAATGTTTCGGCATTCAGAATTCCGATACTTTTTTTTTACCGTATTTTGATCCGGATGTTTTTACATTGTACAGTTGTACAATGTAAAAACATCCAATGTACAATGTACAATTGCTTAAAAACATGCTTCTCCACAAATTAGTTTTTTTTTCTAACATGCTTTTAGGTCATACTAATGGCACGCTAATTTTTTACTAAGTGATCTCTGTTACATTAACATATTATTTCAAAATTAGAAAAAAAAATTAATTTGAAGGGCTTTATAAGGCAAACTAATTTATCTAATTTCACTTTGAAAACTTGCATCTTTTGAAGTTCATATTCAAATTAATATTTTGAAATTTTTTCAGTGAAGTTTCTTAGCAAATAAGTACACAAAAATCTGCTAATCTTATAAAAAAAAGTTGCTTATTGATTTATATATGCTTTTTTTTATCAAATAATACCAACTTGCTGAAAAATTAATCTAATTAATTTCATTTAACAATATTTTTTATGTAAAAACAACGCATAATATTTCTCCGAACATATTAAAATTGAATTTTTAAAAAATAGAATTTATTCCGATTTGAATAGGTATCTATTAATAAGAGCGAGTTTTCTAACATCTTTCATGAAAGAATAGCTCGTTATTAAATTATTCAAACAAATATTAACTAATGAGTTGAAAGCGATGACGCATTTTTAAAATTTATAAAAATTGCTTAATTTAGAATATGTTTATCTACATGTATTTACACTCGCACATACTTGTAACAATGTTTTAAAAAAATACTAATGCTTTAGGATAAATATCATTTAATAAGTATTTATTTACGTGATATTTTTAATTAGTTAAATTAAACTACACTCCATTTATTTAAATTGCATTAATACATTTAATTAAAAAATTATTTTCATATTTTAAAAGAAATATGGTGTTATTTTTTAAAAGAAATATGGTGTTATTTTTTAAAAGAAATATGGTGTTATTATGGAATTTATATAATTAAACTAATTATCTTTTAATATAATATAATAATAGTATTAAAATAGTTAAAATTTCCTTTTGTAGACAATATCTCATTATAAGTCCTATAAACTTTTGAGAAACAATATTTAAAATATTTATTATATTTTTAAATTGATATTAAAAGTTATATTACTTTAGCTTTGGTTTATTATTTTTAGTAATTAACTTTTTGTGGCAGCTAGATGAAGGATAAAATTCATTTATGAAATTTGTAGTCTCTATATTTTAATAATTTCAGTCAAATTCGTTCTTTTAACTTAAAAATGCAAAGAAATTATGAAATGCATTAATTTTGAAAAAAATTTTAAAGAGAAGGTTTTCTATATGAAATATTTTTTATCACAATTTAATTAGTCAAATAGAAAATCTTTCTTAAGAACCAATGCTTAATCTATTCATGTGGCTCATTGAAAATTCACTGAAACAACAAACAAAATTTTACATTATTATGAAGCAAAATAAATGAAAAAAGAATGAGAAATTCAAATTGAATTTCGAAATAGGTTTGAAATACAAAAATATTTAAACAATTGTTTATAACCGAGTACTATCGAACAATGGGACAAAAACGCTAGTGAATTAGCAGTTACATCTTAAAATGCAATTAAAATTATAATGAAAACTATTTAAATATAACCAAAATTCTGAAATCTTACTTATTCTAAATCAACTTTGTTCTGTGTAAATTTGTTTTCTTTCTGCATAATCTTTTATTTCAAACCTTTGCAAACAACATTACTTTTTTAAGGATTTTCGTTTACATATATCCTTCTCAAAAATGAAACTAAATATACAAAAAAGAAACTTTGTGAAAAAGGATTGTAAAAATCGTCTGCTTTAATTTTAATTTTATTTTTTCAATCTTCTGATAATATTTTAAAATCAATCTCCAGTAGCGTTAAATTATAAGAAAACTATTTGTTTCCTATGTTTTGAGAAAACTATGATAAGCCTTAAATTATGCAAAGTTTGTTTGATGTTGCTATAAGTCATAGCTATAAGCTTATGCTAGAGTATATAAAGTACATGCTAGAGCATAAAAACTCATACTAGAGAGAGCAAATTTTATAGCGTTTTCTTTTTCAAAGATTGACAAAATGGCAACACTCTTGCCCAAACGGTTTCAGCGCTAAGCTACGGTGAAAAGCTTAACTGCTAGTTAGATTGGTGAGTTAATCGTTTTCTTTTATTATTTTTAGTTGAATTTATAAAGTTTCTTATAATCGTTTGGTTATTTCTTTCATTTTAGTTCCACAAACTGCTTAGATGATAACTCCTTAAGGATGTCGTATGTTAATGAGTATGTGTGTTAATAAGTACACGATTAAAAAAGGGCATTTGTTAAAGTAAATTACAATTTATTTTATATATTTTCTCTCGCCACTTTTCCTGTCTTTAATTTATTTCAATGTTGAATCTTTACATGAATGGTAATTAATTATCATTCATATACTTGTTTGTTAAATTCCAGAAGGGAAATCACACAAGTAATTGTATTCAAAAATATGTATTAGATACATTTGGAAAAAAAAAAAATTCTTCAAAAATATGCTACTTTAGGGTGGAATATTTAATTAATTGGCATAAAATAATAAAAGAGCCTCATAATTAGATCGTAAGTTAATTAAAAGTACTTGTAACAGAGGGGACTGATATAACGTATTTCTTGGAGAAAATATTGAAAACAAACTGAAAATAAATTAATATGTTTATATTTAGAGCTAAAAAATATAATCAATAATTTTTGAAACTTTGGCGTATTCCTAGTCTGGAAAGAAAACATAATCTGTGGGGATAAAAACTATAATTTTGAAAACCAGAATTTTCGGTAAATTGTTACCATATGAACGGAAAAATAAGCAAAGGGATGGTTTAAAAAGAGTGTATTTTGATTTTATTAACCAGAATTATGTTTTATTTATGAGAAATGTCAATACCGTACAATTCGGTAATTTTGCCAATTTTGTTTTCTCAATGCAGAATCAATTAAAATTCGTAAAAGATAAAACTTTTTCTTGTTTCAAACTTAAATTAAATAGCTATTTGTTGAATTAATTAAAAATAATGTTAGAACAATGGTATTAACTTAAAACTTGATAACTTCTCAGCCACTAGTGTAATAAAAAAATATTAGTTCTCTTGAATGACTATTAACTGTAAATCTGCAAAAAAGATAGGTTTATATTTTCCTTGCCATGCTTCATTAATTTTACTCTCATTTTTTTTGAAGTGAAACTTCTTCGATTTCCAACAAGGTTGCGTTAAACCTTTAACGCTATCGTTGTCATGAAAACTAGATTTCTCTTTACGTTTGTTGAGCGCACGAGGTAAGAGAAAAACATAGTAGGTAATATTGCTGTTAAAGAAAACAAAGCGATATTTTATTAAAAATACCTTATACCTTACTGAAATTTAGAACATTTAGAAATAAGCTGATTTCTTATTCTAATTTTTTTTAAAAATATATTTTATTATTAATAATTTTTAACGAAGAGAAAATTTTTTTAAATGAAACAAAGTATTGTATTTAAAAAGTTAATAAGTAAATTTTTTTTTATTAAATACAATTAAAAAAATACTTTGATGCACATAGATACTTTGCTTTAGATACTTATTTTTCTATGTCTTTTTTTTATTTTTGCCGATTATTATTTTATAAGTGAAACTTCTAATGCGACTTCCAACAAGGTTGCGTTAAACGTTTAACGCTCCTGGGAAGGGGGAATAGAAAGAGACAGAGCGAGAGTGAATGCGTCGCACTCGAACGCATGCGCGTAGAAAATGATAATTAAAAGATGCGATCCATTGTGAATTGTAAGCAATGTTAATAAAGTTTGTCTTAAAGAAACAATATGATTTCACTAAAAATCAATTTCTACCCCTTCCTATTTTTATTTCCACATTACGAAGTTTCAATTCTTCCGCGTGGAGGGACTCCACACACTATTTTTTTTTTCTTTTTCATTCTTTCTGCCATATTATATTTTTAGTAACTGATATCTCAAATATTATTTTTAAATCTTGTTTTTAGTTTGTCCCCGTTTTTAAACTTAAACTGAACTATGGTAATAACAAATAAATCTATTGCAGTTTATTTTGAACTTGAGAACTAGTTTCTGTAAAATTCATTAAAACGTATTTGGGTGCAAAGCTTGGTCTCGAAACATGTAGCAAACATTGATTTCTTACTAAGTTTTTTAATAACTAGCTTCCGTTTCAGTGCTAGTGGAATTTTTCAGTTAAAACGATATTCGACTAGTTAAAATAGTCAAAACTGAACTGATGTTTTGTACTGGATGATAATACAAGTCTAAATTGTTTTATGATTGCTACAAGCATAATTCAACACCAAAAGGAATTTATCGTTATTCATAATTTTGAACACTTTCTGATTAGACATAATGCTATAATTGTTTGTAGAGCTCTAGGCCTGATACCAATAAAATGTCCTTTCTTTTTCTTTGAAAAGAGCAAAAAATATTTTTGCCAATTAAATTTTCGATCACTTTCCGAATTTTACTAAAAAAAGGAACATAACTAAATTGAAAAAATAAAAAAAATATTCAAACCTTTATTTAAAAAGTAAACTAAAATGAAGTAACTAATTTCATTTTAACGTATCTGTAATAAAAATCATTTTAATACAAATTTCTATCTCCAACGAAAAGTTTCCCTAGGTCATTCTAAAATAATGCGGCCTAAATTAGATCTGCTAAAAATTATTTTACCTTTCGGTTGATTTAAAACACGCGGTTTTCCTGCTTTATATTTGATATTTAAAAAATCAAAATAATTAAGAAAAAATCATTTTAAAAGAGATTTCTACTTCTAAAACAGATTTTCTAAAGCTGATTAATTTTTAAGTCATTAGTATACGTATTATCTAACAGATTGTTTCAACTATAAAAAGTTAATTTCTTCAAAACCATATGCCATAAGTAGATATAAGAAGATTGGTTTTTTGTCTTTCTTGCTTCATATAATCTTTAATTTCAGTCCTGTCTTTTCTTTTTTCGTCCTTTTTTCTTTATTACTCTTCTTCGTAATTGTCGTCTCAAATGATTATATCAGATTATTTCTTTTTTTCATTTTTTAGTGGAGCCAATCGAAAGGGCTTGTCACGTGATGTCTTCTTAAGAGATGGCGCATTTTTATTATTTTTTTCTCCCAAATTTTTCTTCGAACAGAAGCCAAGACATGCTTTTAACTTTATTGAAATCAATGTCATGCTTGCCTTCGGCGATCAAGCCAAAATGATGTGTTTTTATAGTAATGGATTTCAAGAGCCGAAGAATTAGTGTCTTTAGGTCGGATCCTCTGGAACGAGATTCTTTGACTAATTATCTTTACTTTCTTTTCGATCAAAGGAAAGATATATTTTTTTTCCTGGAATGATCTGTATTGGATAAAAACATTTTTGTTTACTCAAAGTTTTTGGATTAAATCTATTTATAAAATTAAGTTGCCAACAGCAATTTTTTGAAATTTATTCTTTTCAATCAATTAACTAAATGCAAACTTCCATTAAATATTCAAATTGTTGCTTTGACAAAATGCCTAGTCAACAGAAATTATTTCTGACATAACCCCCTTTTTTTAATAATCATACTTTAAAATTTCTGAAATGATTTTTTTATAAATATTACAAAATTTTTCGTTTGAAATTTATAAAGTCTTTGTACTATGTTATTATTATTGAATTCTAAAATTTAGTTGCTTTATGATCTAGACATACTACATTTTGTCACACTAAATGAATCTAACTTAATATAAAATATCATTAATTTAATGGATCTATTCAGCATTCCAAAAAATATCCGTTATTCTGCAGAATGTATAGATAAATTAATGTTTAATCGGATGGCTTTATCAAAGCAGCTTAAAGGATGCTATTATTTTTTGTAAGTTTAAAAATTATATAAAAGTTTCAAATGACTATTAAATATATTCAATAGTTTGTAATGTGCTTTTTGTTTATAATTTCTTTTCGCTATATAAAACACTCAATACAATATATATATTAGTAAATATATATATATATATATATATATATATATATATATATATATATATATATATATATATATATATTAGTAAATATATATATATATATATATATATATATATATATATATATATTAGTAAATATATATATATATATATATATATATATATATATATAATGAAAAGTAAATTCTTTTTATAGCATTAGATTTACTTATAATTGTGAAATTTTTAATAACTAAACACACCACATAATACAAAAAATTGCTCTAAAATATTTTTTAAGAGTTTAAATTTGTTTCAGAGATGAAATAATGTACAGTTTGCCAAAACAAAAAAGGACCACCCTGAATAACTTTTGATCTAATGATCGAATTTTCACGTTCTAGGACTCAATCTTAATAGCTCGAGCGTGTGACCTCAAATATGGTAATTAAGTTACGATGTCAGACACAAAAACGCACTTTCTCTGAATAAACATACCTCTTTTTGACAAATTCATATTTCTGACCCCCAAAACATAGGAGACAGCCGCAAGCTGGTAAATATGCTCCCAACTGTTTGGTCAGGAGAGCGATCCAAAGTTTGGACACCTTAATGTTAATTTTACATTTTGCGTATTTCGCTGTATCTCAAGATATTTGAGTGAACAATTTGAAAACAAAAATATAAAATT
This sequence comes from Parasteatoda lunata, assembly GCA_949128135.1. NCBI lineage: Eukaryota > Metazoa > Arthropoda > Arachnida > Araneae > Theridiidae > Parasteatoda > Parasteatoda lunata. The sequence goes on along the minus strand of OX421970.1, from coordinate 41,010,787 downwards.
TGTTTATCCAAAGATAATTCCCCGCAAAAAATAGTTGTTAGTAAATATTTATTTTATTTTTATAATTTTATGAAAAAATGGTCGAAAAATATTTTGAAGCTTAAGTTATACAATTCTTTGAATCATTTTAAAGAATGTACTTTTATATAGCAGAATAGAAAATTAGAGCAAAATCGATCGAATCGTTACTGAAAAATTGAATTTCAAAAAGGTCAGATACTTAAAATTTAATTTCTCAGGAATTATTCGATCGATTTGGCTCCTAATACCTGATTCCTAGAACGTGAAAATCTAATCATTAGATCAAAAGTTACTGAGAGAGGTCCGTTTTTTGTGCACTGTACATATTATATAAGTTAAATTGCATCGATACAATTTCTGAAAACTGAATTATCTAAATAATGAAAAAAAAAATAGCGTTGTATATACTTATGCTCATTCTTAGATTCAAAATTAGGCTTTTATCTTAATTATTGTTTGCTTTATTTATCATTTTGTCTTTACTTAACTACATTTACTTAACTATACTTAACTACATGAACTATAATATATATATATATATATATATATCAGTACTTGATCAATTTTATGTCAAAATTTTCACCATTTAAAAAATCAAAGAATAAAGAGTTTCAAATTTTGTCAATTTTCAAGATTACTTTTCAGAGAATATGCATTTAAAGAATCTAGTAAATTCTTTAGAAGCCCTGAAGCTAAAAGACTAATTGAATCAAATTTATGATAAATATCTTAATTTCCAGATTTTTCAAGATAAGACATGTTCTAGATTTCGTAATTTAGACTAATGAAGATAAACTTTTCGACGCATTTCATAATTAATCATTTTCGAATTGACGATATAAGTATACTTTTCGAAGAATATAGCCATTAGTGTAATTATTTATAAACAAATTTATTCTTTGAAGATTTCAAATCAATACTTTTTGAAATATTAAATCTATTTTAAGTAATTATTTTGTTTTAGTTAAAAGTTACAGTTATTATATTTTGTAAAAACATAATTCATTTCAATTGCCAAAACTTGCTTGTATGCTCCTAAATGTAATGAATTTTCTCTAATTCTGATTACTTGTTGAATACTCTCGATATCTCAAAGTTGTAGGGATGATAAAAAAATTTTGAGATAGCGAGTTTTCGAGATAACATGTTCAGAACTAAATATGATCTAAAAAGTAGAAAAATATATTCCAAAATATTACTCTTAAAAGTAGAGTCATGAAACATAAGAATAACTATTAAATATGTATGTAATGATAGTGACTATAAGATTAAATACAACAATGATAATTTTATTTTTAAAAGTAAGACAGAAATAATTATGCATTAAATAGAAAAGAATTGGTTTACATTGGTTTCAACTTACTTTGTGATTTTTTCGAAAAAATTCAAATTCCATTTCGAAAAAAAATCGACATAACAAAAGAAACTCTTCGACAGAGGAATTAAAATTTATATTAGCTCGATATACAATGGCTAGGGGGGAAATATTTTTTTTGACACAACAAGGTTAACAAGTTCGAGATATCGAGAGTGTACTTAGTACCATTTGTACAGGCAACTTCTTGATATAGGAAATTTCAAATTTTCAAATTGTCACCATAACAGTTCCTACTAACAGTTTTATGCAAATAAACCATAAACATGATTATAATGAATTATCCCTAATTTGAAATAGAAAGATATGTCTGTTCATACTTATTCTTAATACTTATCGATAACATTCGAACGCTTCAATAGAGTAAAATAAATCGCTATTATTTGTAACTTGATCGTGTATTTATCTCCAATAACGCCATAAATCTTTTCACTCTTGATACATAGGCTGACCTAGAATACATTGCTTCATTCATATGAATTCCAATTCTTTAATAAATGAACTCAGTTTCATCAGGTCCTACATTTCGCATGGAACTATAACCTTCCTTGAATTGCCTTCTTCAGCCACCGTGGTTTTTTTACGTCGTTCCAATTTTCTTTTCCATTTCTTATTGACAACTGGGCCTTCATTTACTTATAGTCAGTTTTGTTTTCATCATTTACGTGGTGCTGGTTTTAAAATGAGCATCAAAGCTCGAAACGCTTCAGAAAGAATCAAAATAGAATCGAAACGTGCCATAATCAAATAGTTGAATCAAAAAGTGTTCTAAACAAAGCATAATGTAAAAATTAAATATAAAAAAGCGAATAATTTCTTGAATCTAGTAAACAGATATTTGAGATTTTTTTTAAAGTTTTCATTTTTAACGCAAGAAGCTCCGTTGGCATTGTTTTAAAAAAAATTTGTTGTCATTTCTTATGTTATTTTTAAAGATCTATGTTATTATGTTATTTATCAAGAGCTCATACGCTTTTTTAATCTTCCTAAATTGTTTCTAAGTATACTATATCAAAATTTCACCCCTTTCTGTTGATTAATAAAAATAAATAATAATGAAAATACCTGAAACAGCCAAAAAGGGTAATTTTAACCCTCATAGGAAAAACTCACAGGAAAATCACTTTTGAAGTTTTATGTTTGTTTATAATTTAGCAGCACTGCAGACATCATGAAGCTGGATTGTAATTAGTGTCCACCTCATCACGCTCAACATTTTTCGTAAAATTATACGGTATCTTAGTTTCGATTACCGAAGTAGCTTAGTTGAGTTCTTATTTAATTATAATTTCGTTATTGTGTCTGGACGAAACCATTTACTACATGCTGATTATAAACAGTAACGTTTGTTATCATTTTGGACTCGAAAGTATAGTAGTGGAAATGTAATTGTTATTTATGCAATAAGAAAAATTTATTGTAGGGAGTTCAAGCCACATAACTTCGATTTCAACTGATATAAAATCTAAAAATGAATGGTTTTTAAAGACTATCTTTATTTGTGCAAGTTAAAAAATGAACAAATGAATTATGACATAGAGAAAGTATAGTGTTTTAGTTATGGAACCCTTCCGAAACTCAAGGCTCAGCGGGATCAGTTACAGTTTTTTGCCTCAGTAAAACTTGCGAATAATTTTCTTTGCAAAAAAAAAAAAAAAAAAAAAAATATGTTACAGGGATACCACGTTTGAACCAAAGAAAGTTTCCTCCTGATTTCATCGTTACTTCTTCGTCATGACACTAATTGTTTGCACTGCAAGCTGAAAATTAGGTACTTACTATACAGGTGAAAATGAAAAAGAATATAATCATTCTGAACAGTATTCATACAAATGTGTTGCCAGACGATAGTACAGAGCCAAGCACTGGCACTTACTACCATCGTACGAAAATTGACGTAGGCTCAGTAGACTAGATGCTAAATAATAATGCCATAAGGGGTGAAAATTGCAGGTGTCTTGTATTTCTTTACAACGTTTGAAATATTGCTGTCCTCAATCCTTGAATTGTTTCAAGGAATCTTTTATTACCCAATCGAAGAACTACAAATTAATGCTTTGAGGTTAGATAGTCCCTATTTGATAAAAATTCGTTCTCAAAAATATAAAAAACGAGCCTTTTAACACCATAAAGGACAGAACGAATACCAGCTGTAAAAAAAAACTGGAAAACAATTTGTTGATTTTTTATTGTCACTTTCACGTCACATGGTTATACTGTATGCGCCTTCACTAATGATGGAACTTGAAAAATATGTTGTGTGCTAAAGTATATTAGTTATATTCATGCAGTTTGTTTGTTATTGCAATACTGCACTCTTGCGAATAATAATATGTAATATAATATTACATTAAGCATACAGCAAAATTGTGATTTCGGAAATACAAAAATTAATAATAATCTTTAAAAACTCTTACATATTGCATTTTTAACAATATTCATCATTTAAGAAATCATTTACTGTGGAAAAATATCAATTTCTTATGAGGGTCGAATTAACCTCAAATGGCGGTTTTACCATTTGGCCAAAATCTGGCTTTTCTAGTGGTAATAAAATCACTCTTTTCATAAAACTGTTTTTTTTTTACCAAAGATTTTACAAAAATTTTCTGTAAGATACTCGTTTCATGTATAAATTAAAAAATAAAAGAAATGAAAACCATTCTAGGAGAAGTTTACGGTTAATAATAGCGAAAGAAATGTATATTCTTTAAAATATATAATTGAAAAGAAAAAGAGATTTTTTGTAACTATTCGTGAGTTTGTAAAAAAATCTATTAAAAATTTAAAACATCGAGTTAATACAAAAATTGCTAGCTAGAGTTTTACAAATAGAATAATGGCAGATATTTCTTATAGTGCAAAATTGAAGGGGAACAGAATTAATTTGAAATAGATTTTGTGAATTTAAACAAATTAGAAAAATGAAATGGAAACAAATTCTGTTATTCATTTACGGAAATGTTAATTGGATTAATGCATCCATTAATCATGTATCCGTTAAATTAATGTATCCATTGCATTGATGTGTCCATTACTAATTGCATTAATGTATTCATCTTCCCAGTACAGATTAAATAAAATGAAGTCACGAATTTTGAGAAATGAAAAAAATCACAGAATCAAATTAAAATCGCCATTTTTATTCAACATCTAAATATGTCAAAACTGGTGGTAAAATCCTAGTTTTTGAAGGAAATGTTTTTTTCAGAATAATTAAATTTTAATGTCGTATATGATATAAAAGAATTAAATTGATTACAAATCAGACTATCTAATCTATGAGTACTAACTTTCTTATAGTTAGGTTATTATTTCTGATTGTGAATGCTTTCGGGCCCCTCTCACAATGCTTTCCATTTCCTCCGTTGTGATGAGTCACATGCAACTACCATTCACAAGGATTCCTAAAGAGAGGTTTCCTTCTTTTGTATAATTCACTTATTTCCTCTACTAATTGGGACTGCAAGTATAATCCACTTATTTATTATGGAATTTCTTATGAATTTCTGCCTAAATAAATATGTACTCATATAGTGCACAAGAAAACTTCATATATTTACCGAGATAAGATTGAAGACTGTTGAAATTACGTACTGCATGGTAATGATATTTCCAGTAAAAAAGCAACAACATAATTCTGGTTTAAGAAAAACAAAATATACGGTGTTTAAAATATTCATTTGGTTATATTTCTTTTCTTATTGGAAATTCTGGTTCTCAAAATTATCGTTCTTATTACACCCAATACATTTATCACAACACATTTCGTGAAGAAGAAAAAACAAAAAAATAAATTCATTCGAATTAATGGTTTTTATACCATGATCTAAAATAAAATAATAAAATTACAAAATTTTATCCCATGTTATAAAACCATATTTTATTGTTAATTTAATTTTACCAAAATCATTGCTTAAATTTAAGTTTTTTGATGTTCCTATAGAACCAGAAGATTGGAAAGTTTTATCAAATTCTCCGTGCTTTTATCTCATATATATATACAAATTTGTCAAATGCACCATATTTAATATTATTTTTAATTTTTGAATTATTTTTAACAATAATGTGGACATTTAATTGCATTCTGGCTTATATTTGGTACTTACAAGTTATCTAGTTTTTCTCAATATTTTTTATAAGAGGTTATTTTTGTCTGTACCTGGCTCCACTAAACGGAGTTAGAGTGGACAAATTTGATAACTTATTAAGTAGTCTATTATTGCTACTCAAAAAGTTACACTGTAAAAAAAATTCCGGGTCAAAATATGGTAAAAAGAGTTGGCTCCTTGAGTGTAACATCCGTAAAATCCATGTTATTAAAAATTCCTTTTCTGCCAGAAAATGAAATACCATATTTTTTAAATTAATATATATTTATTTAAAAAATAAAGTTAAGTATATAATTTTTCAAAGTAATTTAGTAATTTTACAGGAAATATTAATGTAAATATCACTGCAAAATTTACAGTATGTCAGATCTTTTGTTCTATAAAATTTTTCTATAAAATTTTACCTTAAAATTTGGATTTTATTTTTAAAAACTAATGACACCCTTAGTGCCGGTATTTTTTTTAACATAATTTGATCTGAATTTTTTTTACAGTACATATCCGAAGCATAAAAGAAATTAATTTCAATCTAGGACTTATTGGAAAATGAATGTAGACATATTTGAGTTAAAATATAAATTTGTATAGGAGCTTTTTTCACTATACTAAGGAAGTCTTTTTAAATATAAATCAATACATTTGAAAACCATCATTTGATCATCAATCATCAATGCAACTCATGCTCCTCTGCAACAATGTAAACAATTCGCAAATAAGAAGGCTGGATTATTCACTTATGATCCATTTTAGTTTAAAGTAGGGAGAAAAACAAATAAAAATTAAAAAATTTTGTTTCATTTTTTAATTCATCTTTTAACAAACGTGATAAAACATATCCTTAATTTTTTTTTTAAATCTTTAACAAAAATGTATTAATATGAAGGTTTTGTGTTAAGTTTGTTTACACGAAATCTCTATTGTAAAGGTGTTTCATTTCACAAAATTATTCCTCAATTTAGAAAATAAATAGCATCAAATGTGTTAAATTTGTAACCAAATCATATTTCTCTCTTTGAAAATTGAATGGGGCAGTGTAGACTTGTCCACACAAGCACTCCACCATGTAGCCGACACCATTTATACTAGTACCAGTTAGACATGCTTGTTTATGACAAATCCTACTAAATTTAAATTATACGGAAAAAAAATTTATATCAAACTAAGTAAGAAAACCTTATAAATTATAATATATTATTACCTTTTGTTGTAATTTTGAAAATAAAATAAATTAATAAAAGAATAAAGAGAGAATTTGAAAATTACTTTTGCAACTTAAAGCCGTCATTTACAAATATCTATTTAAGTATTCACAATGTAATTATGCAACTGCACTCGAAAGTGTATACCAGTGATGCCAATCTACGATCTATCTTTTTCATCAGCAAGAGATGCTTTCAGATTGTATTTTGACATGGCTAAAGCAATACATTAACAAATATTTAAATAATTTTTTGAAAAAATGTGATAACGTTTCATTAGTTTTGTATAATAAGTTATGAAATTAAAAAAAAAAATTTTTTGTTTCTACATATATTTATATGTATTAAAGATATTTATTTTTAACTCAAATTATGTGTTAAGTAGATTTACTAAAATTTAGTGTGTGACTAGTATAAAAAAGTAAATGTTTACTAGTAAGTAAAATGCTCACTAGTTGTTGAAGTAAAATGTTTACTATCTACTATGGATATGAAAAATTTTATTTGTTAAACTCCCTACTACCTAAGAGTATGGAAAGGCCCTTTTGTAAAAGTTCGAGATCTTTTTAATAGTTCTTGGACTTTTAAAATCTTAGTGAAATTTAGGCTGTTTTTTTTTAAATTTGAAAGTTTTAGAAAAAAAAAGACTTTTCAAAATGTAACATTAAACCAGAATATTTCATCTTTCCTACCAATTGAAATAACCTTTGTACTACGAATCACATTTTTTGGTAATCAGCTATTGTAATTTTTATAAGACTTAGCGAAATCCTGTATCCAACTAATATATATTCTATCTTGTAGATGCAAATGCATAACCGGCATTAATATGTTTATTTTATTTAGTTTACTTCTGTTATCTTTCTTGTTTTGACAACACGATTAGGTATCGTTTTATATTTGTTGACCGCTTGTATGATTAAAGTATTTTATTTTATAACCGTCGTTGAACAGCCGACCCAACTTAATGGATTTACGGCTACTGATGTTCAACTCCGTAGCCTTGTAATTTTGAACCCAATCCAGAAGACAAGGGAACTCCTGGATCGAGTATTGGGAGAAATTTGCCTTCGTGGAGGACTTTTTGATGGAGCTAACCCGCATTTGCGTTACATGGAGAGGAAGACCACGAGAACCTCCCACGGTTAGCCTGACGGCAAGGGGACTCTAACCCATGATCCGTCTACCACTGAGGATATTTCACGTCAGCACTGTGGTCAGTGCAAGCCGGATGCGGAATTCGTATCGACTGGGATTCGAACACGGTTCGCCTCATTGGAAGGCGAACGCTCTATCCCCTGAGCCATCGCGGCTCATGATTAAAGTATTTTATTTTATATTTTATAACCGTCGTTGAACAGCCGACCCAACTTAATGGGTTTACGGCTACTAATGTTCAACTCCGTAGCCTTGTAATTTTGAACCCAATCCAGAAGACAAGGGAACTCCTGGATCGAGTATTGGGAGAAATTTTGCCTTCGTGGAGGACTTTTTGATGGAGCTAACCCGCATTTGCGTTACATGGAGAGGAAGACCACGAGAACCTCCCACGGTTAGCCTGACGGCAAGGGGACTCTAACCCATGATCCGTCTACCACTGAGGATATTTCACGTCAGCACTGTGGTCAGTGCAAGCCGGATGCGGAGTTCGTATCGACCGGGATTCGAACCCGGTTCGCCTCATTGGAAGGCGAACGCTCTATCCCCTGAGCCATCGCGGCTCTTGATTAAAGTATTTTATTTTATAACCGTCGTTGAACAGCCGACCCAACTTAATGGGTTTACGGCTACTAATGTTCAACTCCGTAGCCTTGTAATTTTGAACCCAATCCAGAAGACAAGGGAACTCCTGGATCGAGTATTGGGAGAAATTTGCCTTCGTGGAGGACTTTTTGATGGAGCTAACCCGCATTTGCGTTACATGGAGAGGAAGACCACGAGAACCTCCCACGGTTAGCCTGACGGCAAGGGGACTCTAACCCATGATCCGTCTACCACTGAGGATATTTCACGTCAGCACTGTGGTCAGTGCAAGCCGGATGCGGAATTCGTATCGACTGGGATTCGAACCCGGTTCGCCTCATTGGAAGGCGAACGCTCTATCCCCTGAAAAAAGTGTTGTATGTAATTAAGAACACATACGCTTATGTACAATACACTCTATATTCACCCCAAAATCGCCAATTATTTTAAGAAACTCAATAAACAGCTATTTATTGCATGTAAATTTCTAAGAAATGTAAACAACACTATAAAGTATCTCAGTTTTTAACTCAGAAACTAAATTTAAATAGCAGAATTCTGACGTGTGGTTTCTTAAAAATCAAACAAGGCTTTATATCTAACAAAAAGCTAATTTTGAAACGAAAAATATACATTGTATAAGAATCAATTTTTTGAAAGAAGCACCATTTGAACGAGAAAAAATTGAGGCTTACATTGTAAGATTTCTCTTTTTAAAATAGACATTGCAGGAAATAAAACATTTGAAGAAATAAGATTAAGTTGAAAAAAGACGAAATAAATTGGAATTGCTTTTTGCAATTTGTTGCTTGAAATTTAGAAAATAAGGAAATGAAGAACAATTTTAAAGCTTCATAAAAGGAAGGAAAAAAAAGAAATATTTTGTGTAAGCCCAAAAAACTAGTTACGTTTGAATTATAGTATACGTGCACTTTTATTATAATAAGTATTTTCTGAAAGATATTAAATTGAAACAAAATTTCAATTGTGTTATTTTATATTGAATAAAGTTTTAAAGAAGTTTATAATTTTGTTTGTTTTCCAATGTCTGTGAGATGTTAAAAACAGAAAAAGATTATTTGATGTGCTCTTATGTTCCACAGTGCTTTACCTTTTGTTAGTGCTTCAGACAGCTCCTTTGCTTTGTAACTTTACGAGGGCACTTAGGGCTTTAAAAATTGCAGAAAAAAATGAATCAAGAGAAACAAGGATAGACGCGTGGTTTTTTTAAAATTTTATTTGATATAAGTGCACTACCAATAGAAATAGTGAATATACTTTTATGTTCTAAATATTTGAAAAATTATTAACAATAACAGTATGTTTGTATTATAAAATAATTAACTGGAATAAAATTTAAATTGTTTTGGGAGCAGAATTTTGCTGTAATAAAAGTTATTTTGGTCAGTTTAAGTTCTGTAAAAGAAACCTTCAACTAAAAATTTGCTATTTTAAGTGAGTAAGTATATTAATTTAGTTGAAATTAGAAACAAAGATATTGATAATTGTCCTTTTAAAATAATTTTTGAAATCTATTTGATGTTACGACAATTTTTATTTATAAATTTAATTTTAATATTTTACACCTAGAAATTTAATATTTTACACCTATATTTTTTAATACAGTGTTAACTGAATACCCGTTCTTAGAACGTGGTGGAAAAAAATAATATATAATTATAAATCAGGTCATGGATAAAACTGACAGGCGTAAACCGACACATCTTACATATCTAAAATAATTTCGATCTTTTTGCTTAATACTATTTGTTTCCCCTACCCGGATATTAAATTAACCAGAACAGTTGTATTGCACTATAGTTCTCGATGCCAATTTCTAAATTCTAAAGCTTTATGTTGATTCCTTTCTTTTAATATTTTCGGCTATTTAATATGTTATCTTTTTCAATAATTTTTTATTCTACCCATCCCAGTACCTATCTCAACTACACTTGAGTTGCAGAACGCGAAACTTCAGCACTAGAGTTTTGTGCAAATTACAATTATCACTGGTTGCAAACTAAAGCCGAAAGTTTAAAAACAAATAAAATTAACATATAAAATTGTTATAAGACCTTGATAGGGCCATTAGAGCATGACTATTTTTCTGTTTGACTTATACTGTTAAAACGTTTTGAGTAGTGGTGTAAAAGAGTTCTTTTAATTTTAATTTATTAAAATATTTATATCCTATCTTTGTCACAAAGAGAAAAAATATTTTCAGAAACTACGTAAAATCAGTTGTAGAATTGTGATTAAAACTGCACCGATTACCAAAATGCCAGGAGTATTTATTACCAAAATTATTTAAGCGTCAATTGCGTTTGGCTATTTTTTACGTTTTCCCTAGTGAATAAGTACCTTTCCTCCGCTAATTTTTTTCTACTTAGTTACTTTTTTTTATTTAATCCGTACATATTACCAAAATTAAACATCAATGGCGGCAATAATAGTATGGCAATAACAGTATGGCATCGTAAAACAGTGTTTTTCCATTTCTTTGTTAACCCTTTATGTCAATCTTAGTGCAGGAAAAACTATAACAGTATAACTAGAAGTATATTTTAGCTTTATTAACTACTAGAAGTATATACTAAAATATACTAGAAGTATATTTTAGTATATCAAGCTTTTTCGATGTTTAGGCTTGATATTGAAGTAAATATACTTTTTTTGCCTCAACAACACTCGAATTTCATTATCACTAGAGTAATAAGGAAAGGCAACTTGCCTTGTTTCTGTCATTTCCATTTTGATAATGATAGAATCAACTTGTCCTTGTTAAGCTCTTATGGAAAAAGCGTTTTTTTTTTATCCTTTAGCAATGAAGTAGCAAGATCTGCATTTTTAATAGTTTTATTCCCTTTATTTACTTTGTACTTACGAATACTTTAACTGAATAGTGTACTAACAATATTTGTATTATACCATTTGTCTTCTCATTCAAGTTTTTACTTACATTTTTACGCCAGACATATTGTATTGCATGGTTTAATTTTGCATGGTCGCATACGAATGTACCCAAATTAATCAACCATTACTTGCTGCAGTTTTATATGTTTATAACACAAAGGCGGTAACCGGAACACAATTTATTTCAGCCGTTTAATTTTTCAAACATTTTTCGCTGTCCTTCGCTGAATTCCATCGATTACTTGCTAAAAGCCTAAAATTAAATTTTTACGAAACACTTTTTACTTCAAAAATGTTTATTGCATCACATTTTTTTTCGTTCTAAAAGCTAGGATATGAGATTTCTTTAGAAAGTGAGCCCACTTTTATATCTAACAGTTCTGATTCTTCGTCATCTAATACGCCAGCAACCTTTTAAGTAAATCAATTGAATATCGCTTAGAGCTAGCTTCCAGAAGACATTTCAACTCAAATGCAACTAAACTCGTTCATAACTGGTATTTGATCATTTCGTTCTTCAGGCATTAAGAAGACTTTTCCTTATGCACCCTCACTTCCGCAACCCCCCCCCCCCATTTCACAGTTTACATCCTTTTGGCCTAAGATGAAGACATAAAGCGCTTCAACTAGAAACTGTCTTTTCCTATATTTTTTTTATTTTATACCTTTTTCTTTGTTTATCTTTTTCCTGTGTGTGTGGGGGGGAGGAGATATGCGACGTGAGAGCAAAGATGAATTTGCTTTTCAGACTTTAAATTCTTGAGAGTTTTTGTGCAAAATAAAAACGAGTTTTTGTTTCCTAGGGAATATGCAGTCGACTATTATTTTCTGTATACTTTATTTTTCTTTTGTGTAAAAGTAAATAATACCTTTCTTTTCTTAAAAAAACGAGGTAATGTCTTAAAAGAAAAAGAATTCTCATAAGGGGTTTGTTACGTATTATTTTTAGCACGGTATTAAAAAGTATCCGGTAAATGTGCTTTCAATTTTAAAAATGCGTATTTGTTTGTGTATTTTTTAACGTTTGTCAGAAAGGAAACTCGAGGATTTATACCTTTACGCAAACTAAAATGAAAACAACGTTGGAATTATACTCGACAAGCAAACTTAAAAGAAATAAACGCTGTAAATACGATGATATTTTCTTTTCAAAATCTCTCGAATATTTTAATATGGATCTAAACCATAATGTTGTGTTTAGTAAGAAAAAAAAATCTATATTTTTTATGCATGACATCTTATTCGTACATCATGAATATTTAAAATTAAATATTAGGCTTGCATAAAGCTCTCACATTTGACGATTCAGAAATCTTTGAGCTACATTTCATTAATTTTAAGAATAATTTCTAAACAAAATCACGTGGTTTGTGAAGAGACGTGAACTTTGAAATATATGACGGGAATGTTTCCTCAAGTACAAACCTCATCGCTGCGCATTATGGGAGGTTGTTAATTAGAATTACGAGACTAGAATGAAGATTAGACAAACGAAAATAAAGTGACCAAGTAAGCCGGCTGGGCTGTATGGTGGTTGAGAACTTGGTCTCGTTTCAGGAAGATCCCGGGATCGAGTCCTGCTTTGGGCATGGGTATAATTTATCTCTCTGTCCCATCTATCCTTCTTGTGCTCTAAAGGGTGACATTATAATCCACCTGTCTGGTGTCCACGATAATTACAGAAGTTAGATGCTTTAGTTATTTATTTTGATAAAAAACAGAAGGACGAAAAATTTCTTTACTTTTGACGAAATTCTTTTCCTCGAAAAAGTGACGATGGCAGTTTTGTCCCTTTGACGAAATGCTCACTTGGAGCATATACAAGGAAAGGATATTTCATCAATAAAGAAGAAAGTTCCGTGATATTTGAGTATCCATTTTTTTTACGGGGTACAAAAAACAAACTTTAGTTGGTCAAGTATTATGCATTCTGCTTAATGACCTTTTTTCCATCTTTCCTGCTCTCATAGAATTTCTGGTCATTATTTGAAAAATATTCAAACAAGTGCGATTTGAAGTTATCGTTATTACTGATATTTTAAACCGTTTAAAAAGTTTTGTAAATGCTGAAACAAATGATAATTTGATAGTGCAAGGTTGGAGCAATGCAAATAATAATGTTCCTCGACGACAATGTAATACGACAACCAGAGAGACGGTAAATGGTTATTAAACAGAATGTAAAATATTTGACAAAATTAAGCCGTTTTTTTCACAGAAAAAATTGTTTTATTTCACACTTAAAAACCAAAATTGCTTTTTTTTATTGAATTTTTTAAAATCAATCAAATGAATTTTTGATATTACCCTCAGTTTTTTTCTTTTGCAGACAATACCCTTAAATATGCATGTAAATAAACTTTCAAATTAGTTAATATCAGTCAAATATAAATAATTCTGAAATTAAATCATTCCTAGCAATTTCACTGTTTTCCTTTAAAAAAATTCTTAACTTAAAAAATGTTTTAAAATAGGTAAAAAATGGCATATGTAGATACAGTGTTGGGTTTCAAACAATAATTGAATAAAAACCAATTAAAGCGTCTTATGGAGCACACCGTATGAGTTCTAATTGTATATTAAAAAAAAAAACATAAAGTACGCCTGTTATACATAAATTTACTATAAACACTACTAAGCATTAAAAATAATGTATCCATTGTACGCGGAAAAGTATTTTAAAAAACAAAAGATGCAGTTATTTGAATATTATTTTTAAAAATGTCTCGAAAGTAATTATTAGGAAAAGAACACACATTGCAAATTGCATTTTATTTTTAAAGTAAGAATTAAAAATAAGGATATGGGCATTTTAGGATTTCTTTTTATGATTGTCAATCTGGTAGCTAATTAAGAGCAAGCGTTTAAGTTTCGAATTTCAAATTGTGCTTATTTAATAAACTTTGACATCTCTAATAGTGCGGAAACTAGAAAATTATATCTATGATTATTCAAATTTAAAAATTAACAATTGTAAAAAAATCCAATTTTCTTAACTCTGTAAAGAAAACCAAATTTTTCTTCTCACCAAGTTTCAAAATTAGTCAACAATGTCTTCAAAAAAAGGCGTTGTTAGTAAGAAACATTGAATCAATGTTTTCTATTGAATACAAGACTATTCCAATTAAATATATGTGCACTTGCGTTTAGTTTGCTACTATGTTTGCGCTATGCTTTCGTTGCAAAAATGAGCGTTTTTTTTTAAACCCATTTTTTCAGTTATTAGAGCCATCCTTTAATGAATTTGTAATCAGTTTTGAACGCATGTATGTAGACGTTACTTGGTTTTCTACGCGAAACACATTAAACCAAATATTTCTATTTCCTTCTGTTTCTCTTAAATTGATTTTTCTCAAATCATCGTACATTTTTAGAATTCATTTTATTTTCTTATGATCGTGCATAGTTTAATTTTTTTAAGCCTTACATCTAAAACAAATAGTTATAATAATAATCCGAGGTGCAAGATTTTTAGATTAAATTAAAAGCAATTTAATCAGACTTATTTTACTTATACTTCAACTGAAGTTCCACATATTTATTGCATTTATAAAAATAATTTCGATAAGCAGTTTTTTTGTTGTTGTTTTGTTTCAAATATTCTTTTGAGAACTAGCATCTAATATAGTGAACCACATTTGTTACAATTTTATCACTCTAAAATTTTACAGAGCAATACTCTATTTATAAAAAAAATCGGTTTTACTCTATTTGATCTGAATTTTTAATTACTGTTTGAAAAAGATTTTGTTTAATGACAAAATGTAGAGAAACATACCAGAAAAGTATTCTATAGAGAAAATTTAAAAAAAAATCAAAAAAATAGAAATTATATTTTTCATGAAATAATCATAATTAATTAAAAAATAAAAATAATTAAGATCAATTAATTAAACTTAATAAAAAAAATTTTAAACTTTTTTATAAGCTGCATATAAAGTAAAAATCACATTTCATATTCCACCATTAATTTAAGCACGAGTGTATACATAACAGCGGATATTTATCTATTTAAATTCTTTGAAATTTCATCGAATGAAACTGGTACTATTTTTAAAAATTCTTTATTTCCGTAATAACTTTATTTCCATTAGCCATTCTGAATTTATATTCATATTTGTATTAAACTAATGCAAAATATTCAATTTGGAAAATCAACCTTTAATTCAAAACTCTTAATCTTTCATTTTCTCTCGGCTTAGTAATTTTAATTTTCGAAAATACGCGGAATTACGCTTTAATTTCATAATACGAATTAATTTGCACTTTGAAATGATACGCTTTATTTGGTTCAATTTAATTTTTCATTTGCTTTAGGTTTATTAATTTAATTTCCTAAGCAAAGAGAAAAGAATGAGTATATTCACTATCGAATTTTTCTGTTATAAGTATTTCTTAACAAACTTTTAATTTTCATAATATTCTATTTGAGCTCATCACAGAATATGTTATGCCCTTTATTCATATTTGAAATAATACTAAAGTCTGTTTCAACAGCTGCTGATCATTGATAGCATTGATACATAATTTGTTTATAAAGAATAATTGTAAGTACTTTGTAAAATGCTAAGCAGTGTCTATAATAGATTTAAATAACGAATAAAGAATCAAATTGAATCATTTTTAATAATCATGTCTAAGATATATTTTTAGAATCTTGGTCAAAAATGAAACAAGAGATACATACAGGGTGATTATAAAATAATTTTGCCCTCATACCGATTGAAGAAACGGAATAGAGCATACCGATTGAGGGAACGGAATAGAATATACGGATTGAGGGAACGGAACAGATCATACCCATTGAGGGAACGGAATAAAATTTTGTACATGGGTATTATGATGTATGCGCTCAAGAATGATGTTTAAAACGATTGCGTAGATTTATCGGTTACAGTTACAGTGAAAGAAAATCGAAAATTTTCAAGCGGAAACAACCACTTTTTATGCTTGAAACGTAATCCTTACAGTAAAAAACCTAAAATGGAGTTAAAAAATATTTTTAGCGCAGCAATTTGCGACATTAGGCTTTTTCCAAGCATCACCACTTTTCGCGACCAGTAAAGAGATAAAAGTGTGAGAAAAAAAAAAAAAAAACAGTTAAAAGCAGCGACCCGCGATGGCTCAGGGGATAGAGCGTTCGCCTTCCAATGAGGCGAACCGGGTTCGAATCCCAGTCGATACGAATTCCGCATCCGGCTTGCACTGACCACATTGCTGACGTGAAATATCCTCAGTGGTAGACGGATCATGGGTTAGAGTCCCCTTGCCGTCAGGCTAACCGTGGGAGGTTCTCGTGGTCTTCCTCTCCATGTAACGCAAATGCGGGTTAGCTCCATCAAAAAGTCCTCCACGAAGGCAAATTTCTCCCAATACTCGATCCAGGAGTTCCCTTGTCTTCTGGATTGGGTTCAAAATTACAAGGCTACGGAGTTGAACATTAGTAGCCGTAAACCCATTAAGTTGGGTCGGCTGTTCAACGATGGTTATAAAATAAAATAAAATTTAAAGCAGCGAAACAATTGCAAAATTTTCGTCATATCCTTCCTCTCATGTGTGACATGTCCATAGTTTTTTCACTGTTTTAGAGGTTTTTATTACACTTTCTTCTTGTTAGTGATTACGAATAATCGCGGTGCTTGGCAAAAGCTAGTGTCACAAATTGCTGAGCTAAAAATATCTTTCTGACTCTATTTTAGTTTTTTTGCCGTAAAGATTACGTTTCAATCATAACAAATGGGTGTTTCAAAATTTTGTCACTGTATCTGTAACCGCAATCGTTTTTAACATCATTTTTGAGAGCAATGATCAGAATACCTATGTAAAAATATTTGTCCGTTCACTCAAATGTTATGCTCTCTAAATGGTCATATACCGAAAAAAGTATTTTATAATCACCTTGCGTATTATGAATTGCAAATTAATATTTAAGTGTGAAAAAAACATTAAAATTTGACTAAAAAGTGAAAAGAGTTTTTGTGGTGCAAACGGAGTTAAAAATGTTAAAAACCAATTTAATTGTTAAAAAGAAAGGACAAGGTGTTTAAGGTAATAGCTTTTGATCTCCTTTCAAAATCTCATAAATTGTCAGACAGTTAAACTGGTTTTGATATTTCTTATCCTTCTTTCACAATAGCTTTCATCTGTTAAGACTCTTGTCAGACATTTACAATGCTCATTTTTTCTTATTCAAACAATAATTTGCAACCCATTACGAACATACCTCTTAGAAAATATTTTAAAAGAAAAATATGCAAAACACATCTGGTGTTTCTCAAACAATGCATTTTTTAAAATAATTTCCTTTTATAACATTTGTTTTCGTTGCATATTGAATTAATGATCTTTTAATTATTGATCTTGAGTCAAAAAAATCTTAGCTGTCGAATTTCTTTAAAAATCACAAATTCAACTATTTTAGCTGTTATAAAAACGTAATTCCTGACCTTGAGTTTCTGAGATCTCATAATTGAATTACATTAAAGATCACATATTAAACTAGTTGAGCAGTTAAGAAAACATTGCACTGTAGCTAAGAAAATGATGAAGATTGTAATAGTAATTATATATGCTGAGTGAAAAATATCTTTTAACATTCGTTCTACCAAAATTAAATACGAGGTAAATAATACCTTGCAACAGGTTTTTTGTTATATTTATAGGAATTCGGGATGGGGATTTCGAATCTGAAATTAATTTCGCACCTACAGTTTTTCTTTTTTAATGACATTTTTAGTCTATTCTTGACAAAACGTAAAAGTTTAAAAGCGTTATATGTAACAGAAGGTCGCATAAATGTAGCAAGAAATTTCTAGGGGTGTTAGGACGTATCATCAGGATTAAAACTCAGGAGATCTATTCAGAAGCTCACGAAGAAACAGTCCATAATTGGGGGAGCACCCCTAGCGGCGTATGACGACATTTCAGGGCATTGATTTCTATGCAATTTTAATCCTGATACCGGCCCCCCTTCAGAAGTTTGTTGCAACATTTACTAGACCCCCTGCTACACATTAACGTTATGAAACATGTACATTTTGATAAAAAAAAAAAAAATAGACAAAAAATGTCATTTAAAGTAAAATTTGTAACTAGGTGAGAGAAATAGTTTTTAAGATTGGAAATCAGCGGTAAGAAAGTATCTAAGATATGTTTTAAAAAAATCGCAAGCAACGTAAAACAAAACAAAAAAATTTCTCCTCGTAATTATTTCTTTTTCTCAAAAGCTGTGAAGTAGTTTATGAGTATTTCCTCCGACAAGTATATTCAAGTTCTAATTATCCAAATATTAACATCATATACTTGTTTTAACTATGTAATTTATTAATTTTTTGAGTCGTACACGAAAAAATTAGGTTCTCTTCAACAGTCATTCGTGTATTATTCCTATTTTTGTACAGTGATATTTTGAAAAGTACAAAATTATATTTTGAAATGTTGCTCAAGTTAAAGTATTATTTTTTCAATTGCATATTTTTCCAACATTATTTGAATAAATGTATATTATTATCTAATTCTTTTTATGAAATGTTCTATATCTATGACGTATTTGCTATGATGAAATTATAATTTTCAAATAAAATTCAATAATAACAAATATATATGCTTTCCTTTCTGTCCTTTTTCTTTTCTTTTGCAGTATTAAAAAATATATTGAATATAAACTACTTTGATGATTATTTTCTCATTTATAAAACGAACCATTGCAATGGAATAATTTGTATTATTGCAAAAACTAGAAAAAGTTAACAAATTTTGAGCATATTTTGACTTTACATAATCCAATATTTTACATTATTTTAAATAATTGCAAATTTTATTCTTCCAATTCATGCTATCTTGATTATTTTTCTTGATTATTGATGATCTCGTTTATCACGCTATCTTGATTATTTACCGATAACATAGATTTAGCAAATTTTTATTAAATAGTATGTTCTCTTGTTTTAATTAAATTATATATATTTTTCTACTTTTGCTCATAACCCACTTTAAAGATATAGTTCTATTTATAGTAAACCGTTTATTTATTTAATTATTTATTTACTTATTTTTTTTATTTTTATTATTATTATTATTATTATTTTTTTTTTTGCTATTATAAAAAGTAAAGATTTTCCGTAAAAAGTATTTTGATTGCTGACAGCCATATGGAGGTATTTCTAATTTATAAAGATAGTAATATAAGGCCATTTTTTTTACCAAAATTGAAATAAAAAGCAATTTATTAAAATTAAATTTATTTTAATGTCTATGCCTAATTTTTGAAGTTTATTTAATTGAAGTGTGGTAAAAACTCAGTAATACACCAATAGATGGCACCACAACTGAAATAGTTCTGTTATCTTCAAACCAATGTTTCTGTCCGGGGTGTTGGGAATATAAATTGTTATAAAAAATAAAAATAAATTTTTAATCCATTTTTAACATTTACTATTTTTTTAGCCCATTTTTATACGTTTGCATAAAATATGCTATTTAGGAGGGTAAAACAATTTCTAATACTGATTTTCTCAACAAAAAATAAATAATTAAATAAATTGTAAAAAACGTAACTTTTTTTTTATAAAAATAATAACTAGCGTATTAAGTTTTAAGTTTTGAAATTTCTAAAATAATAAAAATTCAAAAATTTCTGGAAAAAAGGTACAAATGTAACAGTTTGGAAAATAATTCTAAAAGTACCATGTGATCGATACTTCCAATAATGATTGAGAATATTGAGCATGGAGTGAGAGCAGAGAATATGAATCATTATCAAATATAAATGCAATAAAAATATATAAGTTTTATAATGCACCTACATAAAGCTAACTATTTAAAAAGCAGAAACAATTTCTAATGCTGATTTTCTCGAAAAAAAGCACAATTTTGTATTTCACATAATGTAAATCAGAGCTTATCATATTTTATTCAAAGTCTACTAATTTTAGAAATAACAAAATAATGAAAAATACGAGGTTTAAAGTATCCAATACCGAAAGTACTTTGGGTTCAATAAATTTTCTAAAGCTTGAATTAAGCTCACCTTTTGTAGTTACTGCTTTTTTATGGAGTTTTATTTTTGCAGTTGGGGATATTTTCGATAAACATAGATAAACTTCAATAAAACGTCAGACATAGTTTCCAGCACCACTTTTTGTACTCGATGTAAATATTTTGCTTTGATTTTGAGTCGTGTGGTAAACATCTTATTTCAAAGCTTGCTTTATTTAAAGAAGATTTTTGATTTCATAACCATTAAGTAAATTATTAACAATAGTTATAATAAAGTTTAGATTCTCTTTAAAATGAAATCAATCTCAGCAAATGTAAAAATAAATAAGCTCACCGGACAAAAAATAAGCCACCCTAGAGCGCAAGGTTCGGTTTGACGCAGTTGTCAATGACATGATCAACTGTGTGCTAACTGCCTCAAGGTGATCAAAGGCAAGTAGCTATCAATGAGAAATTTTTGTTTTAAGCGGACATGGTGTGTAAATATCGCTAAGTGGTGTAAGGATGTGATAGAGTGTCAAAAAGGGGCAATTGTGTTTGACCATGCCCATGTTCATACGGTGAATGAAGTTGTTGGATTTGTTGGTGTTTTGATGTGGACTGTTCAACGTGCCGACAAGCAGTAGAGTAATACAAGTGGTCACGGAAGACGACGTCAGAATTTCGGTCTGTAAAAGATCCTGCATGAAAGGGACTGGAGACGGGTTTCAAGACAATTAAAATCGCTTCCAAACCCGACAGGAATTGCTTCAGTTAGTGAATGAAGGTCCATCCCAACCTGTTAGTGAGAGAATATTGCAACGGGAGCTGCATGCAATTAACATTTGGAGTCAAGCCCCTCGTAAGAGGCCATTGCACACACAGGCACATAAAGCTGCGCAACCTCAGTGGGCTAGAAGTCACCGAACGTGGACAATTGCTGACTGGTGGAATATAATAGGGTCTGATGAATCACGTTTTTGCCTTTATTCAAATGACGCATGTCGTCGAGTGCAACGAAAACCAGATGAAGCATTTTATCCTGACTGTGTGCAAGGTCAGGTTTAAGCCGGAGGTGGATCTGTCATGTTTTGGGGACGTTTTTCTTATTATTGATTGGGCCCCTCACTGAGGTGGTCACTAACGTGAATCAACGGGTTTATTTGAACATTCTGGATGATCAGCAGTTGCCTTTCAGTCCACATCTTCATAAAGAGTGTGCTATCGATACCACTATTTCTCAAGATGACAACAGCAAAGTTCATCGGGCTGAAAGAATATGTGACTGGTTTTATGAACACTCAATTACATCTCGACTGGCCTGTAAAATCACCTGACTTGAACCTCATTGAAAATTTGTGGGACATGTTGGAACAACGGGTAAAATGCCGAAATCACCATCCTCGCAATTTGGTGGATTTGCGAGATCAAATCCTCAGGGAGTAGCTTAAACTGGATTCGACATGCCTGCAAAACTTTGTGGGTTCTCACTTTCTAACTGAATCCAAGTGGTTGTCAAATAAAGAGAGTTTTTACACGTTATTAAATGATGTTTTTCATGATTTCTCTAAGGGTGACTAATATTTGTCCGGTGTGCTTATGACTATTATAAAATCTACTCGGGAAAAATACTTTATGCGATATATCCGTACTGTATGATTATGAAATTTCTGATAAAAAAGAAGAAATAAAATAAATAAAACATTCTGGTTTATAAAACCAAAATATTTAAACCATTAGTAATTCGACTGTTCGTATGGTTATTTTTTTCCGGAAATTCTGGTTTTCAAAATCTTCTCTTAACAACATTTATTAAAAAATACAAAACTGAAAAGTAAATTTAACCAAATAAATAATTTTTATGCCATCTTCTAAGGTATCATAATAAAATTATATAATTTTACCACATTTATCTAATTTTACTACAGCTACCAAATTTTATCACATATTATAAAACCATATTTTATTGTTAGTCAAACTAAAATAATTACAAAATCTCTTCGGTAAAAATTGCGTTGAATCTTGGCATTCCTTTAGAAGGAGAAACACGGTAAATTTTACCATATCCTGGAAGTTTTTCTTAGTGATCGACCTTTAAAAATATAGTTTTAAGTAGAATTTATCGTAGAATCTTTTTCAACAAATAATTACTAATTAATAGTAGGTTTTTGTAATTGGTATTTACTTTTAAATTGTTTCTATTTTTAAATTTAGTGAAATGACATAAAGCATATTAAAACAAATTTGAGTTAAAAGTCATAGTTTGTTGCCTTTTATTTTTAGAAATTAAAACAAAAAAAAAAATTTTCGTCAATTTTCTTACGATGCAGCAATATTAATTTTGTTGTTTTCATGGCATTTTTCAAATTATTAAAAATATTTATAAATGTTTTCCTGAAATTCAGAAAGTTTTTGATTTGTGGTAAAAATCCCCGAGATTTTGTTACTATAGAGTCTGAAACACGGTAAATTTTACCACATTCTGATAGTTTTGACCGCACTTTTTTTACAATGCATATTGATGGCGTCATGAATGAAACAACGGCATCAATATAGTGCATCGATATAATGTATCTCGATTTAAAAAGCACTGTAAGGCCACGGGTTTTTAAAAGATAAGCAAACGGTAACTATTGTTTACTATAAAAAATTAAGTTGTGTACAATGTGAAATTTAAGGGAGGAAAAGAAGAATTATAGTACCATTAATAAGGAGTTAAGTTTCAACAATACTGTAAAACAGTATTTGTTGCACCGTTTTGTTTTACTCGTGCAAGTTTCTTATTAAGTAATTTTATTTTATTTTATAACCGGCGCTAAGCAGTCGACCAATTTATGAGTTTTCGACAATCATTGTTCATCTCCATAGCCTTGTAATTTTGAATCTGGACAAGATAACAAAACAACTCCTGGATTAAGCATTTGAACAAACGAGCCTTCGTGGAGAACACATTGATGGAACTTCCCACATTTGCGTCCCACAGTGAAATAAGCCACGAAAACCTCTCACGAGTGGCTCATTCTTACGTATGATTTGCCTATCGCTGAGAATGTCAACCCGAAGGTTTAACAGTAAGTTGTAAATAAGGATGAATGAAAAGTGAATTTTCGTTGAGTACAATGATAAAATGTAAAAAAATGTATCCTTTAAAACGTTATCTTTACAATATTAGAAACACAGTGACCTTTCTTGTTCCTTTTTTTCATACCGGAACGGGAAGCATACAGTAATATGCTTTTTCATATTTTATCCTTTCTCTTTTTTTTTACGAACTTCAGAATTATTTTTTTAAAGTTATACATAACATAAATATTACGCAATGCTTTATATCATGAAGGTCACATCAAGGTTAATGCTCAAAACATTGACTCAAGCTCATAGATATTTTAACACATCATTTTTTTTTCCATAATATTACAGCTTCGAAGGTAAACTAATTATGGATATAACCATTTAATGTTCGTTTTGGCACGCCAATCTAAAATTCACAATCCAAACTTTTCATACAAAAATTACTTCTAATATTTAAATAACCTAACCTTGCTCCTACTAACAGAATTAGGTGTCGGTCGATTCATCTGTCTATCTGCGCTGACAACAAGAATCGTATTTTAAAAAACTCATTTGAGAAGAGAACAAACGTTTACAACAGAATTACAACGCTCATAGATATATAATAAAGAGCACCTGTTTCACCACAATAAGTTTGTCCAGTCGAAGGGATAGGGCGTGGTATTGCAAAGGACGTCCAAGGGATTTTGTTTCCTTGACTTTTGGTACATAATAGATTTTCAGATTTGAGATTTTTTTCACGAAATGATTACATTTGTTATATTTTTTGAAGTTCTATAATTTCGGGAGGCAACGTCATAATTTTTTATTACGTTGTTTTAACACTTTATTTTTACTATTATCATTCTAAGAAATAACTTTCAAAACTATTAATAATATGTTTTTTTTCTTCTAAATTAATAATATTTATTTTAGTAAAAACATTTTCAAAAACAAATTTTTACGTACTATCTGTTTCGTGACGTTAACATAATATTTTATTTCTATTATTAGAATTAATAATTTAACTATTGTTTTTTTTGTAAAAATCTCTATAAAATATGTTTTATGATACTGCCATAATATTTGATTTCTATTAATATTATTAATAATTTAATTATTGATTTTGTATGATAAAATTTCTATATATATTATGTTCTATGACACTACCATATTATTTTATTTCTATTATTATTAATAATTTAACTATAGATTTTTTTTAAAAAATTCTATATATTAATTTTATAACACAAACGTAATATTTTATTATAATTATTGTAATCAATGATAATATCTCTCAAAATTAATAATAATAATTTTTATAAATTTTCATATGTGTATATAACCGTTATTGAACAGCCTACACACTTTTGAGTTTACAACTACCAATCTTCAACTCCGTAACCTTGTAATTTTGAAACCAATCCAGAAGACAAGGAAACTCCTGTATCAAGTATTGGGAGAAATTTGCCTTCGTGGAGGACTTTTTTGATTAAACTTACCTGGAGGAGATTACCTGACTGCAAGAGGACTCTAACTCATGATTTGTCCACCACCAAGGATATTTTTCTTCAGCACTGTTGTCGATGCGAACCGGATGTGAAATTCGTATCGACTAGCCATCGCTGGTATTTGAACCCGGTTCACCACATTGGTAGGCGAGCGCTCTATCCCCTAAGCCAGTGTTTCCCAAACTTGTGACTTTTGTGTACCCTTTCTAAATTTTTCGTAACGCTATGTACCACTAATAAAAAAATTAATGTATTTTTTTTACCATAAAAAATTGCTCAAAAATTAAAAATCACAACTGGCCGATGACACCACTAATTATTAACTAATAACTCTGCAAAAAATCGCCACTAAAAAAATACGTAATCTTAAATTTTCGTTGCTAGCTTTGTTTTTAAATAAAAAAAAATTTTAATTTTTGTTTGTTGCAAGATATTTCGCATAAGAACCCGTATCCCCTCCAAACTGTTCCCGTACCCCTGGGGGTACGCATACCATACTCTGAGAAACACTGTCCCAAGCCACTACTGCTTTTTACAAAATCGTAATTACTTTTATAAATTAATAACATTTAAAAAAAAAAACAATAATATTTAGAAAAAAAAATTCTTTGAGTAATCTTTTTTACGACGCTCTGTTACTATATTTTCACTATTACTATTATTATTGTACAATATACCGCTTTTTATGGAGATTAATCAAGAGAATTCTATATATGTTTTATGATACAAACATATTATTTTATTATTGTTCTTATTTATAATAATATTTTTAACAATTAGTTACAATAGTTTCTGCGAATTTATAGTAACGTTCATACGTTTATTCCTGTCGAAGAGTGACACTTCTAGTATTTTTCTTATAATGTGCTCCACTCAGAGTTAATATTTTCTTTTTTGTTTTATTGGTTGTTATAGCAAGTGTCCGAATAATTTATTGCTTGTCATCGATACAAAAGTAGGTTAGAGTTTCCAATACTTCTTCTACGACCTTCTACCTTGCTTTATGATATTCGTGAAAGTCAGGATGCCAATAAACCAGAGATAACCTCAAATCCTATTCATTGTAAAACTATTGCCAATAATCAATGAGTAAATTTATCAAACTAACTAAAACTAAAATCGCAAATTGTCGTTTTTTTTTTTTTTTTTTTTTTTGGAAAATTTGCTTGTTTAGCATTCTTTTTAATCATCTGCTTTTTATTAAAACAGGTTTGATCCATATCCTACAAAAGCTTCATTTTTGCACTTTTGATATTTTTAAAGTGCTTTATTATTATAGTTTCATTAAATAATGAATAACATGAAGAAAAAAAAATGCTGGTAAAATTACCTTACTGATAGTAAATACATTCTTGGCAAAAAGAAAAAAATACTATATTATATATATAAACCATTCATTTGGTAATTTTTCCTTTCATATGGTAACTGTTCACCAGTAATTCAGGGTTTCAAAATTATTTCCTGAGAAATTGAATTTCAATAAAACTAGAAATTTATCTACTGATTATTTATTCAATTTCGATCAAATTTTGCATTTTGTCATGTAAAATTACATACTTTAAAATGATGTAAAAAATTGTACACCTTACAATTCATAAATTTTTCTACTACTATTTCATAAAATAGTAAATATTTCTAAAATTTGTTTTTCGCGTGGAATTATCCTTGAAAAAAGAAATTTTATAACTTTGTGCAAAATTTTTTCAGTTTGCTAAAAAAGTTGTCGAGATATGTCGAAATACGCAAAAAGTTAAATTAACATTAAGGGGTCTAAACTTTGGATCGCTCTCCTGACCAAACTATGCAGACCATATTTCTCAGATTGCGGCAGCTCCCTATATTTTGAGGGTTAGAAATTCCAATTCGTTAGGAAAAAGGTATGTTTATTTAGTGAAAGTTATGTTTTTAGGTCTAATTTCGTAACTTAAAATATCATCTGCACTAATTAATTGGCATATTTAAGGTCAACCCCACGAACCATTAAGATTGAGTGTTTTAGAACGTGAGGATTAGATCATTAGATCAAAAATTATTTAAAGTAATCCAGTTTTCTTCTTTTCGGCGCATTGTACAATTCTGTGTGATGTGTGTTGTTGGGGAGAAATAGAAAGGGGAAAAAATGGAGAATTTAAACATTGTTATTTAGACAAATGAGGTATTGCTTCTAATGAATATATTTCGTTCAATAAATCAAATACGACATTGTATAACCATACTTGAACAGCCGACCAAATTTTATGGGTTTACGACTACTGATGTTCAGCTTCATAGCCTTGTAATTTTGAACCCAATCCAGAAGACAAGGGAACTCCTGGATGGAGTATTGGGAGAAATTTGCCTTCGTGGAGGACTTTTTAATGGAGCTAACCCACATTTGCGTTACATGGAGAGGAAGACCACGGGAACCTCCCATGGTTAGCCTGACGGCAGGGGGACTCTAACCCATGATACGTCTACCACTGAAGATATTTCACGTCAGCACTCTGGTCGATGCAAGCCGGATGCGGAATTCGAATTGACTGGGGTTCGAACCAACACCTCCTAGAAGAAGGAAGGCTTCAGCACGGATCAATTTAGTAGTCCGATGTGACGAAGTTAACTGCGCAGTTGATAAAAAATAAGAAAGATGTCATTACGTTCGGGGCACTAAGCTGCGCAGTGGTTGAAAATACGAAATATGTCATTACGTTTGGACTACTAATGGATATTTATGGTAACCCGTGCTGAGGCCTACTCTTTTCTAGAAGGTGTTGTTCGAACCCGGTTCGTCTCATTGGAAGGCGAACGCTCTAGCCATACGACATTGTGCAACAACTGATGCTTTCTCGAATTCTCGATAATGAACGTATCTATCATGTTCTCTAAGTCTAAATTTTAAAGCGTGTTTGCTTTGCCTGATGTCGAACTGACAAAGGAAATGATAAATGCCCCAACGATTATCAAAGCTAATGTAATCTTTAAGAAATTTAAGCTTGATTTTATTAACAGGCCCAAAAAGGGCTTTAAAAAATGGTAGTGGACATTAGAAATTTTATAACAAACGGGAGAAAAAAAACCGGTTAAATTACAAGTTCTCTGTAAGGATTACAAGAAGAGGGACGTTTGGTTCTAGTGAGTTTAGTAAGAGTTGAATCAACTACAGAAGGGTTAAAGCCACGGTTAGCAGTAGGTAAGAGGATGAAGTTCGGAATTTAAAGAAGAGTCAGAGCAAAGATTAGGTGTGCGGAAACCAAAGTATGAAAGGCAAATATTTCTGACAATTAGGGAGATTAGAATTAACATGAGGAGGCCAAGAGACAGCAAATGTTCACGATAAACAGAGATGGAAAAATAATCAGGGCATTTGGTTACAAGAACATATAAAGAAGGTAAAGTAAAATTAATTTCAGTCTCTAAAGTAAATATGTTGGGGTCAATTGAGTTGACAACAGAAAGTAACTCTTTAAAGTCAGAATCTCTGTCGATTAAGACAAACGTATCGTCAACACATTTTGTTGACCATAAGAATTTGAACAATGTAAAAATTTGTTTTCGAAAAATGCATGAAAATGTCACAAAGAATGGGAGGGAGGGAGGTGCTCATGGGTATACCCTTAATTTGCTTATAGAAATTGCCCTTGAATTGAATCGCAGTTTGCTGAATACAGAAATTGACAAGGGATATAATATCTTCAATTTCAATAAAAGATTAGCGAAATTCTTGCAATCATAATTTTAGAAAATCAATAGCAGGAGAAAAGGGAACATTAGTGAAAATAGATACTAAATAAAGAGAGTGCATAGTTTAATTAGAGATTGGAAAATTGGGCGAATTGGGAAACGAATTCATGAAAATTTTTAACAGTAGGATAAGTTAGAGGGGACATGATATGTGCTAAATAGTGGGAAATTCGATAGCATGGGGTAACAATTTTCGACATATATATGCTAATATATAATGATATATAATGATTTCTCCTCTCGTTTTAAATTCAACGTCATTTTTAGGCCAGTGGGCAAAACCAAATTTAATTAATTTCTTAAAGATCCTATTAACTTTGATAATCGCTGAGGCATTTCTCACATTCCATGCTAGTGCGACCTTGGCTACAAAGTAAATGCCCGTTAAAATTTTAACTTAAGGAACACAATAGATCCATCCGTTACCAAGAATACGAGAAATTATCAGTTGCTGCACATTGTTGGAATCTTGGACATAAATTCAATTTCGATAATGCCAAAAATATTTCCACCACTGTCACATCAGCTTGATGCATTGGAAATTTGTTTTATTCGTATGAATGCTAATTCCCTTGTTAACGGCATTAGTTTCTCAGCAGCCCTCTATATCGTGTGGAAATGCATTTTACCTTGATTTGCCCTTCTTGACTTGGTTTTTCTTGTTTAATTTTTTTCCATCTTTTTCTCTTTCGGCTACTGTATTTTTTTTAATTTTTTTTCGCCTTAATTTTTCCATTTTTGTTAGCAACTTTACGTTTTAATTTCACGTCATTTTTGTTTATTCATGTCTGGTAAGTCTAGAAAATGGGCACCGGTTTTCGAAACGCTTGAAACATGACGACTGTTATTTCCTATTTGCATATGTTTGAAGCGTCTGAAGTTTTAAATCAGTTATAGGACTGATAATTTAAGTAAGTAAATCCTTAGTTCGCCATCTTTAGGCTTATAATTTTTTAAGAATGCTTCAAATATCCATAAAATAGAATGTTAATACCATGGTATTTAACAGCATAATTATTTCTACCGGAAACAATCACATGGTATTGTCAGCATAAATATTTTTATCAGAACATGCTATCTAAAAACAGCTTGAAATATAAATATATTATGGCTAAAATTAGTTCGAATAGTTAATATTGAATTTAATTAATTAACTTAGAGAAAAAAATTGCTTTATCCAATGGTACTAAGAAAAGTAACATAAATTTATAACAATTTCTTTTTTGCACGAAGAGCAAAAATGATCGGGGAAACAAAACGTGTGTAATGCATTGCGCTTTCCAGTTTAGATCAGGCAAATTTTTATTCTTTGAAAAATTGTATTTTATTGTTTTATATTTTTTTTCTTTCATTACTGAATAAGAACATACTGTAGATATATTTAAAGAAATGATAATTTGAAGTGCAACAATATTTTACCGATTGAGAAAAAAGAATGTAAATATATAGGTTAAATAGAAAAACTTGAAAATTATAAAACTGACTTTTAAAAATTGATATCAAATAAACAAAATTAAATTAAACCGATTCTTTTATGATATTTCCTGGGGTTCAACTTAAGATATTTTAAGAAATAAAAAATACTTTCAATTAAAAATTAATTTTGGGTTCAGAGAAATTACAGAGGAAAAATGTCACATTAGAAAAAAAAAAAATCATGTCACCTTTTTAAAGGAAACAAAATTAATTTCTTGAATTTTTATTTTATAACTACATGAGTATTATAGATTGTCCAGTTTTTGATTTTACGCATAGTTAATTTCTTTTCAGGTAGATTTTTATTTTCTTAAAAGAATATTAAAAGTATTTTTTTTTTGTCTATTGAGGACATATTTCTCATCAATACCTTGTTTAGCTTTAATGAAAAATATGTTCTCAATAGATAAAAAATTAAAAATTTTATATTGATTATTTAAGTATTGTTTTTATATAAAAATTATATTGAAACGTTTCTAACGATTTAAAAAGTACTTCCATTTTTTGAAAATTTTAATTTTTTTTGGTCGAATTTTACGAATTGTCTATTGAGATTCACTCACTACTTTTTCAAACATTTCCGGTTGAAAATCCGTTTGAAATATTTATTTGTCTGTCATGTAAATTTACTTTTATGTAATATATATATATAATCGCTTACTACTAACACGAAGTTTCATACTCTTGAATTTTTTACTTTGTAAGGTCTTCCAAATAATGTTAAAATGAAAGTTTATTCATGAAAAAACGCTTGTTTTCTAAAAAAGACTTTTTTTATTATAATGGTTTTTTGATTACTCAGATCAGAGTTCTATATTTAAATCAGAAGCGTACATTTTTTCAATTGAATTACCTAATATAATCGTAATATTATAACTTTCACATGCAATATTTTCTTTGATTAGTTTAAAGGCCACTCGTGCGGTTAAAACTCGACGGAAATTTTTTTTTTTTTCTTTTCATAAATGACATGAAAGATTGAAAAGGGAAAACTGTCCCTCTCAAACTAAAGCATTCATAGTATCCAGAGAACAATGCGTGCACTTAGAAAAATGGAAAGATAAAAAAGATAAATAAAAAAAAGTGGGGAGCCCCGACAAAAAATGAGATGATTTTCCTTTCTATTTTTTGTTATTGACTTTTGTTGACATATTAAAGTATCATGAATGTTGCCATTCACTTTCACTCCGACTGTTGAAGCTCACAGATGGATTCAACTGTCCTCCTTTCCACTTTCATCACAGTTTTGATATTTTTTGGTAAGTTTTATAAGTTTTTTTTAAATGTTACTTTTTTTTTTAATATTTCAATTGGATTTTTATTGGCTCTGGGTAATTTTTTAATCCTTCCCCATCTAGTGCTGTTTTTATGTCACATGATTTTGTCGAGTTCCTGAAACACTTTTGAATGATAGAAAAAATGAGAGATTTTTGTTTAGATTTTAAAATAGTAAGCCAGCGTTGATTCTTTGTTAACTACTGCTTTCATTTGGAAATTGTATTTTCGATCTTATTTTCTTACAAACATAATTTTTATGGCAAATTTTCATGGTATTTTTCAGAAGTTTGTTTCCAACTCAAAAAAAACTTTTTTTTTTCAAATTTGCTGCTGTTTTTTGGTAATTTTTATGGGAAAAATAAATTTATTGGAAAATAGTAATTCACGTAGTTATAAAACATCGAGACGATAAGAAAGAAGAATAAAAAAAATAAAAAATTTATGTTGAACAAAATAAACTTTTTTCATTATATTTTACTTTTTTTAGAAGTAGTACAAAACAGAAAAATATTTACATAAATTTTTTTTTCTTAAAATTATTCTATATAAGAAGTTTAAATAAAGAGGCGAGTTTAATAGTTTTTTTTAATATTTAGATTATTTGTTTATATTTTTATCAACTTAAATTAATTGTTGTGTATTTTAAAATTAATATAACTTAATTTATTTAAAACTAATTACGATTTAAGGATGAGAAGAAGTTTTGTAACATAAATTTAAACGTAATTATTTTAAATAAAAATGTGGTAAAAGAATTATTTAGAATAAAAGTTAAAAAAAGTTAAGTATAATTATTTTACAAGATAAGTTTTGTTTAAGAAAACATTATATTAAAAAAATAAGATCAAAATTATAAAATCAAACAAATCTCATACTCATAAGCAAATAAAGACAAAATAAGTTATAAGCATGTTATATTTGACTGTTTTAAAAAATTTATAACTCCAATTAATGTTTTATTAGATTGACACAGATGATTTATCTTGGTATAAAAGCTTCAGCAGTTGAAATGTTTGCGTTTGAATTTGAATTTTTTCACTAAATTTGGAGAGTTTCTTTCATTATATCTTTTATTATAATTAAGAAATAAATTTTCAAATGTTTCCAAAATAAGAATTATTTTTATAAAATATAATGATACAAAATAAAATAATAGTTCAAAACTTTTAAAACTTCCGGCTTTAACTAAATAAAAATTGAACTCAAAATCTATGAAAATTCAAGCATGATTATTTGAAAATCTCTACTAAGCTATCAAACTAGAGCTATACTAGAACTATAAAGTTTAACTAAGCTATCAAACTAGACTTAAGATTTTAAAGACATCGAAAATTTCAGTAGTAATTTGTTAGATTTCAATACGACTTTTGTTTTTAACTATCTTAGACCATTAATGGGTAGACCCTTTAACACTCCTAATGATTAAACTTTTTTATTTTACTTTTCATACTAAAAATATATTAAAAGTAGTTATTATGGAACACCCTTCCATAATTAGTTGCATTATACCATTAAAACACTATTTTTATTACTGTAAAAAGTTTTGAAAAGTGCACGGAGATAAAGTTATGGCCAAAACTACCAGAATATGATAATGTTGACCGTGTTTCTGACTCTATGGAAATACCAGAAAGCTCGGTAATTTTTACCAGAGCGTTTTGGTAATGATTTTGATAAAATTAACTAGGGAATATGGTTTTATAGTAGGTGATAAAATTTGGTAAATGTGATAAAATTTGATAATTTTTTCATGGTAAATTTACCTTAAAACATAGCTAAAATC
This sequence comes from Parasteatoda lunata, assembly GCA_949128135.1. NCBI lineage: Eukaryota > Metazoa > Arthropoda > Arachnida > Araneae > Theridiidae > Parasteatoda > Parasteatoda lunata. Next base: position 40,977,629 of record OX421970.1, on the reverse strand, counting down.
CATTTAGTCGATTAAAGTTATTTTTCAGTTTTATATTTTTTGCTAAATATAATGTAAAATTTTGGTTTTATCAACCAGAATTATATATATATTTCATTTCACCAGAAGTGTCGTTACTATAGAGTACTTTATTTGTACTAGAATTTTCTTTCCGTGTGCTTTAAATAAATGTTAAAGTTATTTCAAATAAATGTTCAAATGAATATTGTAAATGTATCATTTTGGCCTGTAAATGCATTTTAGCTTTAATGGCAAAACGTGAAGCATATAAATACCCCATAGCTTCTCATGTACTGTTAAAGATCTTCCTCCCTTCCCCTTTTAAAAAAGTATAATGGCTCATTTTTAAAAAAAATTAAAACAATGTTTATATTTTTCAATTTCATACAATTTGAAATCTCTTCATCAGATTATACGATCTGGGATCATTAACTGTATTCAATTATACATTTTCATTATACATACATACAATTATACATTACATTCAATTATGCATACTAATCATAATTCCTCGATTTTTCACAATTCAATTTTGATTTTATACAATATTTAGGTTAATTTATGTTATTGCCTTAGAAAAGTGCAAATAAAGAAATTCTTTGATAGATTTGCTTTGGTTAGTGATTACTTACTGTAATTCTTTTTTAAAAAAATCTACATTTTTAGTTGTTGTTGCTTTATTTTCATTCTTATAATAATTCTTATAAAATGTTTATGTAAATGATTTTAGTTGATATACATTATTTAGCACTATTTAAATTGTATTTCACATGAAATTTTAAATGTTTTGGTTATTAAATGCTTTGGAGGTTTTGAACACTTATTGCATGTTATCGCCTAATTATTGAAATAAATCTGTGCGAATCACTCTCTGGATACAATACCTGATTTTTCTTTCTGTGTTGGCCAAGTTACGTCAGTTAATGGTAGTTAACAAATCGAAAATATAAACATTGGAGCTAAGGCTAGTAATGAAAAACCTTATATTATTAATTTTAACATAGCAACTTTTATGAAAATGATTTCAAATATTAGTTTACAATATGTTTATTTTGATTTTCTTATAGGCTCGACCTGCTACGTTTTTCTGGAATAATAAATTTTCTATGAAAAAGAAATATCATATTTTTAATTTCTTAATTTTTCCAATTAATTTTCGATGCTTTTATTATATTTCCGCGTAAAATAAAATCACCCAATATATATTTCTTAAAATTCTTATCAATAATGAAAAAGAAAACTATACACACGAAAAATAATTGGTTTAATTACAATACTATGTGATAGTAAAAAGTTTCGTAAAAAAAACTAAATTTCTCTTAACCACTCCCCTGATTATCCCGAGTTAACTCGGGTACGTAGACATTGCAAATATTTATCATCCCGAGAAAACTCGTGCTTAGCAGAAATTGTCAGTATATTTTGTTCTATCACGTATTTACTCGGTTAAAACAGAAAATATTATCTGCTGTGATTGGAAGTTTGCCAAGTTTAATTTGGGAGATTTGCTGTTGGACTGTCGGACTGCACACGTGTTTTGTGGGATTGCATATACGATGGTTGCTGAATTTACATAGCAATAAGAGTAAAAAAATGGCGTATTCCTTCACTGACGTTTGAAAAGTATCACTTTGTGTTGTTCCTTGTATTAAGAACTATCAAACAAAGACTAATATTTAACTTTTTTCATTTGCTCGAGGTAACTCTGGATAGTAAACTGATTTTAAATTAAATGTTTCTTACACATAAAAAAATTCAAATCTCAACTGAAAACTTGTGCATTATGTTTTGTTTTAGTTTCTTGTATTTATTAATAAAATAAAAAAAGATGTTGGTTTTTCTGCATTTTTTTTTCAAAGTAATTGTTAAGGGAAGTGGTTAATAATAACCGAAATATACGGTATTTGAACTATTTTTTTAGTACTTTTTAGTTTACTGGAAATTTTGTCTTTCAGAATTATAGTTATTATTACTACACATATTTACTAAAAAATGCAAAATTAAAAGTGAATAAATGGTTTTAAGGCCATACTCTAAGGCAGTGATTCTCAACCTTTTTTGAGGAGCGGCACACTTTCAACGATTTCGAAATTCGACAGCACACAATGAAAAAAATTAGTTTAAAAGTTGTTTACTTACCTATAATACTCCGTGTTAAATAGTTTGTGATAATAATTTTGAATGTGTAAAAAATAATATGAGCTACAAATGCATGTTTATTAAGGGATTAATTATTTCTTTCGAGTAATTTTTTATTAGTTAGTAATTTATTAGTTAGTTTTACTAGTTAATCAGTTATTTATTTTTTTGCTAGTTATAAATTGCTAGCTTGTTTTCTATATTTATTAACTGTTAGTGTTTTTAACATTGTTATTTTTGTGATTTCCTGTTAACTAGGTTTTTTTGCTAATTTTTAATTGTTAGCTTATAAAAAAAAGCATTATAATTTTTAGTGTATCATTTCTAATATTTGGCGGCACATTTTAAGAATTTGGCGGCACACAAAAGTGCCTCAGCACAGTGGTTGAGAGTCACTGCTCTAAGGTATCATTATAAAAAAAAATTACTGAATTTTATCACATAATATAAAAAATATCGTATTATTAATTTTTCCAATACCATTACCAAAGTGCTTCGGTAGAAATTATTGAGCATTTTGGTGTTCCCATTGAGCCAGAAATACGGTAAATTGTGGCATATTCTGATAGTTTATCCATTATCCATACTCTTTTTATTTTCTACACTTTTTGTGTGAAAATCGTAAATTAATATTTACGCTAGGAAAAACAAAAATGCTGTCAAAATCTTAAAAATCAAAGTATGGCATGTATGAATGAATGTAATAAACAACATGTCAAGTTTGATGACAGGAAGAAATAGAGAAGAGGTGCAAAATAATTATTCGAAACAATTTCCAATTTCAACCTCCAGATAAACCTGTTTTGATGTAAATGAAATATGCCTTCCTCTATTGTAATTTTTCAAACTTCGATTTTGCCTTGTTTTTCACTCATTTAAATATGAATTTACAATATCCATTCTGCATACTTTTTTGTTTTAATTTTCGATAAGTTTAATAATTTTACGCAATAAAGGATATCCTTACGGAGCTCATATACTGATATGCTATAAGTTTCAAATGATTTTTTTTAAAATTTAAACAATTAGTTTTAAATAAGTACAGTTATGGTTTTCACAATTTTATTAATATATCTAGTACAGCTAATGTTTATGATAAATTATAATTACTAAGTCACTATTTCAATTAACTTTAAAACATTGTTTCCTAACTAGAAAATAATGCGAATAGAATTTAAATATAAAGAAAATTCATGTTTTAAAATATTATTTCATGCTTCAAATATAGTAATAAATTATAATTAAATATAAACAATGGAAACCAAATTAATATTACAGCAATTTTACATAAAATGTTATATTTTATTTTTGTGACTTGTTTTCATCCTGTTTTTAGCAATTCCTGGAAACATTAAATTATCAAGAGCAAATCCTCGTAAGTAAATTAATTTCTTACTTATTTCCATAACCATAATGACAAAGTTTTTATATATCAGTTCATAAAAGACTGTATATTACTGTGTTGAATTTCTTTTTTATCATTTTAAAAATAATATGATAGAAATAGTATAATTTATTTCACAAGAAAATAACGGAATATAGAAATAATAGAAAAGAAATATGTTTGTATAAGGGATGCATATTAAAATTTTTTTTTTTTTTGAAATGCGTATTATTTTAGGTGAAATAGTGTTACGTTTAAAATTTATTTACTATTTTTGTTAAGAAAAATCTCTTAAGTCATTCGAAACATGTTATTATATCCCTATTGAGATTATTAAAAGAAGAAACAAAAGCTGCAATGGAATGTTAAACTAGAAAAAAAAAAATTATGGTCGTTCATGTAAATCGCGTTGTTGTCAGAGCACACACAGTTGATGGTGAGTAAATATGGCAACTGACATGATGAAACTTGTCGATTTAAATATCATTTATTAAATACAGTACCATCTCAATACACCAAACTACTGAAATAATTACTTAAAATACAGCATAAATATATAAGGGTAACATCGTACACCACACGGACACAACGACTTAGTAATGTAAATTAGTAACAATTAATTTCAACCTGCTTTTTAAACAAATTCAGTAATGACATGCATATAGAATGACTTTAATTACATTAACTGCAAATATATATATATATATATGTATATATATATATACTAAAAATAACACAAAATATCTAATAATAAAAATTTTAATATGTAAAAAATAAAAATATAATAAAATATAATATATAATTCTGTGTTTGTAGAACAGTACAAAATATATTATATTATATTTATATAATATGTATATGTATATGTATATTAAAATTTTTATTATTAGATATTTTGTGTTATTTATAGTTTATTTAATACAAATTTGGTTTTAGCTGCCTTGAGCGCTGTTCCAATTTGGATTGATAAATTTTGATTCAGTGTTTTTTCCCATTTATTAGTATTTTAGAAATTTTTATTGGTGTTTGGATATATATATATATATATATATATATATATATATATATATATATATATATATATATATATATATATATATATATATATATATATATATATATATATATATATATATATATATATATATATATATATATATATATATATATATATATATATATATATATATATATATATATATATATATATATATATATATATGTACGTTTTTGTGTATTGTTGGGAAAAGAATCTTTGAGAAAAAAGTGGTAAAATACGTGAGTTCAAATTAAGTAAATAATCACAGTGTCAACTACCACTTTATTTTTTAATAATTTGTTATAATATAATGTCAGATTACGAAATAAATGAATAAATAAATACAAAAATATTATCTTATTAATATAGATATGGAAGACATGAATTTTCTGTTTAACTAAAATAAATTTTACGAATTAAATATTCAAAATTACACGTCTTTATCGCTTTCAAATAATATAACATGGTCCTTAAATGGGAGACTTATCATGAACTTATCACTTTGAAGACTTTCTGAAAAGTTCAAGCGAATCTGGTTAATTATAGTTTCACATTCATCATCAGATTTTATTTTAATAGTTTCATAAAAAATTGCTCTTGTTATTGAGTTTCAACATAAAATGGAGGTTTTATTAAAAGGATTTGTAAAACTGGCTGAACACAAACTGCAACTGTATTGGAACTTACTCTGAAAAAAAAGCATGGTCCTTACTGTCAAAATAAGATAAAATTTACTGTTTCTTGCTCTATCGGAACACCAAAAACCTTTTTTACCGAAGTACTTTTTTATTGATTTTGGTATAGTAAACAATAGATATTGATTAATAATAGGTTATAAAATTTGTTAATTTATTATCATACCTTAGAGCATGGCATAAAAACCATTTAATTGGTAAAAATTTAATTTTCAGTTTTGTACTTTTTATTAAATATGTGCTGATAAAAACTATAATTTTAAAGGGCAGAATTTCCAGTAAACCGTTATTATATGAACTAAATTTTTTACCAGATTTTTTTTACATTTTTATTTGTTATTATTATTTTTATTTTTTATTTATTTTTTTTTTATTGCCAGAAATATCATAACTATACAGAACGGAAATTTTTCCAGAACTTTTTTTTCTCCTTGTCTACTTAACATGTAAAAAAAAAATATATATAGCCAACGTAAACAGTGATGTAACTTAAATTCAATAAGTTCATAGTTGATAGTGTATTTGTTAAAGGGGCCCATATAAGGTTTACTCCAATTTCTCACAATAAAAATCGCGTGTTTAATCAAGGTCGATTTTTAGAGTAAAACTTTCACATTGTATACCATCATAACGCTTCCGTTATTAAGTCCGATGCCTTTCTAGGTCAATGTATGAAACATTTTATGAATAAACAGTTAATAAATGCTGCATAATACATCAAAATTCATCATAATAAATAAAATTACATAACAAAAGTTGAAATTTTATAGCGGAAATAAAAGTAAGAGGACATCTTTATTTAGGCGAATTCTAAAAGTTCTATTATGCTTTGTCAATTGAAGCGTGCCAGTTTTTTTATTAGTTTATATATATATATATATATATATATATATATATATATATATATAAATCGAAGTACTAAGAATAGAGATGCAAGAAATGTTTCTTGTACAAAGTACAGGAAACAGAATAATCTCGCTTTTAAATACGAATTACTAGCTTCTAAGTTATTTGCACTTTTTAATTTTAAAGTTATTTAGTTTTATTTGTAACTTATACGAATAAGTGTAATTTGCCTTTTAAATTCTGCACAGTTATTTATTCAAAATGCAGTCTTCATTATGTAATATACTATAATTCACGGAATTGAAATTTAAAAAAAGAACACAGTTTTTTTTGCACAATTTTAAAATTATCCGTAATTTGATTAAAGCTATTCAGAATAATTCGCTTACTTTTATTTTTATTTCATTAATTCTAGGAGCTTATTAATTAAACAATGCAACTTATATGCATAAACTTATATGCATATTTTGCAAATTTTTAATCACCGGTCTATTTTTTTCCGATTTGTTCGGTGTCCTAAATAGAAGAAAAAGAAAGAAAAAGCGTTAAGCGTTTTAATATTTTAAAAATTTTTGAGCGAAATCTGAAGTCTTTATTTAATTTCTTTTATTGACTATAAGGGCAGAACTACATCATGTCTATCCCTATCTATGATTTTTCTCAATCACTGAAGTTTTTAGAAGGAATTAAGAATTAACGAAAATATGTAAATTAATTGTTATAAATTTATTTTATAAATTAATTACAAATTGATATAACAGATCGTAAGTATTTGTATTGGACTCTTACGTCATTTTATTTTAATATGAGAATTTTATTTCATTGATTAGTTCAGAATAAACAGGAGCTTACTAAATTACTATTTTGCTATAGGTAAAAAATGATTATTTTTCGAATGTAAGCTTACTTTAGTTTAATTTTTTTAATGAGAGTTATTTATTTCTAAATTGTGTTTAATTCCAAATAGCATTTTTTTTAAAAAACTATATGATGTCTGAAAAATTTTTAAATTTAACTGCGTAAATAAGTTGCCTTTACTTTTTATTCTGTCAGAAATAAACATAATAGTATCTGTTATAAGAATATTTTGTTATGACTTCATATTTCTATTCAAAGGTGATTTTTAATACGCAAAAATGAAATATTATTACAGTTATATAGTTTATCTGTTATAGTTTGTTGAAATTCTATTTTGATTAAATAAAATGCGATCTTTTACAATACAGCTTAGATTATTACCTATGTCAAATAATGTTTTTATTAGGTATCTTAAAAAAATCATAAATTTTTTTAAGAGTGCCAAGTTGAGATTTGCCATAAGCGCTATTCTCCTTACATACGCTCCTCATCACGGAAAGCAATGCATTGTTCAATTTAATTTCTGTGTTAAACTGCTTCCTGTGAAACTGCATCTGCTGCAATATATTTAAAAATATAGGAGATATTTAAACAACTCCTTTATGATCATATAACCTAGAGTTACCTAATAGCTCCACGAATTTTTAAAATCGTTTATTCTGCTCAAAACATATTTTGTATTGAAATTTTTGCACCTGTAAACTGTAAAAATCTCAGTAGCGTGTTAAACAGCAATATGGCGTGCGTTTTCTGTCACCTCATTGGTGTGATTAAGACCATGAATGGTGTGGGTTTAAACATGGATGCAATGCCATGAAAAGATTTTGATAGTAAGATCAAGATAACTTCATACTTATCAAAATAAATCATCAAATTTTCAAAATTAATACAAATAGAAAAATTAATAATATTATTGCTAGACTAAGAGCCACGTTATGAATTTTAATGAAGGTGGTAGCAAAAAGATTGTAGGAACTGCCCCGAGGAAGAACTTGAACTTTTCGTCCGGCAAAAATCGGGATACTGCATTTTCGGTTTTAGTTTTATTGCGATTATTGATTTGAATAGGAGAGATATCCATGTCCACGTTTGATTTCAAAATGGACGCGGTACCAGCCATGTGGAAGAATAGTATCGTACTACTGAAACTTTTTTTATTTCCTATGAACTGCACAATCAGTCTTCCCGATGAGCAGACCTAGTGCGTTCTCCAGAAGTGGTATCCACTCTTTCAGTGGCCACCACAATGGGTGAGATACCGTTGGCCATGTTAATTTGGACGTCTAGTTTCTGCCACACTAGATAGCAGCACCGAGACTATATTTGGATGCTAAAGTGCAGTAGGAATTTAATTTTGCCAGAAATGCCAAGAGCCAATAAGGCACTCCAGGGATCTTTTACATGCCGCATAATCATACGACATGGCCGCTGAGGATTTTTTGTTCCTGAAAATCCAGTGTCTGGGCCGGGGATCGTAACCGCAGACTTGGGCCCAGAAGGCCGACGACAAACCAACTGCGCCACCCAGCCAAAGAATATATAAGTGAGAAGAAGACCAGCTCTCATAGGCCCCCATGTAAACCTGTTCCGGAGGCAACGGTTTCCTCCATCAAGGTGTGGAAGTATTGCTAGGAAAACAACCTGCCCCCTAACAGAGGGTCCCTCCGTCCTTACCCCGTAAGCAACCCCATTCCCCTCCGCTCCCAACAAACTACTTTCTCCCCACTCATGCAAACAGCTAATGAAAAGTGACTCAATACCCGTCTGCTTTTGTTCTTTACAGACTGTATGGCTTTGAAAAAGGTTTACTTATTAAACAAGGAAAATATTTACTTGTGACGAAATCATTAAAAAATAAATATAATTCATTATTTTAACATAGGTATAAAAATTAAATAGATATCGGTCACTTAAAGGTGTCACCTTAAACAGTCACTTTAAAGATGGCGAAAGATTTGTTGTTAAACAAGTTTAGAGACGCTATGATGGATGAAAGATGTGCGCATGCGTCGGCTCAAAATCCTTTGGCGCTTTTCTTGTCATACAGAAGGACCTTGCTGGTCCCCTGCTACGTATCGGAGAAGCTAGACTTCTTCACACATTATATATTCTTTGACCCAGCCACACGTACCACTGAAACTTTGTCACACGATAATATAGTTCAGTTTAAACTGATGCAGGGTTCAATTTAACGCATTGTTAAGGTTGCTGCTAATTTGGTACAAGGTTAAGTTATTATGGAATTTCTGACAGAGAAAATTTCACTGCACAACAAGTATTTTATTTGGAGGGAGGGAGCTTGTTCGTTTATTTGATGTTTCATACATGACTTACTAAACAGTATTAAGTTGCAACATTTTATTTGAACAGAATCACTTTGTATGATTGTTTGCACATGAACAGATTGGGACTGTGTCGTTTCACTTTTCTTTACTTTTTAAATACGTCTTTTACATTAAAACGCAGAAACGCAAGTACTTTTAGAAAGAGTTGACACGTTCTATTTTTTTTCACCAACCAATTTCGAATGACTCAATTTTATTCATGTCAGAAAAAAAACCACTTCCATTCTTTCTATGAACAATTAAACAACAGTCTCTTAATGTAAATCCATTTGGTATATTCAGTTTTGCATTATGTGCTGAATGAAATCTTTTATTTTTAAAATTGTTTAGGCATTGTATTCTATTTTTAGAACATTATTACTGTGAAATGTATTGAATTATGTTCGCTATTAATTACAATAAGCGGTTTCCTTTTCAGCAAAAAATCCTTTTCCCTCTCATTTTTTTTTCTACTTTCAGGGTTTAATTAAAAAAAATAGGTAACATTATATTTGAATTTATTACATAATTGTTGACTGTCACAAGTCCTGTGCATAGAATAATAAAAAAGTTGTGACAATTTTTTATGTTTTGTTGCAATTTGCAAATTGATATTTTTTCAAGACTTCTTTCAAAAAGCCACCATCAAAATGTTTGTTTTTACTTATTAAACTACATGTTAAACTTAACTAGAGAATACTTAAGAAAAAAAATATGACTTGTGAATTAGCATAACTATACACGACATGAATAATATCTAATCGAGGGAAAGAAGTACTTCGTGTATATTTTTGGCTGAAAATAATGAATCGACTTTCGTTGTTTGCCTTCATCACACCATTTCCTTTAAAATCTACATTTTAGCTTTTTACATGTTTTACTACAAACAACTCTCAATAACAACTTATAAATAGTAAAAAGTGGAGGGTCGTCGCTGACTCTTTGTGACCTTTGGGATATTTTTGGCTGCAAAAGCTTATTTGATCTTACCATTAAAAATTATATGAACATTAAAACAATTAATTTAAAACAGTTATGCAAGCAACAGAGGGGAAAGTAAATAAAACATTCTTACCTTGATAACGCTATATCTTCTTAAAGTACAGCAAGTACATAGACAATTTTTAAAATAGATACCATTAACAATAGAACACCTAGGGAGCCGTTGTGGCCCATTGTTTCCAACTCAATAGAAATAATTTAAAACTGTAATTAAGGTATCATAGTTGAAAAAAATACTGGGGCAACATTAAACTGTCTGATTATTACTCAAAAGCAACATTAAAACTGCATTTTAAATAAGCTGTGCTATATATTACATATAATACTACAATCACAATTCAATAAGTTAAATAATTTTCATTTAACAATTAGTTTAAATGCAGAATTGTATCTGATATATTAAAAACCTATATACTATTTTTAAAATACTAAATTCTATGAATCTACGTTTGCTAAAAACATATAGTGATTTAATTTGAATTCTTAAAAAAGTTATTTGGAATCTTATTTCAGTATTGAAAATTACTTAAAGTCATGAGACATCAAATGTACAATTTTTTTTTCTTTCTGATGACCCAGATATTGGAGAATTCATTTGTTTGTTTTTTTTTGAGATTTTTTTTTCACTGATGACAATTTGGTCTTGTACGTGAACAATTATGTTTTGGTGTATCATTTGATGCTTGAAAAAGTGCATTCACTAAATATTGTAGTATATAATTATTTGTTTCTCTTATTTGTTTCAAATAATTGTGTTTGGGAGAATATATATATATAATATATATATATATATATAAGTTCAAAATGTAGAGAAAACAAGGGGAAAATATAGAACTATGAAGGAAGGGGGGAAATAATAATAATAAGAAGAAAATTAACAAGAAACCGGAAAGAAAAAAATTAGACTTCTTATTACCACACATTTAGTAAGATTACAAAACTGAAAGGTAAAATTTACTGAATAAATAGTTTTCATGCCATGTTTTAAGGTATCATGATAAAATTACCAAATTTTACCACATTTGCTAAATTTTATCGCATATTATAAAACCATATTTATAGTTAATTTTACTAAAATCATTACCAAAGTGCTTCGTAAGAACTACCGAGCATTTTGGTGTTAAAATAAAGTCATAAATACGGTATATTTTACCATATTCTGGTAGTTCTGAGAATACTTTTTTCCTCAGTGTACTATTCAATGTTTTTGTTAAAATTATAATGACACATAGTTGTGGTTTATTTACAGAATATGGCGTAGGTAGCAATTCATGTGCAAGAAATTGCAACACTAGAACATGTGGCTGTGATTTAGGAGATTCAACATGCCCATCTATCTATGATGCTATTGACAATGGTTATTCAGAGGGTCAGTGTGTTCCTGGAGTTGCCAGCCAGAGTTGTTATTTTCGTTGTAATCCTGGATATGTTCTAGAAGGGCAAACACGCATAACTTGTTTGCCAAATGGAGAGTGGAGCTCAAGCATTCCTTACTGCACCAGAAGGATTGGTAAAATAAATTTTTAATTTTTTAATTAAAAATATTGTACCCTAAATTGTGAAAATGTTGTGAAATTATTTATCATATATTCAGAATCAAAACTTCCATTTTTGACGGTACGGAAATTCTTGATCAGTGATTTTTAATTTTTGACAATAATTTCGGCATCGTATCACCTGATTTCTGACGATCGAAAATATTTGATGAAACTACTTCTTCTTTCGAGTTTCATCTCTGAACATTTTTGATAGCCTTCTGAAAAATTTCACCTGTTTCTTAGACTGCTTGTGTTGGAAGATGGGAAGGCACAAGGATTAGTGCACGTGCGTGACAAGCTAGGAGTACTGCTGCACTATAAAAATTGTGGTAAAAAGTTGCAGCACTCAGGGTGCCGGTAATTTTTATCGTAAAGTCCATTTTTACTGGAATATGTTACGGTACAAAAACTTAAATATTGTAATTTTTATAGCAATAATTACCATAATTTTTAATTTTAACTTTATGACATGCGGTAATTAACAAATTACTTTTTTAGGATGTCGCATATCCCATAGTCTGCCCATAAGTATTTCTTGCTTTAAGTTTGAATCATAATAATTTGAGAGGAGTTATCACATAATGTGTGTCATTTTAAATAGTCTTCATATTTTGTCAAGCTAAACGGTTATCTTCAGCCTAATGTCAAACTGTGGTAAAATGTAAAAAATTCAAAAATATTTGTGTCATGGTTTAAAAGGCAATACAATTAATTAAAATTATCCTCTCTTTGATTTTTTTTTTCAAAATTTAATTTATATTATCCCGTGATAATTTAAAATATTCGAAAGGTGTGGTAAACACAGAAAAGAATCACGGAAAAATTTGTTCAACTTTGACCCATAATATTGGTACCTCCAACTACAGCACAAATTTCTGGTAACCTTTATAGGATTTTAAATTAAACCATTTTTCTTTTAAGTTGAACCCTACTATCGTATAATCAAGTACGATTATATGTTTGAAATTCGCACCATGTTAAAGATTATAGTAAATTTAACAATATTGTGGTTTAAAACCCTCCAAAAACTTCAAACTTATAGGAGTTGTTCATCATCACACTTATAAAAATAATGGCAGCCCAAAGAAAGATAATTATCTGAGGTATTTTTTTTTTCTTATACTGTTTTCTCTCGATATTCAACTATGTCATATTATTTATATCAACAAAATATTTTTTACTTTTCTTTCTTATAATTTCTTACATACAGTCATATAAAATTTTCATTATAATCTCAAACGTTAAAGAAAATTATGTACAAATTTATTCATTTTTCTTAAATTTTATTGTATTGGGAATTTAGCTGGGAATAATTTTTGAAATACTTTTTTTAATCATTCTTTGAACCATAAAAAAGTATTGAAGTGTTAGAATACCTTTTATTTCATTTTTATTACAATCAAATAGTTGTGCTTAAAAATGAGAATTTATTTGCATAACTTTTTAAATTTATCATAATATTTAAAAATTGTATTACAGACTAGAGAATTTACTTACTTTTGTGAAAACTCTAAATGGTCCCAATTGTATTCAAGGGTTCACTCTTCGTTTTTATATTTTTTTGACTGTAAAAAAAGCTGTACAAAATTCATATTTTATGGCTATAAACATTTCTGAATAAAGCAAAACAACAAGAAAAGGCACAAATAAAGGAACAAAAATGCTCATTTCTGTGCCTTTATTTGTGCTTTATATACGTTTTTTCGCAAGTTTGTGCTTTATACACGTTTTTTCTGTCCAAGCAACTAGAAATTTCGCTTATTTGCAGCCTCCTGGTTATAAATAATATTTTCTAAAACAAATGATAATTATTTTTCATCTTCTTGCTTCTTTCAATCAAAATTAGGGGCTTTGTGTGATCCCTTTCTTCTGCCTAATGGAAATGTTGACTGCGACAATGAAGGTGGTCTAACTGTTTGTAGAGCCTCTTGTGCATTTGGTTACGTGCTTGTAGGTTCTTCTGTCATTACGTGCTCTTCATCTGGAGAATGGAGTGATCAGTTGCCTACTTGCCGGAGTAAGCAGAACATCGTTAAATTTGATATTGTCTCATTTTTTCATAATTTTGTATCTTACTAATACTGCTCTATCCTGTTTACAGTTTCATAGTAAGTGCAATTTTTTCTACGCGTTGTTCGAAAATTAGCAATGATCAAAACACCAAAAAAACATGAATATGTCAGCAAAGTAAGAGTCTGCAGGTTCATAACCTATGCAGGTTAATTAATAATATCTTTAGTTAACCAATTAGCTAACTAGACGTTTTGAATGTAATGATCTAATACTAGACATTAAGATTGTTTATTATTAAAGGGGAGAAATGATCACTATTCATTGCAGATAAGATCATATCATTTCGATAAAAATTTAAATTTTTATTGACAAAAATACATTTTAGTTTATTTTGTTGTAATACTTTTTCATTATTATAATTTAAGATTTTTAAGCGTTAAAAATTAGTTTTCACGCGTAATAGATTTTCAATTAAATTAGTTAAATCTAAATTAATATTTTTTGCTTTAATCATTATATTTTACTAAAGTTAAAATTCTTTAAACATTTCAACACTTTTAGCATATTCAAAAAATTTTTTATCGAAATAAATAAATAAATAAAATAATAAATAAATAAGTAAATAAAATAATTAATAAATTAATAAAGAAAATAATAAATAAATTTTAATGAACTTTAAATAACTTTTTAATTCGTATAGAGGGGCAGCACGAAAACTAAAATTATCTTTCATGCGCTAGGATATTTGAGAGATTAGAATACTATGGGGTGCAACGTAAGCTAATCGCACTTTGTTAACCCTAATTTTTCAATATTTTTAATTAATTAAACAATATGACAATAGATTTGCTTGTAAAAAAAGATGCAGCACAAGTTGATCACAGTTTGTTAATTCCTATTTTTCTATTGTTTTTTTCATTATTATTTATTGATTTTATGCTAATCTTGTAAAGAATGGTACAAACTTTGCAGAATCGAAGATTGGAACATGCCCCTCATTAAGTCCACCCCTTAACGGAGGGAATTCTGGATCATGCGCAAAGGCCACCACTGGCCAAAACTGTTTATTTACATGTAAAGAAGGTTATACACTTATAGGACAATCCACATTATTTTGTCAAAAAAGTGGTAAATGGTCCGCTGCACCTCCTACTTGTATTGGTAAGCAAAATAAAATAACAACATGGTGGATGACATAACTCACTAATTATGCTAATAAATAATACGTCTGGGGGTGATATAATTCGTGTTTTTATCATTTTTGACCTCTACTTTCTTTTTATTAATGTTATTATTGCTGTTGCAATTATATTTATTCTTTTTCAAGGAATTTAACATAAGTACATTTTTTTATTTTATTAATCTCACATATTACTGTTGTATTTAATTTTTGGACTGCATTCTAATTAACTTTTAGTTTTTAATGTGATTTTGAATTTTTAACTTGTAATTCTAATTTGTACTAACTAAAGCTAACAATTTTACAAATCAAGTTTGAACGTTGGATCTGTATCGTCTAAATCAACCTGTATATATTCTGTATTTTTTAGGTAATTTAATAATGTCATTCGATTAATTAAGAATCATAGATCAGTTAGTTTTCATCTTCTTTTTAAAATTTAAATTAGAAAAATTTTGCTCTCTTCTATTTGTCATTTGTCTCTTCTATTTTTCTGATACTAAGAGAAACAATAATGCCATTTTTGTTCAAAAATTAACAAGTTCCAAAAATAATATAATTATATGATGCTGCCATCTATGAAAAAATTACTTAACCAGTTCTGTCAGGACGTAAAAAAAGTGAAAAAAACTTTATATATATTTTGAATGAAATAAATACTGCTCTCTTATCTCTTCTGAATTAGATCTACATCTATTGCCATCTTTGTACGTCAAGCTTCTGACATTACGTAAAAGATAAAACTATTATACTACATTAGTTCAAAAATGAACAAGTTTCTAAAATATTATAATTTTATGTTGCTGCCATCTATATGAGAATCACTACACTAATTCTATCAGGAAATAAAAAGAACTTTAACTTACATAAGGTGTTAAAATAGTTGATATAAGAATTTTCTGTTGATCAAATAAGACTCAAAACACCTTAAGGAGGATAAAATGTGCATCACGGAGTGTCACCGCAATTGGAAATGCATTGTAAACATTGAAAATTGTAAATAATTAACCTATTTATAGGAAAAACGTTTAATATAATTCATATAATCCATAACTTTTCGGATTATATTTAATTCTTAGTACTAAACCTTTATGAATAACATAAAGTATTACGAATAATATAAGAAGAAAAAATAATAGAGTTTTATTTCGAGCAAAGTTCATATAATAAATATAACATTCAGGAAACAAATTTATAGGGTTTTTGAAGACACTTCATTACATGAGTTGAACAAAATTGAAATCATCGACTTCGTATGTTCTAACAATAAATCTATATGTTTATCCTGTTTTGTTCTAAATTTTGAAACTGAATTTTTGTGTTAGTAAATTTTAAACATTCTTTTTAAACTGCGTTTATTCTAAATGTAGGAGGAACAACAGAAGTTACGAATATATGCCCCACACTGAATGCTCCAGATGGGGGACGATTAGTGGGCAGTTGTGTTGCCGCTAATGCAGGAGATACTTGTCAGCTGGTGTGTATTAGTGGATATAGGCCATCAGACACAAGAATTTTAATATGCCAAACAGATGGAAGATGGTCAAACAGTTTGCCACGATGCATTTGTAAGATTTTTTTTTTTATAATTTTAGTAAAATAAACTTTCTTCCGATAGCAAAACTAAAGAATCAGGAGCATTTTTTTAAGTACTCATTTATTCTTGAGGCAAGAAAATAATTTATATTGAGAGCTAGAGTTTTGAAGTAATTATTTATAATTTAATATAATATAATTTGCATTAATCAATAATTTTTATAGATAAAAAGGCCAAAAATGACACTGCTTTGCAATAATGGAAAAAACTTTAGGTTTTTTAGATTTTTTAAAAATTTCTCTAGAAATACTCAGAAGATTATTTTATAACTTCAGAGTTGTTTAGTTCATGCGATTTTTCAAACTTAGCAAAAAGATTTAAAGCTTTCAGAGATTTGAGGGACATATAATAAATAATGAAAAAAACCAAGTTTTTTGAGCACCCTATGCCAGTAAATCAAGCAATAAGTTTGTAGCTTGTATCGATTACTTTGGTTTTTATTTGCAGTTACTGAATAAAATTTCATAAGCCTAGCTTAAATATTTATTGAGATATGAACATTTTTTAAAAAAAACAATTATTTTTTTTTTAGTTGTCATACGTCTTTTTTTGTTGCTGTAACTTTAAAAGTTTTTGGTAAAATTAAATAAAATTTTTAGAGTAATTTAAAATTGATTGCAAAATTTAATTTTAAAATTTGAAAAAGTTTTGCTTAAAACTACACAAGATATGAGTATTTGAATAAGTAGTTCTTTTGTACTGCGCCTGCACGAAAAAAATCGGTTCAGTTATCAATACTTATTTATCAGTTCTTCCTCACGTTTTCGGTTCAATGTTCAACCGTTAAATTGACACATTGCATCCAAATGTATACAAATATATATATATATATTACGGCCAATTCGCGAAGTGGCCGAGGATGGCTGGCCAAAGTCCGAAATAATTGAAACGATCAGTGAATATTTTACTTTGGCGGCCTTCTATAATTATATAAATAATTCTTATAAATCTTCTTATTTAAAAATATAAAAAATAGAAGTTTTTAAATTGTCTATTAAATTGTCTAATTAATTGCCTAGTCATACTAGTCATACATACACCAAAGGTCTAGCCATACTAGATCTAGTAAAGGGCCACTTCCTGGTATGCATTTTCCCAGTATATCCTGCACTGATGTTTTTTATGGTCAAGTGCCACTGCCCGGTATACATTTGCCCGGTATATCCTATACTGATGTTTTTTTAAGGTTCAGTGCCACTGCCCGGTACGCATTTGCCCGGTATATCCTACACTGATGTTTTTTTAAAGTCAAGTGTCACTGCCCGGTATACATTTGCCCGGTATATCCTACACTGATGTTTTTTTAAGGTCAAGTGCCCCTGCCCGATTTGCCCAGTATAATGATTTTTTTTTCCCAACTTTCGCTGATCTCCCCATGCCAATTCGCGATTTGGGCGGCCAGGGCCGACTTCGGGCTTTGGCCGTAACATATATATATATATATATATATATATATATATATATATATATATATATATATTATATATATATATTTTTTTTATGTTTATATATATATATACTATTCATGGACTATAAATGTGAGTACTTTAGCTCACTATATGGAATATGGTATTTCATATTGTTGCACCGTAAGGCATATTTAATAAGCATTGTGGCCTTTTCTTTATTACCATATTTTTTTAAAAAGAGAAACGTATACCGAACATCTAAATTAGATTATGATGAATTTAAGAAACACTTATACGGAAATTTCTCGAGCAGTGCAAGAAGAACAATTTGTCGTTGAATCATATTATCGATACCTTGAACGATAATATGGTGTTAATTAGTTGCAGCCTTGAAAATGTGTTAATCAAGTTTAAACATCGTGATAATCTGGCTCATTTTGCAAGCATAATGATGTTGCAACAAATTTGAATGATATAATGTTTTCACAAGCTAATAGTATAGTTATTTTATTTATTTATTTTGAGTATATGGATAAATTTTAATCAAAATATTGAATAATTTAATAAATTAAAACAAAGTGTGAAATATAATGATCTTCATTATTTGACAGCAAGTGGATGTCCACCAGTACAGGTGATACGTGGTATATTATCTGGATCCTGTAGCGCTGCAACAACTGGTCAAACTTGTACTGTAACATGTGAGTCTGGATACTCGTTGAGCGGAACATCCACACTTGTATGCCAGTCTAATGGAGAGTGGTCTTCTGTCTACCCTAATTGCAATGGTAAGTCCAAAGATTATTGGGAATGTTTCAAAGCAAAATCAGTTTTGCAGAGTAGTTGGATTAAAGAATACACACACATATTTTTAAATTAACTTTTATTTTTTATTTTTAGTAAAGTTTTTTCTTGGATTAATTGTTTGTAACCTGGATTAATTGTTTGTTGATCGATTTTAAATAATTTGTGAAAATTTCGGAACATGAGAATGTGACATATCAGAAAGATTATTTTCATATAATTCGAATTTACAAGATGTTCCCTAGTGACCATATGATGTTCGCTAGTGACCTCAAGATGTTCCCTAGTGACCACATGATGTTTCCTAGTGACCACAAGATGTTTCCTAGATCTTATTCAAATACTTGAAAATAAAGTAAAAGTAATTATGCACTTTTGTTGTCATAAAATAACATATTGCTGAAAAAATTCTTGGAAGTTTTCTATCAACCATTTACTATTATTAGAATTAATAGCAGTAAAATGAAGATAAAAATAATACAAAACCAGTTTATCTGAGGATGAAGCTAAGCTTAAAGATTGTTTGAAAGATATTATGAATTTCTCAATTAAATTGTTTTTTGATGTTTAAAAGACTTCTTTAATTATTCTTAATCACTTGCACTGATGGCTAGAATTTTCAGATTCTCTTCAACAGTCGGAAACAACTGCTGCTTAATAGAAATTGGAGAAATCTTTTCTTTCATAAGTAATTTTCCAGTGATATGAACCATGAACGTCATTTTTATTTCTGTGATAACTGCCTTTTGACGTCTACAGCCCGTTGTTAGTTACTTTATGTCAAAAGCAGCTAGACGTGCGAGGGCCGTCTTTTCAGCGATAGCGGTTAGTCCCCCTTCCTGACCTTAATAATTATTTTAAGAGTCTAAATTTTTTTCCCTCTCTTAAAAGTCAGTTTGAGAAACATAATGGTTTACTTAATTTTTTACGTCATTATCACCTCTGGTCTATCATCCTAGTTAGGGCTCTCCAGAGATCTATTCTTGATGCAACGGCTCTTAACTTTTGAACACGCAGAGGAAGTCATTTTCAACGTCTTTAAATCATATACTGTAAAAATCAAATAATAGAGATGAGGGTGGCGGTATTTTTATCACAAAATTCATTTTTTCCGGAACATGATACGGAAACAATAAATCTGATTTACCGCAATTTTTACAGCAATAATTATTGTGAAATCACTCTAATTAAATAAATATTTCTGTAATACTTTGCAGTAAAACTGGATTTTATGGAAGAAGCACCTAAAGTGCAGGTGCTTTATTCCATAATTTGATCCATAATTATTACAGTATAGAAGTCAAGGTCTATCTCTGCGTCAGGTCACGAATAGCTTAATCATAAAAATCAGTTTGAACGAGCAGTTGACCTTTATTTTTCTTGCAGGAGCCCTCCATAAGGTTTCTAAAAGTATACAATAATCTTTCGTCTCAAGTTAGCTTGCATAGTTTTAATTATATATAGTTTTAAATTATGAAATCTCTCACTTAACACTAACACAGTAAAACTTGTGTAAGTTGACCACTTGTGGTGCTTTGTTTTAGTGGTCAACTTAGACAAGTGGTCAACTTATAGAGGGGGCGGGTAATCGTTTACTTTTTCATTTCCTTTATCATGTTGCTATATATTAATTTTTTTTTCACTTTACTTAAAAATTTTATTTAGCATATAACCAAATGAATATCTTAAATGTGTTTAAACCTGAATGAATTTCAATTTGTTACATATACATAATTCTAATATTTAACTAACTTTTTAAAAAAATTATTTCGTTAGTTATGCATGTGAAGTGTTTAATAAAAATAATTTCTTAAAATATCAGAACACGAAGACATGTAATTTGAAAACTTTAACAAAACAAAATTATTTGAACACTTTAAAATTTATTCTGTTATTACTGCACTTACATACCTATCTGCTCACTACTGCAACTGGAAGAGCAACTTTTCAACTAACACACCTGTTTTCAATGAATGAATGAAAGAAATGGTCAAAAGCTGCTCCCCTACAGTTTCCCCAGATGGTCAACTCACAAAAGGGTTTAGATTAGCTTTTTACACTATTTCACCAAACAAGTGAAA
Source organism: Parasteatoda lunata (assembly GCA_949128135.1). Lineage (NCBI taxonomy): Eukaryota > Metazoa > Arthropoda > Arachnida > Araneae > Theridiidae > Parasteatoda > Parasteatoda lunata. The sequence goes on along the minus strand of OX421970.1, from coordinate 40,956,720 downwards.
TTTTAACATACATTGCAAAATGACAGAACATTTTCCGAATTTTTTTTTTCTGGTCAACTTATGGGGGTTTTAGAATAGAATTTCATAATACTCCTAGACAAAATTGACTTATTTCAGTGGTCAACATACAAGATATACAGGTGGTCGAGTTAAAAAGGTTTTGCTTCTTTATATTATATAGGAAAAATTCCGTTATTGATAATTGAGGTCAACTTATGCAGGTGCTCAACTTACAAGGGTGGTCAACTTGGCAGGTTTCACTGTACTATGTTTTTATAAAAATAAGCCGATCGCTACTTGTAGCATAATTTCGTTAGAAACATAATTTATAATATATTATTTCAAAATATTCTTACAGCGGTGCAGTCTCGTTCTTGTCCCACACTACCATCTCCAGCCAACGGAGGAAATTCTGGATCATGTAATACAGGAGCAGTTGGTCAAAGTTGCAATTTTTATTGTTTTCCTGGATTTAGACTTATCGGACAACCCACTCTCGTATGTGGTAGTGATGGAAGATGGTCAGATGGACCTCCGCAATGCATAGGTAGAGTTGATTATTAATCGTTTAAGGATGATCCAAATTTTGTTCATATTTATAAAATGTTAAATATGAGTCTTTAATTAAAAGGGATAAATTTATTAAAACTAAATAACAACAATCAACTATTGTTTTTAAGCAGTTTAATGAGAAAGTTTAAGTAAACATATATATTTCGAATGCTTTCACCATTTCTTCTGAACATTACACTTCTTTTAATGTGAAGTTATTAATTAGAATATTATTTTGTAATTTAATCTTTACTCTCTTTCCTATATTACACAGCTTTAAATTTTTATGCAAACTATTATAGTTATTTCCATTAAGAATTAGTTCATATTGAAGAAATACGATTAATATTAAACCAGTTATTTTTTGTGACATTTATATTAATCCGTTATATAAAAGTCAGCTTAAACAGCGGAGTCTTTTTCAGGTTATGAACGTGAGTTACTTAAAATTATATTTCATCATTCTGCCAATTAGAAGAAAGTTCTATTTGCGCAGAAACAGATCATTAATAAATAAAGAAAAAATATGCCTAAAAAATAAAAAATTAATCAAAAAATATCGTAAAAATGCATTTAAACTGTCAATATTTGCATTTGATTACAATTTCATATCAATTTTATTTATTACACTTAACAGAAGATTAAGTATAATAAATAAAATTGATAAGAAATTTATATGAATTGGATTCGTTTAAACAAATGGTTAATTCATTAATTGCAAGTTTTGAAAATTCAATAGGAGCCAATTTTCATGTTTTCATTCTATTTTAAAGCGTGTTTCCAATAAATTTTAATAATTATATCAATACATTTAGTTTATATTCCATTCATGTGCCGTTTTAGGAAGAGGTTGTTTTGCATTAAATCCTCCCCTTAACGGGGCGAATTCTGGATCATGCACAAAGGCCTCTGTTGGCCATACTTGTTCATTTTCCTGCCAAAAGGGATATACTCTTAATGGTCCGCCAGTACTATATTGTCAAAAGGATGGTACATGGTCATCACCTCCGCCTATTTGTACTGGTAAGCTGTTGCACGAAAACGCATACTTAAATTAACAATTCAACTCTCAAAGGTTTAATAGGACTGCATATTAATCGATTAATGAGCTAACTAAATGTAATTAACACCTTGCACTGTCAAGAAGTTCACAAACGCACTGACCATAGTAGTCTGCTTCAGCTCATTACTACGTGCTGAGAATTCGATGCTTTGTAAAAATCAGACCAATCTTTTTTGCTTCTGTGATACAAACCACTAAGGTTTTTTTTTTTTAACTTCAGTACTTTTATTTTACTTTGTACTTCTGTACTTAACTTTGTACTTCTGTACCTTACTTTGTACTTCTGTACTTTTACTTTATGTCATCCTACATTTTGTTGTATTATCCTTATTTTTTTACACCTATTTGTACGCCGACGAGTTCAGCGTGCCATTTGCGATTTTTTGAACAAAATTTATTGACGTGTGTGGCATCTTCTTCCAGTGCAAATGATTAACTTTAAAAGTTAAGAATTTTGAAATTCTGAATAATAAACACATTAATCCTACTAATAAGCTAAAGAGAGCTTTTAAAGAAAAACTACTTATATTTTTTAATAACTATTTTCAGTTGTAGTTGGGTTCAAATAACTTAGAAGGTTAAATTACTAATTATAGTGCAAAATTTATAAAGAAATGGGAACTGGGGATAACAAGATCTTTAACATTTACTACTTTTTAATAACACTATAACACATTTTAATTTATTAATTAATATGCTTATTAAATATACACTACTGTGCAAATTAATTGGGACAAGCTCAACATTTTTCCCAAATGTTGTTTAATCACTATAAGTTAACTTACATGCATGGTATAGCCATCTAATATGAAATATGTCCTCCTTTAGCTCGATATAGATCCTGTACTCGGTTTGGCATGGATTCTACTAAATTCGAACATAAATTTTTGATCTCATCATCGTGAAACCAAACTTTTATAACATTCCCAATCATTGATTTCTTGGTTGAGCAGTCCATTTGACTCACACGTCTCTTCACTATACTCCACAAATTTTCGATGGGATTGAGATCAGGAGAATTACCTGGCTAATCCAAAACCGTTAATTTCAGTTCTTGAAAAAATTTCTTTGTCATCTTAGAATTGTGGCAAGGAGCGAGATCTTGTTGAAAGACGCTAGCACCCCCAGCGAACGTTTGCATCAAAGACACAACTTTTTTTTTCTATTATTGGAATGTACTTTTGAGAGTTCATCATTCCTTCAATCGGTACTAAGCTGCCAGGTCCTCCAGAGGTAAAACAACCCCAAAACATCTGCTTTTGGGGGTGCTTAACTGTCTGAATAATATGTTGTTTCCTTATGGGTTTTATAGCACTTCGTCTGACAAATCTTGGTCGAAACCCTTGCACCAAAAAATGTGCTTCGTCGCTGAATAAAACTTTTTTCCAGTCTTGTGAAGTCTAGGATTTATATTTCCTGGCCCAAATCAAACGTTTTCTCTTCATTACAGGTGTTAATAGCTGTTTTTTTTTTATTGGTTTTCTTGCAATTCTCCCAGCTTCATAAGCCTTCGTCGGATTGTCGATGTACCGATGCTTACACCAGTAGCTGATAAATCTCTCTGAAGGTTTGTACTTGTTTTGCGAGGATGCATTTTACTATTTCGTAATAGAAATTGGCCTGTTCGAGGTGCCGTCTTGCGTTTGCGTCCACATTTATTCCTTCGTTTCGGAGACACTGTACCCAAATTCTTTGGCATATGAATAATTCTCGAAACACTAGATTTTCCAACTCCAACTGTTGCAGCAATATCCCTTACAGTCATAGATGTATGCTGACTAAGCGTAACAATTCGAATTCTTTTCCTGGGACTGATATCAATTTTTTTAATACACGTCAGAAACAAACAATTCACACAATCGACCGCTCCTGACAGCAACTGAAGCGCGAATAAAGGAGTAAATTTTCGACACAAGATGATCACGTTGTCAAGCCGGGTTAAACCAGCCAAAAGCAACCCCGTGCTGTAAGAAAATGCAGTTCAAACCAGTTTGGGCTGGAAATCTCCGAGAAAAAAACAATTTTCTGAAAAAATTTGTTTGTCCCAATTAATTTGCACAGTAGTGTACTTACTATATGATTTAACCAGTTAAGCTTAATGGTACACATTATTTCTTAGTCTAAATTTTTAGAATTGTATTAAAGCATAATTTCTGTGTTTAAATAATTATTAATATTAGTTTTTTTGAATGATAAATCATAAATTCTATAGTAATGACTGTGTTTTATCTATTCAGGAATAATCCATGAATATATTCATTAAAGGTTAGCATAACAAGCTAATTAAACAAAATCAAATTTTAAAGAGACAGACAGAAGACCTTTTTTTTGTAACTTACTTTTTCTATTTTAACAATACTTGTACGTTCACATTTCGAAAACTTGACGTCAAGTTATCTAGCTTTTAGCCATATATGCACTTCATTACCGTGGAATTTCAATATGATTGATTAATTGTAAAAATAGTTATAGTTTGCTAGAGAGTTGAAATACCCTACTGTTGTTTTTGTTTATTGGACTTAAAAATATGCGATAAAAAATTTGTACATAAAAAAAAATTATTATTAACTCTTAAAGGAAAGATAGAAATAGTAATTTCATTTTTAAATATACTTTTTCGATACTTGTTTGCTTTTTTTTTTAATATCATCATCAAATGATTATTTTTTACGATTCAGAAGACATAATCCAATTATGATTGTACGCCTTATCACTCAAATCTACATATATGACACACTTTTTTTTAAATATATTCTATTTTCATTGTTTTCTAGTTAAATTGCCATGATTTTTACAATTTCAAGGCGCATTTACCGTAGAACTAAACTAACTACATCTTGGTAGTTCTTATTTACGTTGAAAGTGTCTTTTAATTTTGTAGATTAGCTAAAATTATTGTATTCTGAAAATTTCTTTATTTCTTTAGCTGAAAGATCTTAAAAGATGTTAAAAGTTTTATCGATTAAGTTATTTAGCCTCATAAAAATTCAAAAAAAAGGTATTTTTAATATTAGTATTATAATATAACAATAATAAAAGTATTATAATATAACTATTATTGAAATGGCATGCACTACATAGTTTTGTATAGGTAATACTAGCAATTTAACTTAATTTAGGATTAAAATGTACGGGTATTATTAGCAATTAATTTATTAACTATTTATGCCAAGTGACATGATTTTAGGAGGACATTGCTCCCCCTTAAATCCACCATTAAATGGGGCTGTTTCGGGATCATATACAAAGGCTGTCAATGGTGATAGTTGTTCTTTTTCTTGTAAGAATGGTTATGTTCTAAGAGGCTCTGCCACTATACACTGCCAAAAGGATGGCAAATGGTCAACTACACCCCCAGCGTGCATTGGTAAGATATATTAAGGTAGCATGCTGTTAAAATCCTCTGGAATGGTGATTGAAAAGGTGGTTTGTACTAATGCTAACAAATAACTGCTATGAAACATAAGTTAAGTATCATAAGTCTTAACAAAATTTTTATGATTATTATTTATTTTTTTAAATTATTTAAGTTTTTTTTAAATATATGCAGAGTGTTCAATTTTCAAAAATGTATAAACAATAAAAAAAAAATAAAAAAAATTAAAAAAAAAATTTTTTTAAAAATTCTTGCAACAAAATTATGTGACACTGTATATCTGTTTTCTCCATGAGTTCCTGGTTTAAGTTCAAAAATATTACAACGGATGTCGCTACAGAAATTAGGGAACCAGAAATAATAATAAAATCACAGTTCAATTTAAAAAAAAAAATTAAATATCACATGTCAATACTTTCTAAATATACCCCATCAATCACAATACATCTTGTAACGTAACGTGTTATGATATGATTTTTAATTATTTTTCTTTGATCAACTGTAATAACTATAGAAACTTAGATAATAAACAATTTTAAGAGTTATCTGTCAAACAAAATTTTAATGTAGACCATGATTTTTGGGATGAAAAATTACGGCCTGCCACATGAATTTGCTGCAAGAATTGTATTTTCTAACTATTATTGATTCATGGTTTGAAAACCATGAATATTCTATATTTAAAAAGCACATTTTAGTGCGTTCAACTGGGAGAAATTAACAATTTATTTTTCTAATACAGTTGGATAGTTTTATATTTCTAGTGTTTAAATTTTAAAGCAAACGAAAAATTAGATTAGACATTTCACAGTCTTAGTCATATTTGATATGTCATTTCCCTTAAGACAAATTAGCACATTACTTGATTGTCGTTTGAATCTTGTGATTTCTTGATCTAGATAACTGAAAGTGTATGTAACATTACTTAATTTATTTATACATGAATTATCTATCCATGTGCTGCTGCCTAAAGAAGAATCTGATTGATTTTCGCGTCATAAATCATACCATATAAATGTTTCATTTTTTTAGAAACTGGGTACATCAGGGAAGTACATTATTACTATTCATTTATTTGTTCTATTTTACTTCTTTCGACATTTGTTACAATTTAAATGTTTTTAAAGGTGTAATAAATAAGATTTTCTTCTTTAAAAACGTAAACATGGTTTAACAAACTTTATGTATTTGCTATGTTTAACAAGGCATTAAAAAGTTTCATTCCCCCCCCCCTCTCCTAATGTTAATAAAAACGTCCTTCTAAAAATTAGAAAAAATAACCCACCTAACATTGAGATGTATTTAACAAATTATATTTTAATACTAATTTAACACTATTTCTAAAACTATGGACCATTCTCATACAATGTCACAGTATTGACTTTGAAATTATATAGATAATAATAATTTGTGATTTATAATAAAATGGTAGCTTAAAAGTTCAATTACCTTCAAAAAACTAGAGAAGTGCAAAATAAAAAATCAGAATGTTGTGAACATCATAAAAATTTAATACCCCCGTCTACTTATTCAATCTAAAATTAATCCCGAAATCGATGAATGGCCCCTGTTAGAAATACCCTTGAATCTTGAAAAAACTTGACTAACTTGAAAAAAAAATACACTAAATTTCAGTATTAATTTAAAGTTCAAAACAAATTACAATGCCTTCTTCAAGTATCCTACATTGTTTGTAGAAACATTCATATTTTTAAAATAAATCTGAATATAACTATTTCCGCAATAAAACAGCATAATGATTTATTTTGGAAAAACTGGAGAAGAGCAAGACGTTCACACCATTGAGAATCTATTCCCCGTAACAACTGAAATATAGAAATAATATATTAAAAACACTTCATGCTAGATTTTACGCATAATTTTACCCATGCACTCGTTTCTGAGTCTCCTTTGTCGTTTAAGTAAATGTAAGTAAATAAAAGTAATTTAATTTGCACTTAGCGTGCCACTGAAATACCTTGGTGCATGCGTGCCATAAATTCACAATCTCTGGCATTAGGGATGTTAATACTCCACATACAATTTCAAGACCAACAGCATTGAGGTCAGTGTTACAAACCATCTTTATTCTACTTCTTAGATGGGCTGGTACCATCGGGGTTGAAACCCGGTCCTCTCTAACGACAGCTCTGTGCTTTAACCGCAGTGCACTCCAAATGCTCTTCTTTACATTATTCAAATATTATTTTGAATAAAAGTTCAACTAATAGATTTATTTATATTTATCGACTAAAAAATCCATATAATATTAAGAAAAACTATTTTATTTTTGACATTATTTGAGAATGTTCTACATAGTCTTAAATGCAGAGACAGATAACAATAAAATAAAACAGTTTTTCTAACTCTGTGAGTAATTGATTTTTAGCGAATCCTAGCTGCCCTTCGCTGAATCCACCTACAAATGGAGGTCAATCCGGTAATTGCAGGGGAGCAACGGCAGGACAAAGTTGCTCTTTCTCTTGTCAAGCTGGATATATCTTGACTGGGCAGTCTAATATCTATTGCGAAGCTGACGGGAGATGGTCGGCGGTGCCACCCATTTGCTCAAGTATGTTTGCCATATTTTTACTGAAACGATGCTTCTAACCTTTTCCTTGTCGATTTTGAACCAAACATTTTGTTTGATAATTCATTCTTCTTCAATTCGTGAATATTGTTTAAAATGCGATAATAATTAAAAAGTAAAAGGGCAGTTTTATGTAATAGCACGAAAACCATATTGCAGGCCCGTTAAAGGAAGTTTGCTATTAAGATTCATCTTTGTAAAGCAGAAGGAAAGGGTTAAGCCATTCTACCATTTATGGTGTTTATCACCTTCGCATTATGCTTATATTCAATTGTATGCTCTTTGAGCTCTTCGGCGTCCCCTATAAGGTATGAAGAAAATGTGACATCTTATACTACATAAAAATAATATATTCACTCAAGCTCATTGAAAAATTGGTACTTATCCAGACGAAACTTGACTTGAGAAAAACAGCCAATTTTCGTTATCAATGCATTAACAATATGGTAATGCGTTTGCAATACATCAGCTGATTATTTATTTGCCACTGTTTGTTTGGCTTTCTATAAAAATAAAATGAAACATATGCAAGAACATAAAGTGAAATAAATCTTTGTGTTTCATTTGTTTGGAAAAATTGAAAGTTTGCTTCTTCGTCTCTAAGCAACTGCTAAATTGTGTAGTTCTTAACAAGCACAGAAGTTACTCGTACAAGCCATGGTTGTTACAACCCAGCGCTCTTTCCAATGTCTTCGATTCGTCACGACACCACTCTAATTTTTAGTTTTTAAAGTTTTTTTAAAAATCTTAGTGGGATTATTCTCTCAGCTTCATCAAACAGGGGCAACTTAATCTATTGATACGGATGACCTGTGTTATTTGCCTATAATCCATGTACAATTCGAAGTTGTATCTTGTTCTACAACATCCTTCCTCCTTCACAAAGGTATTTCTGAGAATTTGTTTTTCTCAAACAAGCCCAGTAAGCTAATCATTCATTAGAGCATGCTTTTTTTGTTATAAAAGGTGCAGATAGATAATTTTGACTTTTAATCCTTTTGAATTTTCAACCACTTTCCCGAGAGTAGCTTACGTTAAATTAATCAGCTTTGTGAGGATTCCCAACTCTGCCATTCCACTAGCAAATTTATTAAATAATTTTAGATGTAACCATCGTTTTTCGCAAGGATTTTTGACTGGTATTAACATTTAAGTACCCGAAAAATAAACTATTCATCGACATTAGAAAAATAGTTAAGTTATAAATTCGTGAAAACAGTTTGTTCTTTATTTATTTACGTGTATATAAACAACAGCCATGTTATAAGTGTAAAGACAATCAATGTTAGATGTGTCGTTGATTCATGACCAAAATTAACTATCAAAGCAGGTCTATTCAGAATTAGTCATTAAAAAAAAAAGCTAATCATTTGTTGACGTAAGATTTTGAAGTTACGCTATTTAGTACAATAAATAATTGACTGCAAATACCAAAACTATCGCTGTCGTTATTTTGTACACATGACGTTTTACCAGTCCAGTAATGTGATAAAAATATTCCATGGCTTAATTATTTTCATTTTTTAATGTTTTTACAACTTAAGTTTTATTTTCAAATGCCTTATAGTAAATCAATTACTAATGAATCAATTACTAATAAATCAATTACTAATAAATCAAACATAGTAAATAAATTACCAATAATTTCTAGATTATTTCTCATAAAATACCAATAGCTGGCTTAAGCTTAAGAAATTTTGTTCCTTATTTTGAGTACTGACAATCGGTATTTAATACCATTTTGGGGATAAAGTAATCGTTCAGTAAACCTCATTTTTTAGTTCTCACTTTTTAATATTTTCCATTTAAAAAAAAAAAAAAAATAGGAGAGACTCCAGCTAGCTGCCCAAGTTTGTACACCCCTTCTAATGGTTATATGCTTGGAACTTGTGCACCTGGCAGGGTTGGAGAAACCTGCGTATTTGGCTGTGATGAAAACTACGTACTAAGAGGACAAAGAACTTTGACTTGTGAAGCAGGCGGTCGTTGGTCTTCAGCTTTACCTCGTTGTGATAGTAAGAATAATGTTGCATTTTAATGAGACCTATATAACAAAAATAATATATTTCAGATATAGTATTATTCGAAATTCATAGACGGCAGCACTATATACGATAAATGTTTGAGTTATTACAAAGAATGTTTCCTGTTCCTAACATTACCTTTTTTAAAAAAATTTCTGAAACTTTTATTATTTCTCTTTAGTTAGCTTACTTCAGTTTCCTTACAAGTTTATTTACATAAAATTTTTGCAGTTAAAACTGATTAAAGTAAAATTGAATTTACATACTTCACTCTTGCTTTGTTTATTAATAATTAGGCAGTTGATTTCAAAGTTCTTTTTTTTTTAAGTTTAATAAAATATGATATATTTTTTTCTTAACCAGTTAATGAACTAGAATTTTTTTAAATTATTATTCCAGTTTCATTTCTAAACTTATAAAACCTTCTTGCCAACAATTTATTAGTTTGTCCATGGTGGCGGCATCTATAGTACAAATTTCCACTTACTTCACAAGTCTTAAAGTAATTATTCCGAATTTTGAACTAGATTTTTTTGCTATGCAGTTACAAAATAAAACAATCTATATCTTTTACAAAGAATTTATAAAAAAAGTTATTATAAAAAAATTGAAAGTAAAAGTAAACTCATTGTATCAAGATATGATGATTGATAACAATATTTTTTTAATAACAAATACTTTTTTAATAATAATATTTAAATATAATGTTTCAAAAAATGTTTAGTTTGGTTTAAGATTTTTATTTAATTTTTTTTCATAGGCTAAGCATCATTGGATAAACTCTAATATTTTAACCCACAAATATTTGCTAGAATATTATGCTTTTCATCATTGAGATCATTTTAATTTCTATTGTTTCAAAATTCTGTTTTTATTTAATATTTTTAATTATAATTAAAAAAATTCAGAGCGTAATTTTGAATTTTCAATCTCCTTTTTTTGTTTAAGATTTTTATTAATGAAAATACAGGTTCTCATATCTATAAACACATATATTAATATTTTAAGGCTTTTTATATTTATTGAGTAACTTATTTTATAAATTAAATAAACTATGTGTGTAAAGGAATTCTTATCATTAATATTCGCTAATATGATTGTTACTAATTTCTGATTTGATAAAATGCATTGAACATCAAGAATTAAATTGAAAGATAAAATTTTAGAATTGTTTTGAAACACAACTGACAAATTGTTCATCTTTTAGCTATTATACTGTAATAAGCCTTATAATATTTAGCTTAACTTTTAACTTTTGGTACCTAATTGTGAAAATCATGAAACTGTCAAAAGTATTTCATTGCCAACTTTTTTATGACTTAGACAAAGTAAATATTATGTAAATATTATGATTTCTTTGATTATTATGGCTGTAATGTTTTAATTATGTAAATATTACGACCACTAATCACTGAGATAATTACTGATGCAATAGTCCCTTATTCAAAAGTCGTTCATAAAAAGTCACTAATGCAAAATTATTGATAAAAAGGTCATTCCACAAAAGTCACTGAACATTTGATTAAAGAACGATACAAACAACTGTTACAGACGTCAAACTATTGATAATTTTTATAATATTCTCAATTTTACTGTCTTCGTGTATTTGGAGATAGACAACTAATAGGACCAAAGATCTATATTATCTTAATCTTATATCTTAAAAAGATCTGTAGTATCACAGAAAAGTTAGTTTAGTGTATCCGCATAATTTCTTACTGGATATTCCAAAAATGATCGACGATTCGAAAATATTAAAGGGGTGATAAAAGAAACGAAAGAATTTGGGAAAAGTACGCTTCGCTTCGTTCTACATATAAATGCACCTAGGCTTTAAAATTAGTTGCAAAGTTCGTCAACAGATGGCACAACTAGTTGAAAATGTTTAAAACAATGTTTCTAAAATTATCAGCATTAGAACAACAACGTGGATCAGTCTTAGGACAAAATAAACAGACAGTAGTTTGGTTGGAATGCTCAGGCATGCATCAGGAAATATTGTTTTGCAGTTTCTCCAATCAAAATAAAACTAGAAGAAAACATTGTGTTATTGTTTCTCTAGTCAATGTTGCCTTTTGTAGTTAAACTACCTAATTTTGAAATTTTCTGAGAATAAAATTCTTTAGTTTCCTAAACGAAACAGCAAACCGTACACTTCCAACCACATCCGCTTTTCCCCAATTGATTTTTTAATCACATCAGTCTCTTTTGTGTCACCCGATATTTTTTTGTTCCGTATCTTGTAGTCCAATTTTTTTTTTTTTTTTTTTTATTCTTTAAAATACAAATAAAGAAAAAACAGAACCATCTTTTCAAGTATTAATTTTCATACATTTTTCTAGGAATTGGCACCGGAGAGTTGACAGGTACATGTCCAATTCTGAACCCTCCGCCCAATGGAGATTTCACAGAATGTGATAATCGTCCTGGAGGTCGTTGCGTCCTAGTTTGCAATCCAGGATACCTGAGAACTGGCTCCCGAGTTCGAACATGTCTGTCTCAAGGAATTTGGTCTGGATATGCGCCATTATGCACTAGAAGAGTTGGGTACACGACTACTTACACTTATAAAGTCGTACCACTTTGGAGTCTCGTATTCGGATAAAATTATCGTGTTAGTATCATTCAAGGAATTTATTAATCTATTCAGGAAAAGTAAATTAAATATTTCACATCTTTGGAGTCTCGTATTTAAGATAAGGACATTTTAATAACCTCGAAATATCGTTAATTTAGGGGTTGTTAGTTACAACATTTATTGGAAAAAGAAAAGTTACCTGTTTTCATATCCCTATTAAATGTTTTTCTGTAAATTTATTATAATGTTGTTGGACAAAAATGTATGTTATGATTTATAAATAATTTTCTTAATTAAATAAACAAACGACATACAAGAATGAATATTTTGCAATTATATTATTAAACATTCAATAATTCTTAAATTTAAACCGAAAAATTACGGAGTGTTTTATAAATTTAATCGTTACAACCCATTACTAGCCTAGAGAATTTTTTTAAACATTTTTTTTTAAAATAAATTTCTTGCGTGTTTCAGAGAGTGGAATCAAACTTCGATCACTTTCTGACTAAATTGAACATTTAAATTTTAATCCGGATTACAATGCAAGTTTCAATCGTTTTTGAACAACTTTTAGTAAAATTTACATGTTATTCCGACTACTATCCGACCAACTAGAGGGCTTAAAACTCGTCTGGAGTTCTGTTCCTGATTACAATACAAGTTTCCTTTTTTTACCACTACAGGCAAAAATTATGTATCTAAACAGAATATATCGTCAATAGAAATTTGGATACTTTCCGATGAGCTAGAGTATTTAAATTTTATTCAGACACCAGGCTTCATGGCAAAGTAAGTTACAATTGTTTCTTAAAAATTTAAAACATAGTTGATCACCAATAAAAATTATGTTCACTTTCAGGTGCAAACTAATAAACACAAAAGTAAGAAAAATAATTAAATAAAAATTGTAATTGTTACGTTTTTAAAGCATACTAAAGGGGAGAAATTTATTGTACTTTTTATCAGACTTAAAAAGAAAAACTGAGCATGAGTTACTTTAGTAATAAAGTTTTATTTCGTTTTAGATATGACAACAATTTAATAATTTTCTCAATTTTAGTATACTTTAACTACATGTCTTTTAATTTATTTTATTACTAACATCATGAAAAAACAAAATACTAAAAATACCATATTTCTCTGTTGCATATAGCACAACTTCGAAACTAAGAATGAACAATAGTAACTTTATAGAATTTAATTTTCTTTTTCTACTTGCGGTATTAAAAGAAACGATACATAAAAAGAAAAAAATATTTAAACATAACTGTTACTAAATATTATTTATATGTTCTAACTTTCTTAAATTATAGTCTCAAAACTTTATTAATCATCGCCTACTTCATTGTCCTCCGCATGTCTGAAGTAAGTAATATGAGAACACAGTTTCATTGAAAACATCTCGCGCGATGCAATTTATAAGGTTCTGTAACAAAAGCACTTTGTTAAAGAAGTTATTTCCAGTTTGTCAACTTCTTAGAAGCGACTTGAGAAAATACTTCATTTTTCTCTATTCAATGTAAGAGAAGATAAGTTCTTTGAGGACAATTACTAATTAATGTTCGGTTCAAATGTTAAAGTAAACTTAGAGTTCTATGACAACCACAATGATTTAATATATTAGAAAATTTAATCATTTTATGGTGTATGGTCTTAACCCTTTGTCGCAGAATTTTTATTAAACATATTTTTCATACTTTTTTTTCCTTATTTTGTATTTATTTAGGTCAAAATAAGTGAAAAATATTATATTCAGCATTTTAATAATTTATGGTTATGATATACAGCATGAAACATCTGTGTCTTTTTCTGCATTAAAGGTAGAATCTTCCAAACACGGCTCACTTACAAACAATAATTTGTGAATTTTGCATTTATTTCCAATTATTCAGATCTAAGAGAAACAGTTATTCATATTTGAAATTTCTCTTTAATTTACAAAATCAATTATTGATAAATTTTTGAATATGAATTAAATTCTTTTTCGAACTATTTTTTTTTATGCATTTTTTAAAATTATTCGACGATTTATTATAATTAAAAAATACTCAATGTATATTTCTGCTTGAAATTAGAGAGAAAACAAAATATAAAAGGTATACAACATCTGGGTCAAAGGTATAATAACTAAGATGCATTTTCTTAGTTTATTTTAGTATTACTATCAATAGTTTGAAATTTTGGTTCTATTTGATTTTTAAACAATCAACTCTAAAACTCTAAAATTGATTTAAATTTAAACTAGTGTAAAATATTTTATGTTTTATTACAAGCAGTAGTTGTTTCATAAAAGTAAATATTTTCTGTACACATATGAACTTTACATTCATTTATTTATTTTTGATTTTAAAAATTTGATAACATAAATCTATATACACTTTCTTTACATTTTCTCATCCCACGTAAAAAAATGTATTGTGTACCTCCTGAATCCATAGGAAACAAAACGTTTAAGTCTACCAACTAAATATTTATAGCAGAATGACAAGAAATTAAAAAAATGTATGCAAGAAGTTCAGAATGACCATAAATTTTGAGAATTCTTGTAAGAAATGAACTCAAAAAAAATATATATATATCAGAGGTGACAAATTAAGATTTAAAAGAAAGAGCAACTAAGACGCTATAACAATTTTTTTTAATCTCTATTGAAGAAAGTGACCCAATAAAGCATCAATAATAAGTGTCTCATTTTAGGAACCTTTCCCTCATTCTTTTTTCATAATCAGTAAGTGAAAAACACATTCGATTTCAAATAAATGCAGGAGTGGAGTTCCTAAGAGTTCGTTCGAGTGGAAAAAGAAGAATGTTATTGTCATAAAACCAATTATTATATTAAATCAAAAATCTTTTTTTTTTTTTTTTTACATATAAGTTTTGAGTTTTTTACACATCAAAATTGAGAACTTCTGAGGCACAAAAGTGGGCCTGCAGCGTGAGTACAAAAAGCACAGATAAATGCTTGTAAGATTTTCGGAATGATTCTGAGTTTTACGTAATGATAGTACGTAGTGATATGCAGTAACGTAGCAATTCTGGTAAAATTATCTAAACGTATATTAATGATATTTTTGGCAAAAAAAAAAAAAATAAATAAATTAAAAGAACATAATTCTATTTCATGGATGGTATTTAAACCATTTATTTGGGAATTGTTTCGTTCATGTGGTAACGTTTTACCGAAAACTATTACTTCTAAATTATTGTTCCTATTATCACACATTTAGAAAAGTATGTAGAGAAGTTAATTAAACGGAATCATTGGATTTTTATGCCATGATCTAAGATATCATGACAAACTCTCCAAATTTTACCTCATTTATAAAATTTTAAGACATACTATAAAATCCTATTTTTTTCATTAATTTTACAAAAATCATTAACAAAGCTCTTTTGCAATAATTACAGAACTTTTTGGTGTTTCTAGACAGTCAGAAACACCGTAAATTTTACTTTATTTCAGTGGTTTTAACCATACTTTTTTTCTGGGGGTAACTATTTCTAATGCGTAACTAATACATCAAATTCATTTCAGCTATTTAATTTGTTTGTGAAATATTTTTACATTAATATAGTTTAGCTTTACATCATTTTGAAAAATACAATCATGTGAGAGAACATTATTTCTAACATCATTAGCTAAAATTTGTACTATTTATTTTCATATCCTTTTTGTACAAATATTACTTAAGTGTAATATAATTCAGAGTTGATCAAATTACGAGAAGAAAAAAAAAAATACCTGCCTACAAAAATATTAATAGCAAAAGAACGAAAATACGAAGTTACATACGAAATTTTGGATCAATTTACAAAACTTGATCGGTTTTCTTTTTCTTTTTTTGTCTTAAAAAATAATAAATTCGTAAGGTACAGTGAACAAACTACATTACTTTACTATAAATTACATTATAGCTAAACTAAGATACATTTTTTATCGCCGAATTCTCATCTCATAACTCATTCTAGAGTTATTAAGGTCAAAACAGGCAGATAATATCTAAATCTCGCCAACTTAATGGTACAGTAGCACAAAATTTAAGATATTTTTTTATTATTATTTTGCAAACAATATGTTTTTATCGCACTGCAACTTTGAAAAAACTTTTGGCAAAGTGACAATTCCGGAACATTAATAAGACATCACATACAAAGCAGAAAAAGATTGCCCTTTTTAAGATAAAAATATTTTTGAATAGAAGGCAAATTTTTCTTTTTGTTAGGGAATCAGGGAGAAAAACTGTTATTTGTTGAGATCATTTAGCATTATATCACATTATTTTTTTTCCCGCGCAAGTCTGAAATTTTTTTTTTTCCTCCGTACAAATCACTTTGGATGATGATGACTTTGACTTTTTCTGCGTTGATGATACAACTTGAATCTTGATATTGTACAAGAAAAGTTATGAAAATCAAGATTTTACTTGATTTTTGAGTCATTTACGATTTTTTTTTTTCATTTTGCTAACGCAGTGATCTTTAAAATCGCTTTCGCCATTTTTCTTTTTTAAGTGAGAATAAATTTGTAGCAAGGTGTCAATTTTAGCGTAGCATCTGCTCAAACTCAAAGAAAAATATAGATTTTTCCTTGGAAATAAAGTTTATTCCGTGAATGTGAGTGGCAAGTAGTCAGTTTATGAAAAAGTTACCTAACATTTTATGTTTAATGTGAAAATATTAGAGAACGGACCTACCATAAATAACTTTTGATCTAATGATCGAATCTTTTAGTTCACGTACTAGGATTCAATCTTCATGATTCGAAATGGGTGGTCTCAAATATGGTAATTTATTAGTGCAACTGATATTTTAAGTAACGAAATCAGACTCAAAGACGTGTTTTCTTTGAGTAAACGCAGTTATTAGTCGTTAGATAATGTTTCAGTGAGCAAAAGAAGAAAAAAAAGTTAACACACTGAATAACTTTTGTTTTAATAATCGGATTTTTATGTACTAAGTGTCGATTTTAATTGTTTCTGGGGATGACCTTAAATATGCTAATTATGTAGTGCTAATTATTAATTAAGGTTTGAAATCGGACACAAAAACGCACTTTCTCTAAATAAACAAATATTTTTTTGGATTTCTGCCCCCAAGAATATAGGGAGTAGCCGCAATCTGGGAAATCTGGTCACTATAGTTTGGTCTGGAGAGCAATCCGACGTTTGGATCCTTTTATGTAATTTACCTTTTTGCGTATTTTATCATATCTTGAGAACTTTTTAAGTGAATTGAAAAACTTTTAATACAATTATTGAATTAGTTTATCTAATGATAATTCTACGCAAAATATAACTCTCATAGTAAATATTTATTATATTATTTAATAATAGTCGAAACAGTTTTGAATTGTAAGGTATGTAATTTTGTACACTATTTTACAGAATGCAATTCTAAATGGCAATGCACAACATTTGAGAGAAATCGGTCTAATAGTTCCTGAGAAAAATTCGTTTTCTCGATGAAACTCAAAGAAAAGTATAGATTTTTCGTTTGAAAAACGTTTTTTGCGAAAATATGAGTGACAAGCAGTCACTTTATGAGAGAACTACCTAAAATTGTTTGGATCTTTTGTTTCAAGCTTATTGTCTCCTTTTATATGGTTTGATTTAAATGAATTGGAACTAAAATGAGTAAGTTCAGTATTAAATGATGAGAATCTGTATTTGAAGGCTACGGAAATAAAAAGTGATAACTTAAAATTTTAATATTTTCACTTTTCGATTATAAACAAACTGCGCACACGGTAGCGGAAATTCTCCAGCTCGGCGGTGCTGCAGATTACTGCAGGATAAGCAGTTTTCTTCTTTTTTTAAAAAATAAGTCTTATTTTTGTTTTTTAAACGCAAACAAATGGAGGAGAATCTTCTGAGACTCCTATTCAAAATACCTCTTAGCTTGTTCCTAATAAAAAATAAACATCTGCACTAGGGAACACCGAAAATTGCTGTTATTTGTTTACAGACTTGACTTTATAAGGATTTATTCTATTTTTCGTCAATCGAACATAATAAAACAAACACTTTCCATGCCAAAACATAAAATTTACAGCTAAACTTTTAAAACATTTTCGGAATAATAATTTAATAAATATTTGATTTTAAAATTTAAAAATATAATATTTTACTATCGAGACTTCTTTTTAATAATTTTGTTAAACTATTATATTACAAAAATTAATTTATCGATTTTCTTTAAATTTTCTCCTTTAGCATAAAAAGCCACACAAATAAGTAAAAGCACCACATTACTTTTTTTAAAATTATTTTTTATTTATTTAATGAAAGGCAGCCTTCATATAGAAATTGTTCTTTTCCTTTAGGTCCATTGTTCTATTGGTGTGGAATGTTTATTTTATCCAGTTCTGTCATCCCTTAAATCACTATTAACTAGAAACTCTGAACTGATAACAACGGGGAACAAATTGTTTTCTGTTTTCTGATGTTTTTTTTTATTTTTTTGTTGACTGATCTTGGATATTTTTGAATCACTAATTTCACATCTGCAATAGGTTTCTGATCCAAGCTACAGTTTTTTTTTGACGACATATTTTAGTCTATTTTTTTCATCGAAATTTCCAAATCTAAAAACGTTATATATAGCAGGGTGCTATATATTTACCAGCAAATGTTGCCACAAATTTCTAGGGGAGATAGGGCAAGTCATGAGGACTAAAACTACATGGGGGCCCATGCATGGAAATATCGTCGTCCATGCCTAGGGATGCTTCTTCATTGTGACCTGCTCTGTAGCTCATTAAGAAACAGTTCATAATAAGTTCTAAAAATATCATTTAAAAAAATCTATTGCTTTAAGATCAAAATTAATTCAAATATCTAAAATAAACTTTCTCTTTTAGCAGATTATTTTAGTTCAAGTTCCAAAAGATTCTGAAGTGGATATCATCATCATCAAGCTCTAAGCACAATATTTTCATCAACATATTCCACCACAGATAAAATTGTATACAACTGTAAATGTGCTTCTTATTTTAATGGGAATACAACAAATGTATTATATTAAATTATTTATGTTACGTTTTGTATAAAAGTTACATTAAAATAAAATAAGTTACATGTTTTCGTCATTGTTTTGGTCTGATATACAAATAAACAATATTGTATTGTGCATTTTGTAAGCATTTTTTTCCATCGAATCTTTGTTTTTTGCTCTTTTTGTGAAATTTTTGAATAAATTTTAATCAATGTTTAAATAATAAAAAGAAGAATATAAAAATATTAATATATAAATAAGTAATACAAATAAATAATATAAATTAAATTATTATTACTATATAATATTTATATTATCAAATATAAATATAAATTAATATTTGATAATTACAGGATGTCCAGCGGACTGATTTTAAAATCAAAAATCTCGAAAACAAAGGGTCATAGAGGTATGAAACAAATGATATGTTTTTTTGTGAAAAGTGTAAAAATTTCATACAAAAATTTTAAAATAAGTTAGAAACGTTGCCAACAGATAGTGCTGTACACAGCACAGAGTTCTTTAAGGGAATACAAATTCCATAGAGCTATATTATAATTTGTAATATTCCAGAAACACACAGCGTTCACTAGAATACGTTGTACCTCCTAATCCAATATGACAACCCCCTTTATATTGCAACACTAAAACGAATCGCTTGGGTCCTTAGCGGTTTGTAGTGTCACCTGATGGTAATTTTTGTAATTAATTTTCAAATTTTTTGCGTAAAAAGTTTATAACTTTTATAATAAGATATAGTTTGTTTCCTCGACTAAGTTTTTTCTCTAGATTTTTAATTTAAAAATCAATTAGTGTTCCGCTGGACATCCTGTGAATGTATTTTTTAGTAACTTTATGTTAGTATAATCATGGTAATCACATTGTAGTAGTAACTTCCAAAAGGTATTAGACGCATTGTGAATTTTTTAAAAGTTGTCCGGCTGTTACTTTTTAGCTGTTATCAACTGATTAAAACAAACTATACAGCCAGGCTGTAAGAAGATAATGCATCATATTTGTCATGCGAATATTGATCTATATTGTGCGTTTTACTAGTGATGATTTGTTGATGCCAAAGCAATGGTTACAGATATTCGAGCCCTATTATTCATCAACTATAATTAGTTAACATCGTGTTAATCCTGCACGCGATAGTTGATGGAAGTCATCTTACACCATCAATGAATTATGATAGTGGATTCATTAATAAACTTTAAGCTGATTAAACGTAAACTTAACTCAAGCATAAGTTAATTGTATGCATGATGGTTTAAAGAATTTATACAATAGAAAGTAGTTTGTAATTACAGAGCCATGTATAAAATTTAACTCTTTCATAGTTTTTAAAATTTTATTTTTCTGTATCTATTAAATTAATTATAATTGACGAAAGTTAAACATGTGCTACCATTAAGATCAATATGAATAAAATGAAGGACTTAAAAAATTTCTTTTTTAATTTAAAAAAAACAACTTTTTATTTGAAAATATTTTGTCAGAATTTTAATAGTTTTCCCTCGGAATGATTTTGACTGTGTGATAAAAACATTTCATTGTCGTCTAAAAGCTAAATTTTATGGGTAGCTAAACGTTGAAAAAAAGGTGAGTTTAAACCTGATTATGGTAAAATTTACCATGTTTTTGGCTCTATGGGCACATCAAAAAGCTCGGTAATTTTTATCAAAGCGCTATGGTAATTATTTTAGTAAAATTAACAATAAAATATCGTTTTATAATGTGTTATAAAATTCGGTATATATAATAAAATTTGGTAATTTTATCATAATTCCTTAGAGCATAAAATGAAGACTATTGTTTTAGTTAAATTTACCTTTTTTTGTATTTTTTACTAAACGTGTGGTAAGAATTATATTTGAGAAAACTAAAATTTCCGGTAAATCATTAAAATATGAATGGAACAATTAAAATGTTTTCAATACCTTATATTTTGGTTTTATTAAACAAAATTTTTGTTTATTTATTCAATCATTTCACTAAAAATGTCATTATCATACAGAACGGTAATCATCTAGAATGTTTTCTTCCTGAACAAATTAAAATTAAAAATGAAACATGTCTTTTTTACCATATTCAACTATTACACCTATTTGGACAACTAGATAATTATTATTATCTAGTTGTCCAAACTTCACCTTAAATTCAGAAGTATTTTTCTTCCTTTTATTCACAAGCACTACAAAAGATTCAATATCAAATTACGATATACCGGGTAAACCGGGTTACGATAAGACTTTGGGTGCATCATCTGTAAAATCTCTTATCGTTATACCGTAATTTTTACTGTAATATTTATTTAATTAGAGTGATGCAGTGATTTTGCGGTTATTTTTACAGTAAAAATTACAGTATATAAAATTTTTGTTTTTTAACATGTTCCGGTAAAAATGGATTTCACAGGGGAGTCGGTACTTTATACCGTAATTTGATTCTGAATTTTTTACAGGGCATTACCAATTTGTATTTGCTCTTTTTTTTGTTAGAATTGTGTAGTATTAGAAATAAGTGTTTTAAAGCATTCAAAGTAAAATGATTTTTTTAAGCTTCATAAGACGAAACTCCCAGGAAAATTTTAAATGCTTAAATTTAGTTTTTTGTTTTAGTTATAGCGCATTAATTTTCAATTTAATTTTAACTTATTTCAGTTCTTCCTATTAAATAATCAATACCTACTCATAAACGTGGAAAAAAACTTTTTTTTTTTTATTTATTTTTTTTATTTCCAATGGCAGACATGAAAGACAAATTTGTAGCTGAGAAACAAAGAAAGAACAAAAAACGGAAACAACAGCTACAAAAAGAAAGTCAATAGGTCTCTGATAATGTATCTCGCCCGCCAATAACGTTCCCACAAGGGCCCAGGAGGAAGTGCAGGGCAACGCCTTAGATGGTTAACGTCCATTTCTTCTTGTAGGTTACATAATGGACAAAAGGGGCTTGAAAACACTTTGATATTATATAGGTGTTTTGATAAACAGTCATGGCCAGTGGCAAGACGAAAAAGGGCCACAGATTTTTCTCTTGGCCATGACGGAATATCTTTAATTCCTTCCAGCCAGTCCTTATCTATGTTTGCTTCTTGGAGTTTTGCCTCAAATGTTGTTCGGAGAGATGTTTTTATTAGCCTTTTTGCGGTGTAGAAAGGAACTGGCTTAAGTGATATTTTCAGAATCTTGGCGGCTTTTTTGGCCAAGAAGTCTGCTGTTTCGTTACCTTTAAGTCCACAGTGCGCTGGTACCCATTGCATGGCGACATTTTTGTTGTGTTGGTCAAGTCTGTGAAGGGCTTGATGACAATGTAAGATGTCAGCAGATGCGGGGACTTCGGAGGAAGCAATAGCTTGGAGTGCGGCTTTGGAGTCAGAGAGGATGACTACGTTATTTAATTTCTCAAGGTGGTTCTGAAGTTGTGATAGAGCAACGCTTATTGCCGATACTTCTGCGTCGAAGGCTGTTCTATACGAATCGATCGGGGTGTAAGAGGAAAAAAGATTGCATGAAACTCCGGCTCCTGCATTAGTGCCATCAGCCAATCTTGAACCGTCTGTGAATATGTGTAGCCATTCGTTCTCCGGGTACAGTAAGTGCAGAATCTCCAGGGCGATAGATTTTAGGACTTGGTCATTTGTGTCTTTCTTGGAAACATCTTGACATACGTTTAAACTCAGTGAGTATCTCTCTTTTTCGATAGGGCACTGTGATGTAATAAGGTCTTCTGTCTTCCAAGTGATATATATATTGGTCTTTTATTTCGACGACTCTTTGGAGGAAACCGTTCTGGGTCTTCAAAGTTCGACCAATATTTGCCAGTGGGGTGCTCCATAGGGAGAGGCAGTCTGGTAGTCTTAAAATTTTTCCCCACAAAATAACTGCCCTCTCTTCTACACTTGTCTTGATGGTGGTTAGATAATAAAAGTGCATCGATCGGAGTTGTTTTAACAGCTCCTGTTATAAGTCGAAGGGCCTGATTGTGGAATATTTCCAGCGAGTCGAGAACTTTTTTGCTGGTCGCTGCCAGCGGCTTGCAGCAGTAAGTCATGAGGGGGAGTATATAAGCTTTGTATGTCATGTCGAGGGTATTTCTACAGCAGCCCCATTTTGACCCGGCTATTCTTTTCATTAGAGAAAGTCTCGAGGTGGCTCTCTCCAAAACTTTGGTCACGTGCTCTGCCCACGTCAGTTTTCGGTCGAATACAACGCCTAAGTATGAAGAAGAGTCTGCATATAAAACGGGAAGGTCCTCATACAATAGCTTTAATTTGATAGGCTGATGTGTCAAGGAGAAGGTCTGATAACATGTCTTTTCCAGGTTGACTTCCATGTTATTTATGTGGCACCATTTGCTTAATTCCTTTAAAGCCTGATTAAGGGCTAGTTCTGACTGTCGCTCAACATTATTTTTGGGAGTTTCGGTCCAGATGACTAAGTCATCTGCGTAGAGAAGGCATTTGATACCATTAATTTTCTTAAGGTTGTCAATAAGGTCATTTATGTAGATGTTGAACAGTAAGCAGCTGGTAACAGCTCCCTGAAGGAGACCTGTCTTGAGAATCTTGCAACGGGAAAAGCAGTTCTCATAGCGAACCTTACAGATTCTCTGTCAGAGAAAACTTCGAAACCAGTCGAACATTTTTGAATGAACGCCTATTTTGGCGAGTTTCAGTAGAAGGTTTTCCCTACAAACCAAATCGTAGGCGGATCTTAGGTCCACGAAAACAGCAGTGAGTACATGTTTTTTATCAAGAGCATCCTTTATATATTGGATAAGGAGGGTGAAATGTTGGATAGGTGTTCTGAACTGTCTAAATCCTGCCTGTTTTTTGGCTAGGATGTTGTATGTTTCCGTGAACCATGTCAGTCTTTTTGCAATTATTTTTTCCATGGTTTTTGCTAGAATACTCGTTAAAAAGATTGGCCTATATCCTTTTAGGTTACCTTTATCTTTGCCCTTTTTGTGTATAGGGATAATGATTGATTTGCGCCATACTGAGGGGACGCTACCTGTATCCCACACTAAATTAAAATATTTTAGAATGGTCTGCGTTGCCTGAGTCCCCAAGTTAAGTAGAAATTCGGCAAATATCGCATCTTCGCCTGGGGATTTTTTGGTCTTTAGTTTGCTAATTGCAGTGAGGAATTCATCGAAAGTTATGCTAGCAGAGAAAATTAGGTGGGGATTAAAGGGCTCTGAATTTAAGTTTGAGTTGTTTAAGTCCTTTATACCTTTATTCGTAAGCCTTGTTTGTTTTCTGCACAAGCTAGATTTACGCTGTGCAGCAGAGGAATGTTGGACAAATGCATTGGCTATTTTGTTGTAAGATGTAAGAGTCTCCCCGTTGACTTCGAATGGTATTTTTATGAAATTAGATGTCCCATTCTTGATGCTTGAGAGGAACTTCCATCTCTTTCCATCCCTTTGGAAATTCAGCTTGGAAATGAAGTTGTTGAATGATGATCATTTCTCTTTGAGAACAGCCTTTTTGAAGGATGCTGCTTGTTTTCGCCATGCCTGGACATCCGAAGGACGTTCAGTAATATCAGCTTTTTTCCGGGGTCTGTTTCTTTTTTCCTTCATAGCTTTGATCTCTTCTGCCCAGAAACATTTATAGACTTTGCATTTACCTCTTGGTATAGATTGTCTGGCACATTGGGCAATTTTATCTGTAATGAATTTATTAATGTGGTCGGTTTTTGTCTCCCAATCTATTGCTTTGGGATCAAGTGCTTTATCTGTCAGTTCTTTGAATTTCATCCCATTGGCTTTTCTAAAGTTCCATGATGTTTTTGAAATAGTTGGACCCTGATTCGGAACTAGGAAAGAAACTTCAGCTATGACTTGTCGATGACCCGAACCAGGGTCCTCAAGCACTTTTCTTTTAGTATTAGGGGATATGTCTGCCGAAGCCAGTAGGAGATCTGGATTGTATTTTTTCCCATTATAGTGGAGAAATGTGTAAGGGTTTTTGGTGTCGAAGATCAGGTCCAGTGTGCATGAGTACAAAAGATCTTCTATTTCCTTTCCAGAGCCACTTATATCTTGGAAACCCCATTTCGGAGAATGAGCATTGAAGTCTCCGACGAAGATGGTTTTTGTTAGGTTGTTAAAGAACGTAAAACCTGGTTTATTGCCCGGAGGATTGTAAATAGCAAAAGTTTTGAAATGGACATTGTGTTTCCACACTTCCACAGATACAACCTCGCTTTTATCCACATTGTGGGTCATGTCATTAATAATTTTGAATCTTGACAGCAAACTGTCCTTTACTCCAGTTAAAATGCCACTTGCAACCTGTCTAGATTTAGGAAGCAAGTGTAGGGAATACCCTTTAAATTTGAAAAACGGAAGTTTTTCTTGGGTAATGTTTGCTTCCATTATAGTGAAAACATCAATATCATAATCTTGTAAGCATCGCATTATCTCAGATTGCTTGGCGTAAGAGAATCCGCCTGCATTCCACTGTAGCACACGCAGAGAGGAAGCACGACGAGAGGGACACATTATGCCAAAGTTGTAGATCACTTAGTGTTACCCAGGCTGCACCACGAGGAGGTGGATCTACATTGCAGCCCTTTGGAAGAAAACTAAGTTTCACAATATGAGTTTTTTATTACCACGTTTACATCAACTTGCCTTCGTGTATGTCTGTTCGGGTGGAATTTTGTAATCGATTTTAAACTATCTTCCCGAGTAGCTGCGGACTTCAAATTTGGCACATAGTTCAGAATTGGATGACAATGCATGAAAATGAAGAGAAAAAAGACATACAAGGTAAAATTAAATTTAAATTAAAGAAAAATTAATATTTCCACGATTGTCCTTTGTTGTCGATTCGATTATTTCAAATTAGTGTCACGTGTCATTTGAAAAGTTTTGTGTACAGTGAGTGAAAAAATTGAGATTTTGGAAGTGAGTACAAAAAAAATTAAAATTAAAATAATATTTTTAAGAACCACGTTTTTGTAGTGGAGAATAATAATTAAAAAACAAAAATTTGAAAAACGAAAAACGTGGGGAGCATGAAATACATAACAGTATTATATATTTCATGCGCATGAAATACATAATAGTATTATATATTCATGAAATACATAACATATACACATTTTCTTACTCATACACATAACTCATCGACATATACATCTACATACACATGCATATACACAAACATATTCCACCTCCACATTCAGATATAATTACAGATATGCATACACATATTCTCATGAGCACACATACTGTTACTGTTATGTATTTAATGCGCCCCACGTTTTTCGTTTTTCAATTTTTTTTTTTTTTAATTATCATTCTCCACTACAAAAACGTGGTTTTTAAAAATATTATTTTTATTTCGATTTTAAGATATCATATAGTGTCTCAATTATATATATTTTCAATTTTATTGTATACTGCAATTTAATTTAAGAAAAGCAGTAAATATAGTTGATTCTCCTTAAGAAACTATGAAAACTAATATGTTATTTTTGCAGCTAAATGTCAAAAGGAATTTCGTTTTTAATCCTTGTAGAATGAAGCTGTTATGTAGGATTATGCCGCGAGTCGAAACAAGATTATATTTAGCGAACCGATAAATTTTTCCTTCATCTAATAATATTTTTTTTCTAAGAGAGTTTAAGTTTTCTGTTAGTTGGTACATAGGATGATTTGAATGATTTATGGATTTTCATCCATAACCTTTAGCAATAAGTTTCTTTTTCAGAATAAAGTTGGAGAAAAATCTAATCGAAGACAGATATTTTTAAAATTAAATGGAGATAATTTAAACGGCATAATTATAGTTATGCTACTATAGTTTTACGTTTTTCAGTAATAAATATTGATAAATTCACTGATTTTCAATTTTGGAATATTGTTTATTTAAAATAGATTTAAAATTCTGCTTTTTAAAAATTATGACTAAGTTGAGTCCTTATATTTGCTTCATATTTTTTCTGAATTGGTTTTCACCGATTATATCTGTTGTTTCTAAATATATTATATTTTATAACATTCAATTATTTTACTTGAAATCATGAATAACTTTTAATTTACTCAAAACGGTAAAAAACTTAATTTTTTTAGTTATTTTTCTGTAATTATCATCATTGAATTAATGTTTATATTGCGACTTTCAAATTCACAATTACTTTTATACTTTTATTCCTGATGAAACAGAAGCTTATTTTTAAAAAAATGATTACTAGATTATTCAAGAAATAATATTTAATAAATAACTTATATATTTATTACCTTTTAACTTTTATTTTAATGAAAATACGAAATACTTTCTCAACCTTTATTATGGAAGCTTTTCTTCGTTTCTAGCTAGCGTCATTTGACAATGGCTCGAAATACCAATTTAAAGAAGTATTCAAAAAACAAATTCCATTAATGACCCGATTTCTTAAAGGTAAATGGTAATTTTTAGAGGCTTCCAAAAAAAGTATTTTAAAAATAAGCAGATATATGTCAAAATAGCTCCGAATAATTTAAAAATATCATGTACTCCCTATTGAGTATAGTAGCATGTATTGAAGTAACTCTAATTATCCGTCCTTACTTGTAAATAAACATGGCTGCACGATAGACAGTTAGAATTTTTCATTCTAAAATTACGGCAAAATAGCCGGCATAATTGTAAAGTTTACGGTAAATAACATTTTTTACTTTTACGGTTTTGTAACCGTTTGCAAGTAGTATGGTTCAAAAGTCCAAAGTCACAAATTGGGGGGGGGGGGTGTAGGACGCTGGAAAGTCCTCATGTGTTGAAGGGAACGGAGGAAATATTGTTGTGTCAACTCTGGAACTCGAACCCCCATTCTGTCGGTTACGAGACTGACAGATTAGCTTTCTAGGCTATAATGTGTATCCGTCTGCAAGGAACTAAGTGGTTTCTTTAGGTAGGCTTAGTTAGTGCCATAAAATTTTAGTTATTACGTGAAAGCAGTTAATAAACGGTTTTTCTCGCAGTTAACAGTTTGAATATCGGCTTATTTACGCTTATTTGACTGTTTTGTTTGAATATGGTAAAATAATAATTAGTTAAATTGTTATTCCACCATTTTTTCTTAGAAATTTTTAACAGTGTAGGAAAGTGTTGATTTCCGATCTGAAAACATTCTTGAACTTGTGAAATAAGTTATGAATAAAGACAAGCAAATCAGAATTGTATCTTATTAGATTTTTTCAAACATTTGATCGTTATATACTAATAAAGTTTTATCATTGTCACATTGATGTGTCATTTTGACATGATGTGTCATTTTTTAGACACGTTAATTTTTAGCATGTGATTGACACGTTCGAGATTTCTTATTTTTTTTAGTTTAATTCAAATTCGATTCAATAAGTTTAATTCAAATTCGACCAATTTGTTTCGGAGCTTTTTTGACGCATTTTTGCTCAGTTTTGAGAAGCCCCTTATTTTTAATATTTTCAGTTATTTCTATGTTTGTGCTCATAAAAATGTGCAAGTATTAATTAATATAATGCTATATTAATTTAGTTTCAAACAATTTCTCCAAATGGGTGATTTTCTAATAAGCTATAAAATCAAATTCATATTAAAAAAACTCAACTATCACAACCATTTGAGATATAAATAAATGTAACAGAAAGTTCATATATAAAAATAAATAATTAAATCAGAAAGAAAATTCTTTGAATCTTAAAATATTTTATGTTTCCCTCGAAATTTGCAAACTTTAAGCCAAGAAAATTTTGAATAAATGAATTACTTAAGGTATCCAACCAGGTTCAAAAAGTTTTTTTTAAATATTAATGTAAAATGTTACAAAAAAACTAGCTTATTGGTTTTATTATATATAACATATCATTTGTTTTATTATAACACGATTATGTATAACATGGCAACGGTTCAATTCTTTTTTTAAAATTTATACTTTTTCTTACCACATATTTGGAAAAAAATACAAAATTGAAAATTAAATTTTACAGTTTGATGGTTTGGTAATAAATGGTTTTTAAACCCTGCTCTGAGGTATCATGATAAATTACCAAATGTTACCACATTTACTAAATTATATGTCATATTTTAAAATCATATTTTATTTTTGATTTCACTAAAGTCATTATCAAGTGCTTCAATAACAACTACTGATATTTTTTATTTTAAAAATAAATTTTTTAATCAACGTCAAATTTTTTAATTTATTAATGAATCTCAAAATATTAAAATTTAAATAAAAGTTTAAGAAAATTCATATTTAAAAAGATATAAACAACTAATACATGAAATTCCTGTTGTACTGTGTTCTCTATATTCACACACTATTCACAACGAATATTCCGAACAAATGAATTTCTTAAAAACAATACGCTTGAAGTAGTTCATAAGCAGAGTTAAGCAGGACTTTTCTGAAACTAATATTTCGAATCAAGCCACTGATAAGTAAAGCCTATAACTTCCAGATAAGGACAAAACAATTCAGATGGACTTTATCCTTTTATAAATTAAAAAGTTTTAAAAATTAAACAAAGGCTATGTTTTTAGTTATTTAATTTAAATCAATATCAGGCAATGAATCATGAAACTTAAATTCAAAGTAAAAGCTCATGCTTTATTAATAAGAAATTCTAACAAATTAAAGCTAATTAGCTAAAAAGAAAATATTTAAAATTCAAGCAAAATTTATAGGTTTAGTAAATACAAATTCAAAAAGTAAGATGTAGTTATCGTACTTATAAATTCAAATAAATTCAAAGTAATGAATAATAAACTTGTAAATTTAAAATGAAAACTATCATGAAAATTATTATAATTTAAAATAAATAAACGTTTAAGATTAACATATTTAATAAATACTCTAATGACTCTCAAAATATTAAAATTTAAATAAAAGTTTAAAAAAGCTTATATGATACACAATTCGAAGCATGCTCGAATATTTTACGAGTTCTCTATATTCGCATGCACTTTCCGCCATGAATATTTCGAATAAATGAATTTCTTAAAAAAGATACGCTCGAAGTAGTTCATATGCAGGAGCTGAGCAGGGCTTTCCTGAAACTAATGGTCCGAATCCAGCCTGTGATAAATAAAGCCTAGGACTTTCAGATAAGAACAGAGCCGCTTCCCTCCTCTTTATTTTTCTTCGCGTCCTTTAACTAATGGTGAAAAGTTCTGCTTATCTTCCAAATTCTATCTCGACAAGTTGAGGGAGGTCTTCTTTTTTCCTCTTTTATCTTAGTTTACTTTTTAGAAAGAAAAGTGATAATTAGTTTCAATCTTCTTTTATTCGGCTCCAAAGCGAAGTTTTGTAGTTTAACAGTGTTTATCTTTACATTGTTTAGGGTGGAAATTAGGCATATTTTTGAAAGCGTAGTAAAATAGTTACTTAAACGCGCTGAAAGGAAAAAAAAATTAAATGAAAGCCTGTTTTGAGTATGAATAAAAGTTTTATCTTGCTGTGTTTTCTTAACTGGGTAATTTTGACCAACTAACACAGCTCTGATAATTGTGCAATGTGGCTAAATGCTAGAAAATTAAATTTTTAGCAAAAACGTTTTGATTTTAAGTGTTGAAATTGAACTAATGTATAATTGATAATTAAATGCTAGGGAATTAAATTTTTAGCAAAACTATTTAGGTTTTAAGCGTTGAAATTGAACTTATTTATAATGATAAGTAAATGCTTGAGAATTAAATTTTTTAGCTAAATCATTTAGATTTTAAAATTTAAAATTGAGCTAAGATATAATTGATATGAAAATGATAGGGAATTAAATGCTTCGCAGAAACGTTCTCGTTTAAAGCATTAAAATTGACCTTATGTATAATTAGTAAGCAAATACTAGAGAATTAAATTCCCAGCTAAAGCATTTAGGTTTTAAGATTTAAAATTGAACTAAATAAAGTTTTCTGCAAAATTACTTAGGTTTTAAGCGTTAAAATTTAACTAATGTATAATTCATAATTTGATACTCTAAAATTGCATTTTTGGCACAAACGTTTAGGTTTTTAATCATTAAAATTGAATTAATGTATAATTGATAATTAATGCAAGAAAATTGAATTTTTAGCAAAATTGTTTGCAATTTTTAAAAGTTAAGAGTGAAGAAATGTAATTGACTGCCACTAAGCATTTTAAACAAACTTTCGCTTCAGCAATTATAATAGAAATAAAAATTAAATTTGGTTCGATAAAGAAATTTTAGAGTGTTTTAACTTATAGAACTTATATGTATTTTAACTTATATACATATATGTATATATACATTCAGTATGTAAATCATTCATATGGTAATGATTTTCATTCATATGGTAACGGAATTACAAGAAATTCTGGTTTTCAAAATGATAGTTCATATTACCATAGATATAGTAAAAAAAATTGAAAAGAATATTTAACTTTATAAGTGTTTTCTATTAAATGCTCTAAGGCAGGGATGGGCAAACTACGGTCCGCGGGCCAAATGTGGCCCGCCGGAAGTTTTAATCCGGCTCGCGGATAGAATTTTAACTTACAGATCCGTGGCGACTATAAACTACATAAATTATACATCCCTTCTCTTGTCTACTTTGTTTAAAGCTATTTTTGCTCTTTCTTTTTTAATTAAGTACTAATGACCTTTTTATCTATTTTTGTTCTATAAAGCATAAATTGATGGAAATAGCTGCCACAGGCAGAATTATGAGGATAGCTTAAAAAAACTCCATTTTGAGTTTGAACAAAGATTTCAAGATTTCAGTGCCATTCAAACAGAATTAGATATTTTTACCAAGCCTTTCAACGTAAATTGTTAAATAGTGAGGTCGGATTTGCAACTTGAATTAATTTAGTTTCAATCTAACAATCATCTGAAGAAGTTGTTTCTAAGAATGCCAAAGTTAGAGTTTTACAAATCATTACAAAAAGCTAGCCTCCCAAATTGAATATCCCATGCCCAGAAAATCCGTATTATATTTGCTTAATCTTATATATGTGAACAAATGTTTTTAACTATGAACCTTAGAAAAAATCATTTTAGAAGTAGACTAACAGACAAGCATTTAGCCTCGTTCCTTAAAATAAGCACATCTCACTTCGAATCTCAATATAAGGAACTTTCAAAAATGAAATAGCAATTTCATTCATCTTATTAAATATTTAAATTAAAACTTGAATCTAGTTTTTATTTTTATTTTAGAAGTTTGTATTTGGCCCACCATACTTTTTCCCCCTTGATTTTTGGCCCTCAACCAAAAATGTTTACCTATCCCTGCTCTAAGGTAACATGATAATTTCACCAAATTTTTTCTCATTTTGCGAAATATATCACATATTATGAACCATATTTTAATGCTATTTTTCCAAAATCATTACAAAAAGGCTTCTGTAAAATTGATTGAACTTTTTCGGTGTTCCCATAAAACCAGGAACGCGGTAAATGTTACTATATTCTGGATATTTTGACCAAACTTTTTTTCTCAGTGAAGATCAATCCAATTTCATGAATAGGTTTTTTTATAATTGGTTATAATAATCAATGGGGGTAACATATAAATGATTTAAAGAACAAACATTATTTACATCATATAAAATACTAATGCCAATCTTATCAGAAAACCAATTAAATTTCTATCTTCATGCTATTAAGTTTAATTAATCAATTAATTAATTAATTATAGCTTAATTAATAAAGTATAATCATAATTAAATTTAAATTTTAAATAAATTGAGTTATAAGTTAGGCTGAAATTAATGTTTAAAAGCGTAAAGTTTATATAAGCAAGTTGTTCTACAGTTTTCTTTTAATTTTACCTATTATTTCACGGAAATAACAAAATTTAAAGATATATTTAATTTAAATAAGCAGAAAATGATTAATTAAACTGTAAAATATCAGAAACAATAAAGATTTCTAAAAATCGATTAATTCGACGTATATTTTATTGGCGATTTCATTGATTCAACGTAAATGTTTGTTTCATTATTGTTGCATTACATCATTTTTATCTAATTTGGCACTATGATCTTCTCCCCCCTTTCATTCCGTATTCTTTGTTTTTTGATTTCTGCACATTTTAAGAGTTTAAATTATAAAAGAGGATATAAACCTGCTTGCTTCAAACACTGAAGTTTGTGATAAGACCTTATAGGTAAATTCTATGAATTATTCTCTTAAAATTATTCCAAGTGAAATTGAAATAAATGAACTTCTGATGTATGTAAATTTAATAAAATGTTTGTAATTAAAAATAAACCCAGCTTGTATGTGTTGCATATTATTAGAAATTTCCTTTAAATAATAACAAAATCTGAACTTAAGTACCTAAGTATTCAATGCGTTTGTGAAATGAAATCGAATTTTGAAATAGCTTGAACGGAACATGTTTGAAACATGGTCGAACAGAACAGACAGGAGGTAGGGTCCCAGTTAATAATAATAAAAAAATACTTTAGAATCTTTTAAGGACATAATATATTTAAGGGCATGATCTATCAATTGTTCCAACTTTGTTAGATATACATTCTGAGCAACCATGCAAATGAGATATTGAGACACGGCGTTACTGGTCGAGGCTCTAAAAATGTTTCCATGGCAAAACTGTTAAATTTTCTCCTGACACAAACAGGTATTTTAGTTTTCAAGCAATTAAAGTCGACACTTGAATCTCTAATTTGTGTATAGCGAATGATTTCACAAAAGCCTCGTAAGCACCAAAACTTCACAATGTTTCTTTTTTATTTCCAAATAAACTCAAGATGAGGTTTACGATCTCCCATTTTTCATACGAGATGCTACAAATTATTTTTGAAACTTTTACATCATTATATATATGGTTTATGGATACTGTTGGTGAAATATGATTGATGAAATATTGTTGGTTATGATTATTGTTAGTTTTGGGAGCATAGTAGAATTTAGATATTTATTGCTTATTCGGAATTTTAATTTTGTCGCCAAATTCGGTGATATTTGGCAAAAGCCGTTATATTTTGTTGTCAAATTGTGTGAAATCCGAAACTTAGAAACTTGCTTTCGACATAATAAAATAATAGATTGTTTTTGCATTATTAATAATATTATTATTATAAATTCCAACTCAACATAAACATTGTTCTTAGAATTTCCAACATAACAAAAACATTGTTCTTATAAATTCAAACACAACAAAAACATTGTTCTTATAAATTCCAGCATAAAATAATTAAAATATATAGAATTGGCTTTAAAACATTAATTTATTTTCTTAATTAAAAAAATGTTTACAAAAAGAAAAATTCATAACAGTATTAACTTCTTGATGCTTAAAAATACTTTTAGAATTCAGATAACCATTTTATAAAAATAAATGACTAAATTAAAAACTGAGATAAAGTTACTGGAACTCTAATGCTAATCTTGGCATCCGAAACAATTAAAACAGGAAATTAAAAGCTTTTCTCCAACAAAATACTTGAAATAAATTATGCTTGTTCATTTTTAGAGAAAAAAAGTGTGATTTATAAAAGCATCAACCACTTATTTTAACTTTTACCAATAACATTCTAATGACTTCGTAAAAGTTTCAATTACAGGTATAATTGCAGTTTTCCCCTTAAGCACTTAACTCCTTCACGAAACCAACAATTTAAATAACTAAATACGACTTTTTGAAAAAGTTCTCTAGAGAAATCTGTCAAATAACAGAATTTATGAAACTCCTGTCATTTCTAACGCGTTCATGCGCGACTTATTCCAGCTCTAAGCAGTTGTCTTTATTACTTCAGCGCTACCCTTCAATGAATAATGGTATCTCGAGGTGTCACTAAAGAGAGCCAAACTGTAGAATAAAAATACAACTAAACAAGCAATGTTTTGCCGACTGTCGCCACAAATACAGCAAAGAAATGAAAATAAAAAGTCAGACTCTTTTGCAGACGGAAGTGTTCTATTTATTTTTGTCCCATCTTTTGCCTGTTCTAAAATTTATTAGCTCATATTGGATTCCTCCCGGTGCAAAACAAAACGTGCTCCTAGAAGATAAGCTCTTTAAAAAATTCATAGCCTTATTACTCTAGCACAAAACTCTTTTTTTTCCATCCCCAGTTTTCTTTCTTTTATATGGGAAAAACTAGAAAGCAGACGATCAAGACGGTAGGAGAAAATATGGTATTTCAAACGATCAATATGCAGATAGTGTTACCTAATACACCATGAAGGATGCTGATGCTTTCGTTCACCCTTTTTACGATGGTGTTTGCGCCAATTTTATTTTGATTATATTCTTGTAGAGGTGATCGAGTTTTGAAGAGGAATTTTTAATGTTGCCACAAAGGGGAAAGAAATTTTGTACGCCAGTTTGAGTTTTGAAAAGTTCATTGATTTAATCCCAATCCCCCTTATAAGTGTTAGTGAACAAGCTCTTAAAACTTCTATGGCATAAATTTTAGTTTAGCATTTGAGTGCTTCTAAATTAATGAATAAAAAGTTTGCAGGAAGCAAGCATAAAAACTTGTCGAATGTGTATCAGTCATGCAAATGCTTATAAACTGCAAATTGTGAAAATAATTTTTTTGAAACAAATAAATTTGTCCAATTAAAGTAATTCCAACATGACGATAGCGTAAAACTAGTAAGTCAAATATAATTTTTAGTAGTGCTAAAATTAAAAGAAAAGTATTGATATATAAAATTAATAAGTAACTTCTACTAGATAACTAAGAATACTCCTTTTTAAAACACTTAATTTTCAAGAAAGTAAAGTTTTTGAATTAGTTTTACATGCATCAAAAACTCTTCAACATGGAAACTCTTTCAATGCCATTTATCAAATTGAGTATAAATTTATCACATTTATAACAAAGTTCAAGCACTGTAAATAATTTAGCAATTTTTAAATAGACAACTACATAAAATACCTAAATATATAATGCATTTTTTATGAATTTACTAATAATAAAATTCGTAGCTACACAATATAAATTTCAATTATAGAAATAAATTTTCACGGCACAACAATAGTTTAAACTATCGAGACTGCGCCATAGCTTACCGACTGTAAGTATGGCGCAGTCTCGATAACATTCTCGATAAAAACATAAAACTTCTTCAACAACTTATATTTATTGAATAATCCATTTAATTAATACATTTTCTACTGTGTTTAATTAAAAACGACGCACTTTTCCTTCCAGATGAAACTTAAAATTTTCGTCAGCATTTTTTTACAAAAATAAATAGATAAATACTAATCACCAATACTTTAAAATTGCTATCAATTCTAAACAATCACTCAAAAGTTATTTATATTTTGATATAAACTCATAACATAGAGTTTTATTTATATTCGAATATATCCTGATATAAACAACTATGTTTGTTTTAACAGTTAACACTTCACTGCTTTGATTCTTTCGGTCTAATAAACACTGTTAAAATTGTTATATTTATTCTAAAATTAATATAATCAATGCATGTTTTAATGTACTTTCAAAAATTTCCTTTTCCGCTTAGGTGAGAATTACTATTTTAACCCATATTTTTATTATTTCACATTAAATTTTTGTTCATATCCTAACATAAAAAACCTAAACAACACATCTTACCATAACAGAGTTTATTATTAGTTTTAATACCTAATAGAGTTATTACCTTCTATAGGAAAAAGTATTGTTGCAATTGACGTATTTTTTTCATAACTAATGTAATTAAATATTTTCTAAAACATTTTAATGCAACAAATTATTTCCTTATAAATTCTTAAATGAGCTTTATTCATGTTCTACCAAAAATTCAAGAGATAGAAGTAACGGTGCTTATTTTAACTGTTAATACCTCATTGATTCTATAGAACAAATATTGCTATAGTCTTATATTATTGGCACATCAAATATTTTGAAAACTATAAAAGGAGCAAAGAGCATGAAATCCCATTGGATTTATTTCACACTTTTCCATCGCAGCTGCGAAACACAGATAGGCCGATATCACTCCCTATAGGTAATTCACTCTCCAACTACTTTTTGAAACTTTGGGAAGAATATAGACTCTTAAGTGTTATCGCTAAGTTTTCAAGAACTTAAGAATTCCCAATACTCTCAATGACCTTTTCCGATAGCTGATTAAACATTTCTGCTCATGTCAAAAAGCAATTTTTAAAACTGAAAGAACCTTTTGCTTTAGAATCCACTTGAGGTTGCTAAATCCCTTTAAAGATAGCTTCTAAGAACGTTAAATTATAACGAGAGAGAAAATTTTCTTCAAAAGGCAGACGATATTTGAAATGAAGTTAAGCAATTTTGCTGACGGCAGACGATTTTAATGACTCCACTCAACTTCACTCATGAAGGCGAGAACAATGCGTCTTCTAAATATTCATTTTGGAAATGAGTTGCATTATCACTTTGAGAGAAATACCGATGGCACAAAAGCAGCTTTTTAAACGATCTATTTATGCGGAAAATTTGGATCCATTAATTTCTTGACTGAAACAAGTCCCTTTTCCATTTTCTCCCTTTGTGATCTACTAAATGATGGCACCAATTTATAACGATAGAAATCATTTAATTTTAGTTGAAATTAATGATAGAAAGAAAGAATGAAACTGTTTTGTTATTTTTCGAAAATATTATTATTTTGAAAACGATAATTAATCTGATAATTAATTAAAAAATATTTCTTCTTTGCCATTATCCTTAGGTAAAAAAAAGCAAATAATAAAAATAATTTGTGTTATTCGATTTATGTCTGATGTGGAACTGTAGTATAGGCATAATTAATACAATCTAATAGTTATTAAACTATTAAATTTCATAAGCACTGCAATTTGAAAAATATCTCATATATCTTATGGAATTTAATTTGAGGAATTTTCAAAACTTTAATTTAATAAATAGTAGACAGATTTAAGTACAATTTAGTTAAATAAAAATGATAACGTTATTTTTTTTCTGAAAATGCAGACGATTTTTAAAATATAGTTAAGCAATTTTTCTGTCGGCTGACGATTTTAAAGAGTCCATTCAATTACAACTTTAAAAACAACACCGTTTGATGAATAATTATTTTGAAAATAAGTTGCACTGTCACTCTGACAGAAATTTCGATGGTGTAAAAACCACATTTCAAACATTCTATTTATGCGGAAAATTTAGTTCTGTTAATTTATTGACAGAAAAATTTGCCCATAAAATTTGCTCCTTTTATTATCAACTAAATAAGGGCACTAATATAATTATAAAAATCATTTAATTTTAGTTAAAATTGAAATTGGAAGCCAGTTTCGTCATTGTTTTAAGAATAATATATTTAAAAAATTAAGAAAATAAATACTTTTTAATTGTAATTATTCATGACAAATATTTATTAAATAAGTATGCACAAATGTTTTCCAAAACATGCATGTGTATACATCGTTCGCCTTTTTTTCTATTATTTGCATTTTATTTGCATGGCAATATGAAAATAACCTAAAAAATGTAATTTGAGTAGTTATATAACATATCTCTTTTAAATTAAAAAAAATAATAATGAATAATTATGCATCAATGAATAATTTTTAAAAAACTATTTCATTTTGAATAGTTTTTATTTGAAAAACTTTTGAATTTCATGTTTAGTTTAATTTTCAAAAATTATTTTCATTCATAATTTATAAACATTCTCTAGCTACTACTACTGAGTTAAATTAACTAACGTGATGCACTGCTGAAGGACAAAAAATAAGTACTATTTAACTTAAAGCTTGAGTGATGATGATATATGGTTAGGATACTTTTATTTGCAATAAAACAAAAAGGATTTAAATTGAAAAATTTCCGAAATAAGTATTTACAAATTTTCCCTATTGAAAAATCTAAAGACTTTATCTTCAGTTTAATTCTGTAGAACATATTTTTACCTAAAATTTGTAAGTTAAAGAAAAACAGTTTAATAACTTTAGTTTCATGGTTATTTCTAGTTTCTACGATGGATTCAAATCAACTAACTGCGAAACCATGGGTGGAAAATAAACACAATTTGCAGTGAAGCTTGAGTAAGAATGACTTAGTAAGGATACTTTCAGTTATGATAAATTAAAGAAGATATAAATTGAAAAATTGCTGTAAATAACTATTTTTAAATTTTAACTATTGAAAAAAAAAACCTTAGTCATTTTATACTTTATTTTAAATTTAACTCTGTAGTACATATTTTTACTCAAAATTTGTAAAAAAGAAAAAGGAAAATTTAAAGATCTTTAGTTCTATGGCAATCTCTAGCTTCTACAATAGAATTGAGAAAACATGATGCATTACATAGAAATGGAAAAAATAAGCACTATTTTCTGTTAAATTTGAGTAGGAGACGTTTATATACATATACAATAAACAGAAATTCCTTGCATAGTTGCTAGTGCAGCTACACTGTAACTTAAGTATAGTTTGTTATGCAACATTAATGCAATAAAGTCTAGCAGATAAAAGGGAAGGAATGTAATTTTACTTATTCCTCCAGTTATTTATGCCATATTTTAATAAAAGCAACTGTTTTCCTTTTCTCATAACTGTTTCTGTCATTTCAGGCTAGAACATTAAGCATGATATCCAATTATGAATGAAGAAGAATTCTACTTTCATATTTTCTATAAAAAATGTATTTAAATATTTCATTTTTGGGAAAATAGCGGAGCAGGAATGAACATTAAATGACTACGGATTATTTATTTAAAAACTGAATTATTATACATGCATAAAAATTGCCCTACTGTTTGGTAAAGACATTTCTGGTAAAAAAGAAAAAATGCGTAGTTCGGGCTCAAAAAATACGGTTTTTAAAGAATTCATATGGTAACGGTTTACATTCATATGATACCGGTTTATCAAAAATTCTGGTTTTCTAAATTATAGTTCTTATTACCACACATTTAGTAAAAAATACAAAGGTGAAGAGTAAATTGAACCGAATAAATGGTGTTTTATGCCATGCTCTAAAGTATCATGATAAAATCACCAAATTTTACCACATTTACCAAATTTTATCATACATTATAAAACCATAATTTCTTGTTAATTCTACCAAAATCATTACCAAATTTCTTTGGCAAAAATTATCGTGCTTTTTGGCGTTCTCATAGAGCTAGAAACACGGTAAATTTTACCATTTTCTGACAGTTGCGACGAAACTTTTTACCTCAGTATGTAATATATGTGCTATTATAAAAGTATACTTTTAAATTTTATTTTAAAACTAATTTTATCGAAATTTTCTAAGGCTTTGAATGCCAAATTATTCACTTAGATTAAAGAGAAAGACTTAAGGAAGAATCTTGATCAGGAACTTTAAAACTTCGCTTATTTTTTTATCTTTAAAAAATATATGAAATGAATTTTTTCTGATTTTACCTGATTGTTAATTTTTTTCAGTTTGGAAAAATCAAATTGTTGTATGGCAATATACCCCTTTCATATGTTTGAGAAAGGTACTAAGACTTATTAGAAGTACAAATAGACCTTTATTTAAATTTCCAGGTGCATACTTTTAGCTCTGATTTTATTAAAATACACTACAACATGCAGCAACAAAGATCTAGTGTGGAAGGAAAGTAAATATTTTCGCCGGGTGAATTGGCCAGTTAAATCTTCAGACCTTAACCTTATGCCTGGGATGTCTTAGAGAGGCCGATTGCAACCCTCAACAACCCTCCAAAATCAGAAAACTGTATTTCCTTAACGAGTATAATTGCTACATAAATTAGCTAACTGTCTCATTTCCAACATAAAGTCACATAACTGTTAAATAATTTTTAGTTCGATCCTATAACCACATTTCCATGTCTCCCCGCTCCAATGAGTGAATGTTATGTGTGTTTAATCAAGTGTATTTTTTTATAATTATTGAATGGCAGATTTTTTAGTTATTCTGATTATTATCGATAAAATTCTTTTCATTTCGTATAGTGCCCTAAAAAGAAGATAAAAAAGAAAACAATCGCTTTGAATAACTTTCTATCTACACTGTAAAAAAATTCGAGTTACGTTGCCCTAAACATTGGTATTCATTTGCTGGCTACACAAAGTCGTGCTCAGTTTTACTATATATTGGTGCTTTCACTAGCTCCAAACAACGAGAGAAGGTTGTGCCAAAAATCGGAATTTTGAAAGTGCCTAAGAGCGGCGAAAGGATTCACCAAAAATAAGTGTTTTGAAGGGAACTAAAAATGGAGGAAGGTTGCACCATGATTTGGTATTTTTGAAGGGAACTAAAAGCGAGAAAGGTTGCACCATTATTAGGTATTTTTAAAGTGCTAAAAAGCAGAGAAAGATAGCATTATTATTAAATATTTATTAAAAAAAGAGAAGATAATTTAAATCAAATCAAAATTTAATTATTTAAATCTATAAAAATTAATAAAACTATTTTTATTTTATGTAATATATATACCATATTAAATAATATATCTAAAATAAAAAAAGCTTTTTTAATTTTTATATATTTAAATAATTAAATTATAATTTGATTTAAATTATCTTCTTCTTTTTTTATAAATATTTATTAATGATACTAACTTTATCTGCTTTTTGGTGCTTTAAAAATATTTAACGTTCATATAAAAACTTTTTCTTTCTTCAAATTGTTATATGTAAAATTTGAATTATTTTTTACATTTCATTTAAAGCACGAACAGATGCTATAGAGTTAATACCGCTAATGTTTTAAGGAGAAAATAAAAAAGAATTTTAATTTTAGGCTGAATCAAATTCTTATTGCTATGTATTTTGAAAATATTTTATTATTTAAAAATGAAAATATTATTTTCAGAAATAAAAGTTTATATAAAAAAAGTAGACAAATATTGTATTTGTCAACCCCCAATCTCTAATTAAGGAAACATTCCAATATTAATTACATTGGCGTATGGAAATATTAAATTTGAAGTAAATTGAGAAATGTAAAAATAATGAAATAACATGGAAATATTAACAAAAACTATACAGATCAATATTTAAACATAATTTATTCATTTGCAATCACTTATATATATTTGTATACATGCATAGACAGAATGTAATAATTTTTAAGCAAAATCTTAAAATTTAACTATACATTCAATTCAAATTTATTTTAAATTTACAGTAATTTAAAATAAAAATTATGTTATGCCTCAATGTTTAGAGTTTTGAAATTTGGGATCATCTGAAAATAATTTTCTATATTTTAATAAGATACTAAATTTCTTGATATATTCTGCCTCATCTGAATTAAAATCTACAATATAGCTAAATTTCTTTTTTACAAGCATAATTTACTACTCGATAAAAAAAGTAAAATTTCACACAGTTTGGAAAAAAATACTGTAATTTTTTTTACAAATCAGTAAATGAAGGTGAGTATTTGAGAAAAAGCAATATTTTTATTACATATTCATTATTATAGATTTTCTGGTGCTATTACTTTAACTATATCACATTTTTCAGTTGATTGTAAAAAAACACAACAAGATTTAAAAAGATTACACACAAATAAAAATTTGAAGCCTATTTACAAAAGAATAATTGTTTTTCCAAACACAGGTTCTTCATTCTCAAAACTTTAAGCTATACACACTCCTTGTTTGTAAGCTGTTCTTAAAACTAGTACTTTTCAAGTGTGAAAAAGCTGTTTAAAATCTTCTGGAATTCTGGTAATTTTGGCAGAATAAATATTTTTATCAATAGGTTCGGCACTGGGTATATATTTTTTCTTGTGTCTCTTTCTCAATTAAAATCATTGAAGTTGCTGGTGCCTTTGTGCTAAGGAAAGAAGTTTAAAAATAATGTCATTTATTCTAATAAAATGTACAGAGGAAACACAATTTGAATCCTTACTTTTTGAAATCATAGAAAGATCAATCAAAGCAAGTCATATTTTAATTACTATTTTTTTTAAAATACAATATTAAAAAAATTAAGAAATTGTAGTTCTCATGTAAAAAAATTTTTAACATTTCACTACCTAAAATAAAAATTTCGAGACCAACTATTTATACAGATAGGGTGGGGGGATTTTTATCTTAAGCCTCCGTTGACCCATAAAGATTCCGGAAAGGAAAGAAAGATATATTGATATTTCAAAATATTATTATTTTTTTTTGTTAAAATGCGCTAAAGCAGCAAAATAGAATTTCTCTACTTGAGAAATTGTGAATTGAATTTTATGCAGAGCGTCCCAGTAAAAAATTTGCTGAAAGAACTGTTAACAGTTAAAATAATAAATGAACAAATTGATCATCACTTGAAAAGATAAAAGAGTTCGTGTTGAGTCTAAGAGGGTGGAATCAGGCTGCTTATTAACACACAAGCAGTATTCTTGTGGATAGTATTAAAATTCCACATGTATACTGCTTGTGAAGATTGCCTTTTTAACTAAAGGTCTTTTGTTTCATAGAAGCAGATATATTTCAGAATAAAAACATTTTACTTTTATAATTAAAATGAAACTTTTCAAAAAAATTTATATAAAAAAAAAAACAAAAAAAAAAAAAAACAACTGTAAATATTATAAAGAATACATATGACATTTTTGAGGATCAATGAAAACGTTCGATTTCATGGTTATGATGTCTTTTCCCGCCCTCACAAAACACAAATGTGGGCTAAATTAATATACATAAAGCTACAAAAAAATAAAATAAATAAGTGAAAATAAAAAAATAAGTATCTAAAGAAGAGTATCTATGAGCATCAAAGTTTTTTTATTTATTTGTATTTAATAAAAAATATATATTTATTAAATTTTGAAACACAATACTTTGTTTCATTTAAAAAAATTTTCGCTTAGTTAAAAAATATTAATAATAAAATATATATTTAAAAAAAATTATAATAAGAAATCAGCTTATTTCTAAATGTTCTAAAACAAATCTTGTTCTTGATGGTGTTTTGTTCTAAATTTCAGTAAGGTATTCTTGGCGAATTAAAAAAAAATATCGCTTTGTTTTCATTAACGCCAATATT
This sequence comes from Parasteatoda lunata, assembly GCA_949128135.1. Taxonomy (NCBI): domain Eukaryota; kingdom Metazoa; phylum Arthropoda; class Arachnida; order Araneae; family Theridiidae; genus Parasteatoda; species Parasteatoda lunata. The sequence continues at coordinate 40,912,627 of OX421970.1, read as the reverse complement.
ACCCACTATGTTTTTCTCCTACCTCGTGCGCTCAACGAGAATCTAGTTTCTAATTTCCATGATAACGGTTAGTATTAATTTGAGGTGAATAATTCGCATTGAAAATTTTACAACAGAAGTACTTTAGATGTATAGACCGAAATTCGTGTAATTATGTGACATTACAAATGAAAATGAGAAAAATAGAACATGAAAATCAAAACAAAAGCATTGATATTGATAAAAAGTATTAATCCTAAGAGAAAGTACATACGAATTTTATTGTTCGGTAGAATGAAATAAAAACACGAATCTGGGAACTTTTCACCGGCAGTAAATTTGGAGGAAAACTATGCTCCTTCAGCCAAATAAACTGTAAATGCACTTTCAGTGCACATAAAATCGTTGTATCTCCTTATTTACTGAAAAAGAGCTAACGTAGATTTTAAAATATTTAATTATTCATACAACGAATACAGTTTCCTAGAAGAAATTTGAATCTAACACTTTCAGAACAGACAATAAAATTTTTAAAGTTGATATGAAAGAAATGAACTATAATTATTGCAAATAATTAAGAAAAGTTTACTTACCTTCAAAAGAAACTGACAATTTCAAAGACAACTTGCAGGACATGATTGCAAGCTTCAGCAACAAAATCGTCCATCTTGTCAACAACTACAAAATAAGTTATCAGTCACGTGCCTGTCATAGTACGGAAGTTCGGTGCAATCGATCGCGCCATAAACGCATTTCTTGATCATATTTTCCAATTTATGGTGCAACCTAGATAAAATAATTTTTGATTAATACAATTTATGGTGCAATTAGAAACTTTGCACCAAGTCTTGGATAAACATTAACCGAGATTTTTAACAGTGAAAAGTTATTCACGTACTATGACTCAATCTTAATGATTCAAGGTAATGACCACAAATTTACTAATTAGTAAGTGCAGACTCTTTTTAAAGTTATGAAATTCGACACACAAACGTGCTTTCTCTAAATATTCACCCATTTTTTTGACAGATTGTGATTTTTATAATATATAAATATAGGGAATGGCCCCAATCTGGAAATATGGTCTCAATAGTTTGGCTAGAAGAGCGGTCGAAAGCTAATGTTAATTTTGCTTTTTGCGTATTTCGCCCAATCTCGATAAATTTTTAAACAAATTAAGAAAATTTTGCAGGCGATCATAAAATTCGATTGTTTAAAGGTTCTATGCAAAAAATAATTGATAATAAATATTTTTTTTTATTATTTCATTTATTAATATCGAAAAATTTTTAAATCGCAATGTATAAATTTTCTACTTAATGGTAAAAAATATAAATTAATATTGTAAAATGCAAAGTTTGAACGAAATTGGTTAAATAGTTCCTGAGAAACTCGATTTTGAATATTTGACATTTTTCGTATTTTTCCATATCAAGTACGTTTTTGTGTCAAATTTTGTAATTTAAAAAATTGTCTGTACAAATTAATTAAAATTTTTGCGATCACCTTCATTAAAACATTAAATTGAGTTGTTCATGCCTATTCCTGTTCACCAAGTTCTATCTTTCTTCTTTCCTCCGCGGATTGAGAACAGAATGTGTTCCCAGTGAAGTTCAACAGTAAATTTTATCATCTGAGGATTTCGTAGTTTTCCTCTCTATGCAACTAAAATGTGGTTTTATTTCAATATGCTTAACTGAAAATATTTAGATTTATTTGTATTTATTTATTTATTTATTTTGTTATTTATTTTATTTATTTATTTTATTATTTTAGTGTTAAACTACAGGTATTGATTGAGGAACATTATTATCCCAATTCCGCCACGTGATTATTGATGAATATTGTGTTCATATTCTACCACGTGATTGCTTATGAACATTATTATTTCTATTCAGAAACGCGAATACAGATGAATATTCCGCCGTGTGATTGTTTGTAAACATCATTGTTCCGATTCCGCTACGTGAGTGATGGTAGACAGTATTGTTGTTTCAATTCCAATGCGTGATTGTTGGTGAACGTTGTTGCTCCAATTTAATCACATAATTGTCAGTGAAAATTTGACTCAGACTCCACCCAGTTATTGCTTGTAAACATTGCTCTTTCAATTCCGCCTTGTGATTGGTGGTGAACAATATTGTATTTCCAATTCCACCTTCAAATTGTTTGCGAACGATGTAGTTCCAATTCCATCACCTAGTAGTTTTCCAATTACGTCACGTATTTGCAAGTAGGCATTGCAGTTCCAATCTCACCTCGTGACTGTTCGTGTAAAACTCTACGCGAAGTCCTCTTCGTGATTGTTGCTAAGAGCTGCACAATGGGCTATTGGAGACGGTCTGGGAAACATCCCTGAGGATTATCCAAAGACATGCCATCGCGATTTTGATCCTCTGCAGAGGGGATGACTCCTCCGCTTTGGTAGCCATACGCGACCAGCGCGAGAGATTGAGCACTTAAAGGTAGAACAGCTTAACAAGAACCGATATTGTGCATCCTCGGTCCCTACGTAGGTGATCAAAGTGGTCACCCACCCGCTTACTGACAGCAGCCAGAGATGCTTGACTTCGGTGTTATACTGGGAACCGTGTCCTTATGATTAGTCGACTGCGGGACATTTCGCTATGTGATTGTTGATAAATGTAGTTGACTGTTTGAAAAAGCTGTTCATCGACTTTAGTAAAATGTATTTAATAAAAGTGCTTTTATTTAAAACATTCAATTCAAAATGGAATGCTCTTTTGTTACAGTCAAAGCTTTAAATTTAACTTAATGTGATGTTCTATTGACGTTAAAGGAGAAAATACTATAAAACTATAAGCCTTCTTCCCCTTGGATCTATTAATGGAACAAGAAAAAATAAATTAAATTGGAAGAAAATAAGGTTTGGTTGCCATTCAAAAAGCAAACCTTTAAAGAAAAAAAGAATCTTATGCGTGTGGGGGAAAAAAAATACAGGCAAAAATGTTTTCAATGTTTCTTCTTTATAAAACAGTGGTTTTACCTTAACAATGAAATTCTTGGTATTAGATTGATTCCAAAGAAAATAAAAGTTGGAATAAGCTGTTTTATTGGTCCTTTATTAGTTTCCGAACCGTTGAGCAAGCAATGGCGTAAAAAGAAAAAGATTCGGGGGGCCCTGCTACGAAAATGAAACAATGTCATGAACGTCGCTAAGATGGAGAATTATTGTCGTCTTTCTTCTTGGCGTTATTAATCCTGGGATTTTATTCTTTTATTTCCTCCTCTTCAATCAATATAGGCTTAGAAATTGATCGATATTTACTTAACTGTATCAATGCTTTGGACTGCGATGATAATGCCAACATTTAATGAATTTCTTTTTGTACGACTATAGATTTTTTTTTACTCAAAGGTTGTAGTTGTCGATTTAAATTTACGTCCTTAGAGAACATTTGTAATATGCATAATCTTAAAAAACACCTTTGAAAACAAAATAATAACATGACATCATTTTATTATAAAGTTCCATTCTGTGTATTATATTTTTTATCAATTTTTATCAAGGCTTTCTGATTAATAATGTCGCCTGCGATGATAATACTAACATTTTTAATGATTCTTTTTTGTAAGATATTCAACTATTTACTCAATGAAAGTTATCAACATAAATTTAATTAAAAATTTACAACACACTAAAAGAAGCATGTAAATTAGCATTTCAAATAGTTAAAAATTGTAATTTTTAAAAAATTTATATCTAGCTGCGTAACAGTATGAATAGCAGGTTAAAATTAACTTATAAAATTTTGAATAAACTTCAAATTATTGCAAATACTTGCATGCAAACTTGTCGATAAAAGTTAACATTAAATTTGCAACACATTTAAAAGAAACAAGTAAATTAACATTAGAATTTCATGTAGTTGCAAATTGTAAATAATTATTAAAAGTTTTATATCTAGCTGCATAGTATTATGAATAACAGATAGAAATTAACTTAAATTTTTTTAATTAACTGTCGATTTGGTGCAAATATTTTGTTTTTAGAAAAATAATGTTAATCTAAAAAATTTAAAACTATCGTGCAAATTTTGTAAACTCACAAACTTACTTGCAAATTAAAATTGCAGTTGAATTAGAAATTAATTGTTGCTGTAAAAAAATTGACTATGGAAAAATAAAAAATTGGTTAAAATGAACTTCCAAAATTTTAAATAACATACACACAATTCATTGAAAAAAAAATTTCTGACAACATAACATAAATAAAAACAGGTTAAATTTATCAGCATTCGAGATTTGCATGTAAATGATGTGGGATTTACATTTGTATGAAACGATTGAGGATAAAAAATTTTGCAAGCCTACTTCTAATCTTTGCAGTCAACTAGTTACTCCGTTAACTAGTTACTCCGATAAAACACAACTCAACCATAGCCTAATTCCAATGTCCAGTAAAATTTCTTTTTTACTGTTTTGAAACCATATTAGTTGTAAATGGTTAAAAGCCAGTGCAGTTTTGAAATAATGGTCTTTTATCCATACTAGTTGCAAACTGTTTCAAAATCGTAAGGGTAAAAAATTTCCTTTGCCGTAAGCGTAACGGTTATTTGGATGGACAGACTGCTGCCGATTATTTTACTGTAATTTTAGAGTGAAAATTCTAGCAGTGTAAGTTGTAATTATTAATTCATTGATCAATATGAGAATAATCAAATATGTATTCAAAAAATTTTAACTTGTTTTTAATAATTAAAGAGAAATGTGTATATTTTATCAGTTATCTGCAAAAAAAATAACCAATAAATTGTCTCTAAGGTAAAATTCAATCTACGTAATAGATAAAATCAGACCAAAAAACATCTTCGAACAAACGATTCTCTCTCGAGAATGGAATGAAATAAGAAAAACGAGAGAAATGACATCCCAACTGCAACCTAAAGAATAAAATGTCAAGTAAGAAAACTATTTCTCGGATACAAATAATAGAAGCGGACATGTTCTTTGAAAGACCTCCCACAAATCTATTCATGTTTTGTTTGCTTTGGGGGGTAGAGAATAGAGGGGATGAGAAACATCCTGCATACATCATAGTAAATGATGGGGGGAAGGGAAGAATCTGGGGGAGAAAGAGAGTTAAATGATTAATAATAATCTGTGTCATAAAGTTGTCATCAGATTTGTCGGGTGTTTCTTTAAAAATGAATGCGAATGCAATGGCAACCTGATTCTACAGTTGTGTTGAGGGGTCTTTCTTAAAGTGAAAATATTACAATTTTTGATGGTTTTAGAAAGAAAAAAAAAATGGAAATTTTACCATAGAAAATTTTGAATAAAAAAAACTAAAACAAAACAAAAATAAAATAACAAATATCAAAAGCAACAAAAAATAAACAAAACAATAATTATACAGAAAACATATGAAGATAGTAAAAGTCGACATGTTTTGAGAGCTCAGAAATAGGCGGCCATTCTCAAGACTCGCTAAACGTGAGAGCCACGTATGACGAATTCAAAACAGGTGTTTATTTTTTAGACCTGGAAACATGTCGACTTTCACAACCTTCATAAGTTCTTTTGTAGCAGATGAAGTTCTTATCTTTTTAAGCATATCTTTCTGCGTCAGTTTTTTTGGCATTATCCGTTTAATCGTTCAAAATAATTATCAGGCATATCAGTCATATCCAAAACTATGCAATTCTGCCAGTTAAAAAATTTCACTTAATTAAACATTTTCGTGAGAAGAATGAGTGCTTTCGTAGTGATTAAACCTCCTAAATCTTATGCACTTTTTATATGAAAAGCAAAATATGAGAACAAAATTATTTCATTAGTACCCCTTTTCTCAAATTTCATGACGCAGTTGAAAGAAAACTATTTATAAAACTATGACTATAGATCTTTGTATCGAAAAGATTATGATTTCTTAAGCGTTTTTAAGTAAAAAAAAGTAGCTAAAACAAGAAAATTTCACCAGAAGTAATATTGCTTAAATTTTAGATCAAATATATTAAGGGATTAAAAATACATACAGAAAATGTTTAAATTTTTAACTTTAAATAAACTTATTTGTAGATTTTTATAAGAATACGAGTTTATATTATAATTAGTAAAAAAAAAAAAAATTATAAGCACAAACAAAAAAAATTGTTAATGCAACGAAACTACTTTATTAATATGAATATTATTAAATGTTTAAACATATGAGCTGAAGGGAAGAAAAATTGGCATATTTGCAAGAATGAAACACACGCCTTGGAAATAACTCAATAAAAATCTAGAAAACTTAAATTCATGCATTGATGGAGCCAATGTAAAAAATGCCTGATTTTTCTCTTCTATATAAGTCCCAACACACTTTAATGTTAAGAAAACGTATTTTATTAACTCGTTAGAAATTTTGAAATGTGTGGAACGATAATATCGTTCCAGATTGCTGCCCGTTAAATATGGTACTCATATATGTACGATAATTGAAATATTCACAGTGCATGTAGTCGCATTTTTTATTTACTTTTTCACTGTTATAGTTTTATTAATTTATTTAACAATTGCTTTGTTTGTTTACTGGCAACACATATTTGTATGCAACTTTGAATCAATTTGTGAATTCAATGTTCAAACTTTTGGTTTAAAAAAACATTGTTAAAACATTTTGTTTTTTATTAGTATATTTGAAATAATTTTTTTCAAAAAATTGTTATTTTGTCAGTTTTGCAGGATGACTACTATTCTGTACAATGTTAGAAATTTCTCGGAAAAAAATGGTTAAATAACAATTTATTTAACTGTTATATTCAAATAAGACGGTTAAATGACCATAAAGGAGATGGTATTTAAACTGTTAACTGTGATAAAAATCGTTTATTAACTGTTTTCACCTTTAGCATGATAATATGATTCAACTTAAAGGGAAACTTTCAGTTTAACGCGTTATGAAGCATACAGTCAATTTTAAAGTTCTCATGAGTTTTTATACCAATACTATGGCTCAACAATAAATCCTTTAGATGAGAGTGTAAAAATGTTTTTGAAAATATTCACTGGGAAAAAAAAAGGTATGTTCAGAACTTAAATTTACCGTGTTTCTGGCTCTATGGGAGCACAAAAAAGCTGTTTAATTTTTATGAGAGTGATTTGATAATGATATTGGTAAAATTTACCATAAAATATAGTGTTATAATGCGTGAAAAATTCATTAAATTTGACAGAGTTTGGTAATTTTATCAGGATTTTTTAGAGCATGGCATAAAAACCAGTTAAATCTATTTTTCAGCGCTGCATTTGTTACTAAATATTTTGTAATAAGAACTATGATTTGGAAAACCAGAATTTCCGGTAAACTATTACTATATGAACGGAAAAATTAGTCATGGAATGGTGAATAAATACCATGCATTTTAGTTTTACTACCAGAACTATTACATATATTATTATTATATGTCATTATCATAAAATACGGTAATTTTACCAGAATTGTTTTCACCGTATAGATTAAACCACTTTTATTTTATCAATATGTTAAATTTTTTGCAATATGTTTCGAAATGCATTTACAATTTGAGTAATAATGCTACTTTTTGTAAAACACTTGTTTACTCATATAAATGTTAAAGGTAGCGAAATTAATTTGTGTTTATAACTAATATTATTATTTTTTATGAAAGAACCGAGTTTAGTTAAACTTTATAACTGATTTAATACTTACCAATCATTATAGTGTTTGGTTTCTTCGTTTTTTATTTCTTAAACACCATTTTAATGGAATAATATTTTAAAATACACAGTCTCTTGATAACGTGCCAAAACGTTTAAAAGCTTTAAGCGAATAATAAAGGTTTTATTCTAAGCGCTTATTGTTTAAGAAAATATATTTTTTTATGCTAAAAAGTTATAAGGCCGTAAATTTTGAAAATAAAAAGCAAAACCGAAACACCTTCGCTATCTCTAAAAAGATGTATACAATTAACATACTTCTGAAAAATGTTAAGTCTTCCTTTGGGCATAGTATTACTTTTTTTCTACTTTAAATGTCTAAAGCATAAAAATTAGGAGTTTGTTTTCAAAGAATGGAAATTTTGGCCATTAATTTATCATTTAAAGAGAAAAACGTTAATGATATTCTTTGTACACATAACAGCAAGTTAAGCCTCAGTTTACCTTGTGATTTATCTATTAAACATCTCTTGCATAAGTTATTAGGAGGGGTTAGATTTTTTTGCACTGTTTTTCTACTGTATGCATATTTTAAGATACGAACTGTAACGTGCATAGATAGACGTAAAAATTAGAATTTTAAAATTGACATTATACGAAAGAATACAATAAAAAATTCATTTAATCTTCTTTGGATAAAAATTAGGCATTTAATTTAAATGTGCATCTTTTATCATAAATAAGCAATATTTCTTTGTGTTCGTGAATGAATATATCTTTTCATGCCAAGTTTTTTAATGATTAAACAAAGAAAGGAGATGAATTTATGCATTTTTCATTATGATTAAATATTATTTTTATAAATACATATTTATCTATTGAATATTATAAGATTGATTAAATAATAATTGAAAATTAAGAAATTTGAATTTACTTTCATGAAGGTATTTATATATTTTAAATTGAATTTGGATCCATTTGTTAGTAACTCATTTATGGAGGTTCCAACCCCCTAATTCAAACTGATTGAAAAAAACTAAATTTGAGGTATTTTATTTTATTTTATTTTATGACTGTCTTTGAACAGCCACTGACTCTGAGATTACGACTTTTAATGTTTAACTTCATAGACTTGTAATTTTAAACCCAATTCAGAAGACAAGGGAACTCCTAGATCAAGCATTGAGACAAACTAGCTTTTGTGGTGGACTTTTTTACGGTAGTAACCTGCATTGGCGTTACATGGAGAGGAAAGCCATGAAAACCTTCCACGGTGTTCCCTATGGCAAGGTGATTCTAACCCACGATCTGTCCAACTGTGGTAGATGCCATCCGGGAGCAGAATTCGCCTCAACCAGCCACCGCTGGGATTCGAACCAGAATCACATTAATGGGAGGTAAACGCTCTATTCCCTGAGTCACCACGGCTCTGAATTTGAGATATATCACTTACAACAAACGTCAGTGACGGCTTGAAACCCACTCCATTTCAGATCAATGGGTACCAGCTTGTCTGTGAAGTAAAGGTGGCCTGTGCGCAGGGCAGACCATATTGTCATGATGATGCCATTGTTCACGAAATTATAGAGCTTTAACGTCCGTGATTCCCAATCTTACAACAGGATGTAGCGCGAATGCTTTACACTACTTTAACAAACTCTAATGAAGTGGAAAACTCGTTTACAATTTGTTGTTGCTATTTCTGAACTCCAGCGAAGAATTCTTTCATGTTAAAATTTTCACTAAGAAGTTTAATTTCAAATTTATTTTTCCTTTTTTATAAAATACCCTCTCTTAATTTAGATAAGTTTAACTGCATTAATGATAAGTTATGATTATAAGATTAAGTTTGGTATAAAAAAAAATATAATTAGTCTAATTATGTTTAAATCTGTGTTTAGATAGCCTTATCTCTAATTTATTTAATCATTACATCAGTTTAGTTAAAAACAATTTGTAGCATTAGATATTTCTCAATTATCTTGTTCTTCTTCTTCACATAAGAAAATTTTTTCTGCTTTGTCGATTCTCTCCTTGTAATATGTAGTTTTTTTCTAAAAATCAGAAATGAAGGAAGAGACTAAAAAAAAATCAACATAATTTTTAAAAATTAACTATGCGTTAAAATTTCCTAATTAATTTAAACTAGAACTGAAGATTAAATAAATAATCCCCAGAAACTAAAGCGGGAAGATATTACTTGATTAAAAACTTTATTCGCTTCAAAAATATACGAATTGGAAATTACAGTCGATATGCTTAAAGTACTCAAAAACAATGCATTTTACTGCAGTTTTCCTGCAATGAATTTTACCCTAATTTGCCTCAGCCACTGTGGGTTTTTTTTTTTTTTTTTTTTAGTACCGTTTTTTCTCTTTTTTTCTCTCGCGTCTACTGTGGTTTTTCTAGTTTTGTTAATTATCTTTATTTTTCCGTTTCACTTAACTTTACTTTTAACTGTAAATTTTTTTATATTTCAAATTATTTTTAAAACTTCTCATTCACGTCTGACAAGTCTTGAAACTGGGCACCTGTTTTTGAGCTCTTGAAGCATATTTACTGTTATTATAAATTTGTTTTTGAAGCGAATTAAGTTTTTAATGAAGTAATAGAACTGAAAATTTCACAATTGCTACGTTATAAGAAAATGAACTATCTTCTCCGTAAATTATCATCCGTTACCTATTTCCTTCGTCAGATATAATAGAAGCGTCCATGCAAGCTTATGAAATCTTATTTATCTCATTGAGTCTTTCTAACATCCTAATTGCTCTACCATCAAAAATTCGGTCTCTTTTAAGCGATGATCGACTATTGATCAACTGTGAGAGTTTCAAATATGTTTAATTAGTTTTAATTAGTAATATTTTCAATTGCAATTTTGCATCCGTAGAAAAGAATTCTGGTAAAATTATCATACTGTATGGTAATGATGTTCCTCATAAAAATAAAAATTAAAAAACGAACAAAAAAATACTATAATTTTATTCAATGAAACCAAAATATACGGTATTCAAACCATTCATCTGTTAATTTTTCCGTTCATATAGCAATGACTTACCGGTAATTTTGGTTTCCAAAATTATAAATTTTATTACCACACATTCAGTAAAAAATACAAAATTGAAAAGAAAACTTAACCAATGAATTGATTTTTATGTCATAATCTTCGATATCCCGCTAAAAAATTAAAAAAAATTTATCACAATTAGCAAATTTTATCCCAAATCATAAAACCATATTTTATTGTTAATTTTATCAAAGTTATTACCAAATTAGAGCTAATAAAAAAAAATAATAAAAAGACTTTAGTGTTCTTATTGAGTCGGTGAATTTTACTTTAAAAAATCTAGTAGTTTTGGCTATACATTTTTTCTCAGTATATAAATATTAATAAGAAAGTTTGGTATATATTCAAGAAATTTATTTAATTCATGTTTTACTTAGGGTATGAAGTCACAAAAATTTGTTGTTTATAAATTAAAAAGAAAATATTGCTTTCGAACAGTATATACAGTATTCTGAATATATACAGTAGTAAAATTGGTACTTATCTTAAATAAAGACTAGAGAGCATCTCTTTCTGCTCGCTTCAGCTCTCCAACTCCCGGAACTGTTTCTGATCATTTCGAGACCTATCCTTGATTCCCCAGCTCAATTAACTTCGTCTTCCCCAAATCCTTTTACCTCTAATGATGACGTGTTCACAAGAACTACAAAAATACAATATTTTTATTTAAATTACATCATAAAATTGATTTCAGACGTTGTGTAATCTAATAAAATTCTATATTTATCCGAAAATGCAAGAATTCGAATCTTGTTGAAATAAGGGCATAAGGGAAATAAGGGTTCTAGTACGTCTTTCTTAAAACTGTTTCTCTATTGTCCTATTAAGATTGAAAATATATCTCCCATTTTTGATATCAAGAATGCATTTAAATAAAAAAAAATTAAAACGCGAGCACCGTGGTGAAAGTTAAAAATATCTCGATATTTTTATATCTAAATTAAGTTAATATTAAGCTAATTCTAATAATCCTTTTTTTTAGAAAGGCTAAAGATTTGGCTTCTACTCTGTTCAAATGACACAAAAAAATTTTGTTAGCTTATCGGAATTACAGAAACGAAACTCATAAACGTCAAAACTTTATAACTTCAAAATTAATTCGAAACTTTAAAAAAAAAGTTAAACTTTTTTTTCCTTCATCCATAGAATTGTGAGACTTCAAAAAATTTAAATTATTTTTGCAATTTGTTTTATAACGAAAAATCCGCAAAACCTTCAATTAAAACTCTTTAATTACTCAAAAACCAATTTGAAATTTAAACAAAGGGAGTTATTTTGTCATTTTTCTAATTTCCAAAAAAAGAAAGAAAAAAAGATCACAAAAAATATAGATTACAACACAAAGATAACCCTCTAACCACAATGACGCGATTCTTAGGCCACCAGGCTGAAAGTAAAAAAGTCTGTAGTTCCATTGCCACTAACGGCCTTAATTAAGCCTATTCAATTTCAGATCAACCTGTTCCAGTTGTCACGTTGGTCTCGAAATTGTGGAGACTTCACCTCCATGGTCCCACTCTAAGCTAACACTTGGCTGTAGCAAGAGTTCTTTGCTTTAAAAAGATAACTTTATTTTTATTTGGTTACTTCATTTATTCGAATCATTAATTTAACACACAGATTTATCATGCAATTCTGATTTTAATAGAAATTGCATGTTTGAAATTTGAATAAACCCTTAGGGATTTAAAATCTTGACTTCGCAAATAAAGCTGGAGCATAGAATGCTATTTATATTTGATGAGGATCATACATTCGAGTACATCTAATCTCAATTGAATATAATTCAAAAGATACGGTGTTCAAAGAGCTGTTGGGACGTAGAGATATTATGAAATGGAATATTATTTATTCTAGTATTTGTAATTATCGTACTATACCATCGAAATATAGAATAACTTCAAAGTGTCACTGGTTTTAGAATGTTTTGTTACATCTCAATTCTTGAATTAATTCTAACAATTTTAATATTAATGAATAAGTTTTCATAAAGTAAAATTAAAATTAAAGTAAATGAATGAATTAAAAAAAAATTAATGTTTATGAATCCAGATATTGAAATCCTGATTATAAAGTTAAATTATTTTCAAATGTATCCTAGTTCTGAGAGTCACAATTAATATTACAGTAGATCGTATTGACCACACATAGATTTCTTTTTTGAAAGATTCCATTTCTGATGTCATTTATAAGTATTGTTAAAATATTAGGCCGGGATAGCCTGGTCGGTGGGGTGCTGGGCCCATCTCCAAGTGTTCGTGAGTTCGGTCCCCGCCGGCCGAAGACTCCCCCCCCCGTGTAGTAAATGGTGGTTGATGCACGTTAAATTTGTCGAGTCTCAAAGTCCTCCATGTTCCCATAACAAATCAATACCTCTGGGGGTACCGATCCAGGAGTTTCCTTGTCTTCTGGATTGGTTCAAAATTACAAGGCTACGGCGTTGAACATTAGTAATCGTAAACCCAAAAATTGGGTCGGCTGTTCATCGGCGGTCATAAAATAAAATAAAATATTGTTAAAATATAAAGAAAAACTTTTCCATTTCCGCACAGAGCAAGGATCATAATCTCTAAAGAAAATAGTGGCAGGTGGTGCTTACAATGATGCTAACAAAGGGCAAAATATATTTGCCATTTATAAGAAAGAGAAATCTTTGATATATTTTTCATAGCCACAATCGGTTTCTTCAGAGTTTAGTTTTGGACGGGTTAGTTTTTACTCTTCTGAGAGTAAGCACACTCAATAGTAGTCAAATTGTGCATAATGTAAGCAGAAAAACATGAAATGTGCTGTTTTAGAAAGGAAATCATGAAGTGAGTTATAAATGAAAGAGAATCATATAACATGCTTTATTTGAAAGAAAGGATGAAACCAGCTTTATTTGAAGAAAGGAATGAAACTGGCTTTACTTGAAGGAAAGCATGAAGCAGGCTGTATTTGAAGGAATGAATGAAACAGGCTTTATTTGAAGAAAAGAATGAAACAGACTTTATTTGAAAAAAAGAATGAAACAGGCTTTATTTGAAGAAAAACAGGACACTTAAGGAATATGTTTTAATACTTTCAATTACACGGAAAAGTATTTGATCATCAGTTTGTAGAAAACATGGACTAATATATAACAGAGCTGAGGACGAATAAACGCAACATCAAGGGGGAATTTTTTTTTCTTTCTTAAATTTTTTTTCTCATAACTCTAATTGCTATGAATAACTATTTCTTTTCATTTTATTTGCTAACATTTTAGATTTCTCTGAAATTATTTATTTATTTATTGTTTACCAACTAGTATTCTTTCATTCAAGACTTGTTAAAAAAATGCATGATTTTTGTGCTTAATTTTAATATGTATGTTAATTTACGTTTAAATAGTGTTAGATTTTATTCCGTGACTCTCTATACGGTAAGAAACTTTCGTAACTGGAACAACGTTCCAGATTATCATTAGATCTCTGTGAAAATACAATTCTCTGAATGATTCTTTTGTTAACTAATTTATTGTTTTTCATGTGGTAATGTGATGTGAAATATATATCAATGCCGTCGAGTGCTTAAGTCTCTGCCCTGCTCACAAGTGGAGATTTTATCCGCCGGAGGAATCAGAAACTGTAAATGTGAATATAGGCAACTTATGGCTTTATTTATTATTTACTTATCTTCAAGAAGTATCTAGAACATACTATTGCGTCATTTTCTTATTTTAATTTATGTTTCCTGCGTTTCAAGGGGAAACGTCATTTTCCCTGTAATCTGTATGCTGGAAATGTTTCAATAAATCTCTTCTACTGACGGGATTTATCTTAATTATTTACACACACAACAATTTAGGATAGACTTATGCGCTAATTAGTTGGATTTAATTTATAGTTAAACCGTTGATATTAAGATGATATTATTAATTACTTTTTCAAATTCTTTGATGAAGCTCTATGATACTACTTAGCTGTTTGAAACTGGGTACATACAATAGCTGGGAAGGCTAAACTGTCATTTAACTGCTCAGGAAGCCTGGGTCAAAAGGGTGACACTAAATATTTCCTCCATATACACGAGGAATTTTTCTTCATAAACTCCTTAAATGGGATAATAAGTTAATAATAAAACTTTCTAGAATTTCATGTCTTTTCTCACATTATCATGTAAACTCAACACGAGCCTCAGAAATATTCTGGAAACTTTCAAGATTCTGATATGGAATATTTTAATTGTTTACTCTCATTTTAACCAACTATAGGTAATTTGAAAAAGAACAATTCTAAGTTGCTAATTTTTTTTTCCTGTATGGAATGTATCCTGGCTTATAAATTCTCTAGAAAGGTTTCAGGTTAATTCCAGTTATGTCTTTGATTCAAGGGGGGAAAGTTTTCTGAAATTTTCCAAAAAGTTCTTGTTTCCACATTTATGGCAACATAAATGCAACAGACATGAAATTCTCACAAGTGCTACTCGTCATTTTCCCAGAACATACTTGAATTTTTCAATAGTATCGTTCACAATGTTGCCAGCCTGCAGGCAAAATATTACATCAATATAGGTTATAGTAGAGTCAATAAGTATTGATATGGGAATAGAGTAGTATTGATATGGAGGCCAACACTGAAATTGAATAAATATTTTGTGGGATTAATCTTGCTATTTAATAGTCACACTTCGTACAGTTGTTATTCAAATTACGTATTATAAGTAATGTTATTCAAATTCTGAATTATTACTATTTTTTTGGTTGAAAAATAAATTAGTGTTTAAAAGTTTCCTAATTACAAATATATCAGATCAATTTCTTTTCTTCGTGTACTTGTAATCAGAACTCGCCCCATAAAAACCTACAACTCTAAATCCTGGTAATTTCTACTCTATCCCCCGGAATTAAGGGAAAGAAAAAAGAAAGTCATTGTCGAAAAATCGAGAATCAATTTGAAAACAAGGGATTTCCAGATTGTTTCGTTTTTAATGATACTGTAGTCCCTGCCACATGAAACCATTAGAGCAAAGGGGATCGCCAAGTTGCTCTTTCTCCTTGTAGTTGATGACTCATTCCCCTTACCCCAATACCCCTATCCCTTAAACTCTTACAACTTTTCAGGATCGATCTGCTCTCCCGAAGGCAAAAAGGAAGGCAGGGAAGGTAGAAGCCCTCGTGGGTGGACGTAATACGTTCCCTAATCCATTGTCAGAACAATCTTGTTACTGAAAACAGAACCAATGATTTTGGCGAAAAAGATGCCAAAGATGCAATGTACTTTTTCAATATAGGGAATATGGAAAACATTTTTATTTAAATTCGCAGCTTGAGACGCCCTTATGATCCTCATAATCTTGTTTTCTCGTAGGCTTATACGCTTTATGAAATTTTATTGGGATTGTCATAATTGGGAAATAATTTTAGGGAAATTCAATACCTGAGCAATTGATTTTGTGCTTCTACTTCTTGTTATGCTTCACTTTTGCTCCAGGCTTATCTGGCATTTGTTAGTTTTTGTAGCATTTACATTGTTAGAAAAACTTTTTCCCTTCCTTGAAAGTCTTAAAATATTCTTAGAGTTGAAATATTTAAGCTTTACCTAAACGCGTGGATTTTGTTGCAGATTTATAGAAATAGGAGACGAAACAAATTGTCCTTTATTATTTTTTATTTTATATTTTCTTTAAAAAAGTATGTGTTTTGACATAATGTACTGACAAAATATTAAATTTGTTATTGAATAATAAATTTAAGTAGGAATGGAAAAATGACTTGACATAGATAAATTTTGGTACATGGTAGAAATTTTGTATTTCTTTCTTTTTTTTTTTTTTTTTTCCTTTTTTTAAATTATTAAAAAAAATTTTCAAGAATTTTTATGCACTTACATTGAATGAATATTTTGCTAATGCACTGCCTTCAGTGAGATCATTATTCTAAAATTTGAATTTCGAATTTAAAAATGTGTTAGTAAAATGCTATTTTTGGAGCTTAGAATTGGAAGAAAAAAGAAGATCTCGGATACTCACAGATGTGACCTATGACGTCAGTGCCAGCTGATAGCTAAAAGAAAAATGACATGTTTAAGTTGATCTAACTTTCTCCATTCAAGTTAAACTGTAACGTTCAAGTAACGACGTTCAAGTTAAACTGTAAATTAACGTGAAATTAATTAAATACAGCGTCGTGTAACACCTCGAATTTGTTGAAATATAATTCTTTCTTGTCTACGTCTTTTACTTAGCTTAGATTTATTATTTGTTAATGCATTTATTGTAACCGTGACATAATTTTGTCTTGTGTACCAGGCAACTTCGAGGCATAATTAGTTTGTTTATGTTCCGTTATGTTATGTTATGTTATGTTATGTGTTATGTTGTTTATGTTTGTTATGTTAGTTTGTTATTAGTTTGTTGGCTTGAGCCTGTCTTTGTGTTAAATAAGAAGTTCTGTTGTGAAAGAATAGTAATTTTTATGAAAAAATCTTCGTGAATGAATATAGATTATGTCACTGAAGAGAATTGATGGGCTCGGCTTACTCGAAATAGATCGGAAAGAGCAGTTGCTAACGTAAACAAATGCAACTTTTCAACAACCAATCAGGATCGAGATACATCACTTGATCAAAATTTTTGCAGTACATCACTTGCAGGTATCCCATTAAAAATGTTGGAAAAACGACAAAGGGAAAAAGAAGTGAAAAAGATCGTTTGAATTTTGTTTAATCTTTAGAACTAGAAAATGATGTTTATTTTTAATAATTTTTCTCTTTATTTTGTGAAAAGCATTTGCGATAGTTAATAAATGTTTCTTTTTAATTAAATATTCACACAGTTTGAGTATTATTTCAATTTAATGATCAAGACAAAGAAACATTCAGCATTTCGTTAGAAGTTGAACTTGGTTTATTCGAACTTATGAAAATAGTTTATCTGGAATCAAAACAGAACAGGTATTTCTTTTTTGAACCTATATTTATGAAATATTAAATATTTCAGAATATGTAATTTTCTTGAGAGATAAATATTTTCATTTATAATTTGAAGGAGATAATTTAATGAAACACTGTTGAAAAAACTCACAGGTAACAATCTTTCTTTTGCTTCACTTGTTTATTACATTGCTAGCATAATGATTTCGAAGCTGCAAAGCCTTAACATTATTCATGAACAAGGTAGATGTAGAGGAAGTGCTTTTTTATAACATACTACCCTCTTCTTAGTAAGGGTTATGACAAATATTTAAGTTACAAATATTTAAATAATTAAGGAACATAGTAAACTTAGTAATTAAGGAATCGCTATAATAATTTCAATTCTGTGCGCAGAACTAAAATCATAAACGGAGAAAAAATACTGTTAAATTTATAGTATTTATATGGTAATGACATTTCTTTTTAAAAAAATAAATAAAAATAAACAGTAATTCTGGTAACAAAAACAAAGTATACTGTATTAAATTATTCATTTGATAATTTTTCTTTTTTGTGTGATGACTTTTTTTCGGAAATTTTGGTATTCGAAATATTGTTGTTCAATCTTATGCAATCAGCAAGTCACCATGAGAAACAAGAGATTTTTTGCAATAATTTTGCATTTGCAAAATTCACAAAAGTAATATGCAAATCATATAAGAAGAAAAAAAGTGCTATTAAATTTACCCTACTTTATATGGTAATGACATTTCTTTTAAAAAAGTAAATAAAAAATAGACAATAATTCTGGTTACTAAAACAAAATATACTGTACTAAACTATTCATTTAGTAAGTTTTCCGTTTGTACTTTGATGTTTTTACTCGGAAATCTTGTTTTCAAAATTATGTTGTTGCTCCTTCTGCCATTTTCTAATACCAGCAAGCCTGCTATGGGAACCAATATTTTTTTTTAAAAATTCTAGCTTTTGTTACTACAAATCTAGTAAAAATACAAAACTGAAAAGTAAATTTAATTGAATAAGTAGTTTTTATGAGGCATCATGAAAAAATTGTCTAAAAAGTTCTTCAGAACTGTCATTCAATTCATTATTTATTTAGTAATTATAACTTTTTCATGTCCATGAGGCTTATTTTTTTAGTTGTTTTTATTTTTATTTTTTTAAGAAAAAAAATTCGCTGACGAAAAACTATGTTACATTAACTAGTACTGAAAACTTGTTGTTTAAATATTGTTTAAGTACATGCAGTTTAAATTGCTGAACTTTTGGTTAAAATTACCAAATTTTACCAAGCAGCATGATAATAAAACCATATTTCATTGCTAATTTACCCAAAGTCATTGTTAGTCAGTTACCGTTACCCATGCTTTTGGTGTTCCCCTAGAGCCAGAAACACAGTAAATTTTCCCATATTCTGGTAGTGTTTATCTCTTTTTCTCAGTGCCTCAGGACAGTTAAGAAAATTTAAGTGGCATAATTTTTTTTATTTGTTACCTTTTCAAGTGGCTTTATATTGTTGGACGTAGAAAACTTCTTTTTTAAAAGTTCTGTTCCATTCATCAAAAAGAACTATATTCAGCATCATTCGCTACTAAAAAATATCCTAATGATTGGTCGTCGCCACTAATACATGATAGTGAAGATTTACCGCAATCATGAAGCGGCTTAATTTTTTAATTTCAACTACTATTGACGCGACATTATTTAACATCATAGAAATAAGCTTCAAAATCTTAACAATAAGCAAAATGAACATAAGATTTCGGGTAACTTAAAAAAAATTGTGTTCCTACAGGCCATTCATGTTGTCTTAAATTTTGCACGCCAGGCATAATAAATTAGAGACAAACAATTATTTATTAAAGAAAGCGCAAAATATTATTTGGCAATTCGTTTTTGATTAAATAGAGATAAAAGCTAGCGAACATATGTTACAATTCGAATAATTGAAAAAAAATGTCTGTAATAAATTGCTAAAGAGCATGGAAAAAATTTAAATTATTGAATAAAGTTTTGATAGATTGTTCTAACGTAATCATTTTAAATGGACTTCGTAGCCAAAGATAGTTTTACGTTTGCGCAAAAGATCGTCAATATAAATTTTGTTGCGTCTGTTATTGCTATCTTACCATAAAACAGTTTGAAATGAAATTGTAATTATCATAAAAATACTCAATAAATAAAAAGTAATTAAGGAGCTACTTTATATTGAAGCAAAGCATATATTTAATTGAAAATTTGAGCTAAATTAATACACAGTATGAGTAAGTTTTATGTTTATCAAGGTCTATTGTAAGTACCCTTTACAAAAAGAAGTCAATAAAAACTATACCAACACTGTGTCGGAACATGATTAGGCATGATAACATATTCAGAAACGATATTGAAAGTATGTGGAAAAAATAATACCGAATATAGATGGTTCCTTTGGATGTATCTAGTATCGGCGTCATTTTATTCCCTCTTCAACAAGACTATTTTCAGCACATTTAATGTATTTTTCGGGTTCGATCATTTTTGACAGCTGAGCTTTTTGAGCAAAGAACACTTCAAATGAGCTTACATGAACTGAAAAATGTGTACTGTTATTATTTGTAGAAATAAATCTCTTTTTTGGAAAAATAACAAAATCGTTTTTCAAAATTTTTACGTATTTTCGTACTTTTTTAAAAAAAAAAATGCGAAAAGAAAATTTACAATTAAGCAATTAAACTTATTTCAGTATTGGAAAAAATGTTAGAAATTCCAAATTAAAGAATAAGTTCGTTTGACCTAAAAATAGATAGTCATTACATCCTTTAATATTTATTTTTTTTACGTATGAATTAATGTATTATTTTACTCAACGTATGAATTAATGCATAATTTTACTCAATAAAATTATTCTCAATATCTCATGCAAAATCTTTTGAATCAACCAAAATATAAAACTAAAACAAAATGTGACAGTATTGTTTGCTTCAACTAATTCTTATTGGAATTAAGTCTGTATAATTTGTGTTTGCAGAATTGATATGTGATCAGACAATCCTATGAGAACTGATAAACTCTTTCGATTATTTAGTTAGTTAATAGTAATTGCTTTCCTGGAGTTTATTAATTTTTTCAGGAGTTTGTCCATACTCTGTTGCAAGTTAAGAAAAAACCATCATCCTTTTGAAGAGAGCCTGGATGCATCTAAGTGCGCGCCAAATGGATGTTAAGCTCTCAATACGAATGTATATCAACATCGCCAATTCTTGAAATAACGTTTTCTTAAATCGTGGGAAATAAAGAAAATGAAACCTATTATATAAAAACTATTGTTTTGTTCATACGAATAAAAAAAGAAATTATATCTTAAAATCATAATGTGGCGTTTTTGCAATATTAAAATAAAGGATTAATAAAGAGGATTAATATAAGTCTTGCTTTTAAACAAGTAACATTTTATTATTTAAACAATTTAAGAAATCATATTTACAATTAAGTCAATTTCACATAATTACATTGGTTTGAACATTAATTTAGAGTAGATGGAGAGAGAGACTTACCAAGTTTATTCATGGTTTTAGATTCCTTTCTCTTTTGATTGCACTTCTTGACCATTTCCTCCGGCTGCTTTTATATCGTATTTTTTGCGTGATAAAAGATTTGGGGAAAGGTCAAGTCCAAAAGTTATTGTTGTTTTCGAGTTTGTCCCATGATGGGGTTAATCCCATGATGGGGTGACATCGTAAGATTTTAACCTAATTGTTTATTTGAATTACTTTATCCGTATTTAAGTTACTGTTTGCCGAATGAGATTTCCCACGGTAGTTTTATTTAATCGAAGATTTTGAAATGTTCTAGAAATCTAATTTTAGCCCTTTCTCTTAATTTTAATTTTGAGTGACGATAAGCGTCACATCTTCCTCAAAGGCCGAGAAAAAAAAAAAAGAGAAAAAAAAAAAATTTTTTTTTTGCTTAATTAGTTAAACTTGTTCTCAGAAGGAAAGTCTCTCTCTCACATAACATAGTTTTCATTGTATTTAAAAACTTTAAGTAAACAATCATCATAAGCACGATTAAAGGTAAGTGCAAAGCAATATAAACAATATGCAAGAAATATATATATACATAACAATAGAATTAAGATACACATGAAGATCTTATAATCATTCACAGGAATAAAATATTATTAAATATTAGACGAAAGATTCTTCCAAATTTGACAAAAGAATCTTAATATTGTAGATGATACATATATTTTGCAAAATAAATTGGTAAATTATTATTATTATTTTATATTATAAAAATTTGAAAATTATATGTATATATAAGAAAATAATTTGTGTTTAAAAGAGTTTAAAATATATAAGATTTATAGAAAATTCGTTTGATGAAAAGGAAAGGATAGTTCGATACGTTCTAGGAAACTTATGTATCGTGATATTCCATTAAAAAAATCTTTTCGCAAAAAAAATATACAATATATATATAGGAAAAATAAAAATATTTAAAAAAAATAAAAAAAAGATATCCAAAATAATAGAAAATAAAATTTACATTTCATCTCCTACAACAAGTAATGCAAGTTGAGATGATGGTAATGCTTAAACAAATAATAATAAGAAAGGCTCCAAGCATTTTGAAACCAAATAATACATTACTCAATGTAGAAAAAGATAAAAAATTAAAGAAACCTGAGCCAGAAGAATCAGAGCTGGTTATCGCTTTAGTGTATGAGGAATTAAAATTTAAGAGATTTATACTAGGCTCAGTTAAACAAAATGAAAGAAGTTTGCAATGCTTCATTTCTCTTGCTACAAGGCATAATTTTTCCTCATAACATTTTTGTTCAGCCTGAAATTTAATAACGAATTCCCGTGGCTCAGTCTCCAATACAAATGATTGAGTGTATAAAACAATTTTTTGAAGTTCAACAGATACTGTTCCAGCTTGGCAACTGGAATGAGCAGTAAACTTCAGCTCACTTAAAATCTGGCAAGAATAACAGCCTTTTGCCGTTACCTCACTTTCCATAATTTTGGGACAAATTTGTGACGTGTGTAGCATTATCTTGTAATCACTAAAACTAATGGAGAGTTTAACAGCTGCAGTTGCCAAGAGTTGTGATACTAGGGAACCCTTGTTCATAGAAAATAGATGCAAGTCTCTGGCCAGTGGAAGGGCTTTTTCCTTTGAGCCGGTTATCAGGGTAAGGCCATCTGGTTTCCTTGTACATCTCAATGTTGTCTCGAAGAAATCACACTTAGTGATGTCGGGATCAAATATGAAACTTTTGGTGAAGCTTTCATTGGCCTGAATCTGACCCACCAAACCAGCCATAGGAACATGTTGAGGGCTAGCGGGCGTCAGATAAGCCTCTGATGGATTTCCAACTCGAACAACGAGGGAGTCGGAAAAATGAAGTTGTGGTTGGTTTAGCGAACCCTGAATTTCCATAAAAATTCCATCTTTTGTTTGGGCTGATAAAGGGAATGTCAGTACTTCTGACGTACCATTTTCCGATCGTTCGACCTCTATCGTATATGAACACTGATGACCTACAATGGAACGTACTTCATAGGAATGTATGAGATCAGGGATGTAAAATACACGGTAAAATAAGCATCCCATTCGGGAAATAATAGTGCAGCCGCTACCCACGCTTGAAGGGTGGCAATTTGTTGTGCCCGGATAGGCCTTACTTTCAACAGTTAAAGCTTCAAATTCCTTGTCTGGAATACAGTGTTCACCCCATGCACAATAATAGTTCTGGGGACAAGCCAACTGACTGATGGTCCTTTCTTGCACTGGAAATGTAAAATATAACCGTTTGGATGAAAATTTACATTGAGCTGAAATTAGTTTAAATATCAGATGAAATAGATTATTTTTGTGGGCATCTTGAAACCATAAACATGTTTGATACTCCAGATTCTTCAGTGTTATTTCCGCCGTCGTAAAAATTGCACATTTTTGATGACCGTCAAATGTTTGACAGTTTTGAAGGTCGGAAGTAATAATCGAGTGGCTTGTACAATCACTAGTTACTGTTGCTAAAAGTGTTAAGAGTACCAGCAAAGGCAATGTGTCACGTCTGATTTGTTGGTTCGCATGATTTTCAAGAAATTGGTTAAAATTGAAAAATTGGCGCCGAGCTGAGTTGCCAACAATCGCTCCTCCTAACAGTGAAATGCGGAGAATACCTCTAATGAATTTAAAGGAAAATATAAATATATAACATAATGTCTTTAAAAAAAACGTTGTTCCTCTGAAAATTAGTCGTAAAAAGAATAAAAGTAAAATAACTACTATAGCAATAGCACCATAAACTAGATAAGCAATATGACGAGGCCAGCATTTGATCTGATATAAAAATTCCTTACAAAGAATACAGTTCGTGGAACGGCAAATAACTTTTCCTTCTAGGTAAACTTCGCCATGTACCGCCTTCCCATCAGATGAGATGAAAATTAAAGTTAGTTTGTCCTTGAAAGCTATAAGTTCGGTAGGTAATACAACGTTGAGATCCTCTTTAATGTCATAAATTATTTCATTACCAGAGATTCTGGCTATTAATTTCCCGGCTGACGGGACAGAGACCACTGGTTCATTAAATGATAATGTTAGGTTGTGCTGTACAAAGAGAGCACTTTCGAATTCTAGAAGTTGTCTTGAAGTGCGCCCTGCGTGAGGTTTCCGATATAAACATATATCGAAAGAAATTATGGTAGTATTTGAAACCCAACGATTGGCTTCAAAATGAAGGAGTTCGTATTTGACTTTTCTTACATCACATTTGCAAGAAGCTTTATTGTTGCAAGGATATACGGAACAAAATTCAGCTGTACCCGAACAATTTTGAGCGCAGTCACAAAGGAAGTCCATTGCGTCACCTCTGTTTGCATCAGTTTCTGAACAATAGAAAGAGGACATATTACCTCTATTGGTTGTAGGTCTGTCCATGAATTGAGATGGAGATCTAAATGTTTCATCCTGTTGAAGTAGTAAGGACCTTGATGACACTACACAATTTTGGCAGGATGTTCTTAAGCAAGCGTCGGATGGCAAATCCAAGTTCTCGATTTCTCCTGAATTCATCGTAGTGCATTTTTGTTTTGCTTCATTTAGCCTGCACACCTGAACATCGTGTGCACTTACCAAAGTACATGAGAAATAGATCAGTAGAATGGCTGAAATAAACAAGGAAAGTTCTCTCCATCTACTCAATAAACTATTATAAAGTTCTAATACTTAAGAGTTTTTTTTTTTTCTTCCACTCATTCAGCACTAATCAAGTATTTAAAAATTTTGTTTCAAGAAATGACAAAAGATCATTTAACTTATTTGAGTATGAATGAACTCTTTTAATTTTACACATTAACTATTCCTTATTTGCTCTAAATATAAATATTTCATTTCGATTATTCTTAGTATTTATGATTTAGTATCGATACTCATTATCATTTGATCCAGTTAATTTCAATATTTGTGCTCATTTTAATTAATTACGTACCATCAAGAATGGTATAGTACAGTATACTTGCTTTATTCATGCACATTGTCCATAAATATAAATTATTTATATACGTATTTTAGAAGTAAAATTTACAAATATTATATAATTGAGAGGGGAAAAAAAAGAGAAAGAAAAAAAAAAAAAAAAGAGATTTTCTTTTTCTTTTACTTATTTAGTAATATTATTTATTAGTATTATTATATCCATAGTAATTTTTTTCGTTCTCATTATTCCCTACTTATTTAGTCAACACATATTGGTCTCCAATTGTTTAGTCAACGTAACAAAGTTTTATAGCGCCTGCGCAAAGCATTGTATTGACGCAACGAAACAATAAGTGACTAGATCAATTCCTCAAAAGGGGCCGCGGATTCCCATTCAAGAAATGATCCGAAATATCTATATGAACATTGACAAAAAAAAAACAAAGAATAAAGAGAGGAGGAAAAAAAATTTTTTTTTTTGCTAATAATTTGTATAAGATTGATTATAAAATATACGTGTTTGTTGAGGATAAAGCGTTATATTATTGATACTTGGGTCCCCTTCAGTTTGCAAATCATTCGAAAGCTTGGCAGATAAGGCATCGGCTACTTTCTCTAAAATTCCCTTATCTGGGTTTGAGTTATCAGAGTTCATTGCCCAACCAAGAATTTTACTTGAAAGCGAATTATTATCGGAGGATTGTTTTTGAGATGTTCGAATTTCTGGCTTATTTACCTGAATTGATGCTGCATTTTTCTCAGGTCTACGCCGAAGGTTGTATCTCGGTGCTGGTGAATCTACCAATGATATCGGAGAATCATTTGTTCCCTCAACTTGCCGTGTATGACTTTTTACTAAAGATGATTGAGAATTTTGAGTAGATTGTTGTTGCGATAGTGATCCCGTTGTATCAATATGCTTGTGTGATAATGACTTTTTTGGACGGTATGTTGTATATGAAATATAATCATCCCCATCATCTTCCATATCATAAGGAAATGAAGCATCCTTACACTTTTCGTCATTTATTTTTAAAACATGTGTCTGAGAAGAAATAGTGGCGTTCGGTACATTCGTAGTGGTCATTTGAGGAATTTCTAAATCTGGTCTGCGTTGTGTATATGAAAAAATTCTATCAATGTGTACCTTAGTTGGTTTCTTATATGGTTTGTTTACATCTTGAATTGTATAATTTAGATCAGAATGTTTTTCAATAATTCTGTAAGGTCCTGAAAATCTTTTAGCAAATGCTCTACCTGTCAATTGATTTGATGTTGGTGTATATAAATATACTTTTTGACCTAAATGATACGTTTTAAGGTGAGCGTGTCTGTCTCGAATGCGTTTTTGTTTTTCAGCAGCTCTTTCTAAATTTTGATACACTTGACGATACACCAGTTGCATCTTTCTTATGTTTTCTTCAAGCAGGTTGTCGCATGGAAAATAATGAATTTTAGGTTTTTGGTCTAATATATGAAAAGGTAAATTCAGATCGCGATTAAACATAAGATAAGATGGCTTTTCTAGAGTTGTGTCATGGTAAGAGTTGTTATAAATAAAGTTGTAGTACTGGAGATATGTATCCCAATTTGATGCTTTGTCTGCTAAACAAGTGAGGCTATTTTTAATGCTTTTATTAATTCTTTCTGAGACTCCATTTGTTTGAGCGTGGAACGGTGTCGTCTTTAATTTATTAATTTGCAATTTCTTTGCTAAAATGTTAAATAATTGACTTTGAAAATTTGTTCCTAAATCAGTGAGAATCGCGTTAGGTACCCCGTACGTAAGTATAACCTCAATTAATCTATTAGCTATAGTCCCAGCGGTCATATCTTTTAAAGCAAATAATACACTAAATTTTGTGAAATGGTCAATAACCGTCAAAACGTATTTATTACCCTGTTCCGATAGAGGTAGTGGTCCTAAAATATCTAAACTAATCAATTCCATAGGATAAGATGGAGTTTCAAAGTTCTGCAACGGAGATTTAGTCAAAGGAAAACCTTTTTTCTCTATACATAATTTACATGAATTTGAAAAATTCTTTATGTCAATGTACATATTGGGCCAAAAATACTTTTCCTTAATTGCGCGGTAGTTTTTAAAGAATGCGAAGTGGACCGTTTCGGATCCTTCTAAAATATAAGGTATTAAATCTTTCGGAATAACTATTTGTTCAAAACACTCATCACGAGCGGCGCGTTTATTTCTATGAGAGAAACGCTTTAATAACCCATTATCTAGAAAATAATTTTCAGTGTTTATTTTTAAAGTGGTGTTTCTACCTTCCAAAATATTTATGATTTCGCTTAACTTAGGATCATTTCTTTGTGAGTTTTTAATTGTTTCAATGTCCGGTATATCTGCTTTGACAACATTAATATTTTCGTTAATATCACGTGATAAAAGATCTCCTAAAAAGTTTTCAGATCCCTTAATATGTTGAAAATAAAAATCGTAGTTTGACAGTTCCAATAACCATCGTGATAAACGGCTAGCTGGAGAATCTAATTTTATTATATAATTTAAAGATTTGCAATCTGATAGAATTTGAAATTTACGACCATATAAATAAACTTTATAATGACGAACAGCCAAAAGAATAGCATACGCTTCTAATTGAATGGCAGGCCATTTCTTTTCATGTGGTTTCAATTTGTAGGAGAAATAACTTATTGGTCTGAGAATACCATTCGAATCTTTTTGTAATAGAGCAGCTCCAACCGCAATTTTAGACGCATCAGTTTGTAAATAAAATAAATCTTCAAAATTTGGATGCTTTAAAAGAATATCAGATAGTAGTTTAGACTTTATCAACTCAAACGAAGTTTGAGCTTCCTGGTTCCATTTAAATTTACTTTTAGTTTTAGTTAAATCTGTCAAAGGTGTAACAATTTTAGAAAAATTTGGTACAAAGTCACGATAATAATTCGCGCATCCTAAAAATCTTCTTAATTTACGCACTGTGTTAGGAACTGGAAAATTTTGAATGGACTTTAAATTATGAGGCAATGGTTTAATTCCCTCTTTATTAACTTCGTGTCCAAGGTAACTTATGCTAGTTTGAAGAAATTTACATTTTTGTGGGTTCAATGTCAACCCATATTTTCGAAAACGTTCGAAAACTAGCCTTAACTTTCTTAACGAATCGTCTATAGTTTGAGACGGTATTATTACATCATCGATGTAAGCTGCGATGTTCTCAGACTGCAAGCCGTTTAATATTGTATCCGCTATTTCCTGAAAAATTTGTGGTGAGTTCTTTAAACCAAAACTTAAAAATTTGTATTGATAATTTCCGTAAGGACTGGTAAAAGCAGTTAAAGCCTTATCGTTTTCACAAAGTTTTATTTGATGAAATGAAGCATTAGCGTCCAAAGTACTAAAATAATTTGCTCCTCGTAATGAATTTAAAATGTCTGAAATAAGGGGTAATTTATAAGTAGAAGAAACAGTTATCTCGTTGAGTTTACGATAATCTACGACCAAACGATATTCACCTGCTGTTTTCTTTTTAACCAAAATGAGCGGAAATGAATACCGACTTATTGATTTTTCTATAATTCCGGCATCTTTTAAATCAGATATTTGTTTACGAACATTTTCACGTAATGCAATTGGTACTGGAAATGGTCGACACTGAATGGGTGTGGAATTGGTGATTTCTATTGGAGGGGCTTCGAGAGTGCATTTACCGATTGTTTTCAATGTTATGCTAAAAATATCAGAAAATTCAAAAATTAAATTTTTTAATTTTTGTTTTGCGTATAAAGGAACACCTAACCAATCAAAATGCTCTTCCTTAAGTTCTTGTCTCCGTAATTCGCGTAAATTTTCATTTGATTTAATATCTATATTTGGCTCAATATGAGCTATTTTACTATGTTTATTTAAATGTAATTTGTTATTTGAAAGATTATTGACAACCAAGGATATAGTTTTGTTTTTGTTCACGGTACAAATAGAACGATGAATTTCAATATTGTGTTGGGAATTAGTGGGATGTACTAAAACATTAGTTCCTGTAGGAATAGAATTACTAATTTTTACTTCAACTATTGACGAACTTTGTGCTGGAATTTTGATTTTCCGAGAGAGTTTACCGCAGTGATTTACAGTTATGTTATTATTTACTTCATTTTGATACTTTACAATCAAGGTTTTGCCGCCTGAAAAAGATACCGACTGATCTTTAAAATTTATGGTACAATTAAACGATTTCAAAAAATCAAAACCTAATATGAAGTCGTAATCTCGACTGAGACTGCCCTGAGTTACCAAAACTTTGTGTCTTAAAGGTTTGTCTTCTATTGAGAATGATAACAATGTCGTTGAACTTATTTTTATCTCCTCGCCAGATAGCGTAGAGATTTTCATGAATGGGTCAGACTGAGCTGTTTCGAGATGTTTAGATGAAATTTGTTGCGATGCTTGATGGCTCATTAATGAAATGCTAGCTCCGCTATCTAATAATGCCTGAAAAGTTTTATTTCCTATTGTAATTGATATGATGGGTAACGAATTTTGAGAACTAGTGTTAAAATGTGTGACCCCTGTTACTGTTTGCACCCTATCCGCTTGATTAGGGAACTCGCGGGTTTTTAACGATTCCCTTATCGGTTTAAAGGTCCTCTACCCTTTGAAGTTGACATTTGCTGATCATAGTTTCGATTTCGACCCCTGATAGCATATGATGGAAATTCGTTTGGTTGACGTGTATTTTCGTGTACATTATGTCGAGTGTCAAATGAATCACGCCTGTTTACAAACGACCGATTGGCATTACGAGTATTTTGATAAATGCCCATAGGGTTTTTGTTTTCGAATCGTCTTAGTGTAAAACATTGTGAGGAGAAATGATTTGTTTTTCCACAATGAATACAAGGTTTGCGATTAACAACATTATGATTTCGAAATTTATTACTGTGTTTCCTTTCTGGGGGGATTTGCGTTGAAAGTTTATTTATTTGGCTACTTAATGCACTTATCATTTCGTTAGATATTTGCATGTGTTTATCTAAAACTTGCGATATTTTAAGATCTAATGTATTTTCTTGGTAATTTGGTTTTGTTTCCATAGCATAATTATGAACACATTCAGTATTAGTGAATTGCGAATTTATTTCATCTAAAAGGGCGTTTTCAACAGCCGCTTCGAAAGTAGTAGGATTTCTAGTTAAAGCTAAACGCTTAAGAGCTGGTTCTAAGCCTTCCAAGAATTTAGCGAGTTTTGTCTGATCAACTATAGGTTCAGCATCTGCTTTTGACGCGTTTTGTAAACCAAAATAGTTGATGGTTAAGTTTGACACTCTGGTTGAAAAACTTCGAACTGATTCACCAGGGTTTTGCTTACAGTTGGAAAATTGTTGCTGTCTATGACTCAGCGTAGTTTTAGTTTCAAAATAATTCTTAAATTTTTTTGCTATCGATTCAAATTTTTTTTCGTTTATAAGTTCCGGATCTTCGATAAAGAATTGAAGTGCGGGCCCTTTGAGTTTAGACTTTAATACCGCAATTAGTTCTGCGTCATTCCAATCAGCAATTTCACCGATTTCTTTTAGATTGTTAAAAAAGTAATTAACATTTGAAAAAATTTCCCCATCAAAAATATTAACTAAGTTCTGATACCCCGCTATTTTATTTGGATTCGGATCCATTTTTCTTCTTTCGAGCAGTTATTCGTTGTACGAACTAATTATGATCTTCTCTTAACATATTAACACAACATAGAATAATAAAATAGAACCTCAATTAACCTATACAAACTATATTGCATTCCAAACAGTAATGATAACAAAATATTGTATATGTAATGAATAAAGCATAGTACCATAGAAAAAAAAACAGTCAAAATATACAAAATATATTAACCAAAGGGATCAGATGACAAAAAGTAATAAATTGTTTTAAATTAATTAGTTTTAAAAGCATGGCACACTATACAATTAAGTTACAACGCTGATAGAATTTTTTCATTTAAAAATCCGCATTTATTAAGGCACCACTTGTGGCGTTTTTGCAATATTAAAATAAAGGATTAATAAAGAGGATTAATATAAGTCTTGCTTTTAAACAAGTAACATTTTATTATTTAAACAATTTAAGAAATCATATTTACAATTAAGTCAATTTCACATAATTACATTGGTTTGAACATTAATTTAGAGTAGATGGAGAGAGAGACTTACCAAGTTTATTCATGGTTTTAGATTCCTTTCTCTTTTGATTGCACTTCTTGACCATTTCCTCCGGCTGCTTTTATATCGTATTTTTTGCGTGATAAAAGATTTGGGGAAAGGTCAAGTCCAAAAGTTATTGTTGTTTTCGAGTTTGTCCCATGATGGGGTTAATCCCATGATGGGGTGACATCGTAAGATTTTAACCTAATTGTTTATTTGAATTACTTTATCCGTATTTAAGTTACTGTTTGCCGAATGAGATTTCCCACGGTAGTTTTATTTAATCGAAGATTTTGAAATGTTCTAGAAATCTAATTTTAGCCCTTTCTCTTAATTTTAATTTTGAGTGACGATAAGCGTCACAATAACAAATGCTCGTCTCTCGGTTCGCATTAAAAAAAAAACTAATGAAAAAATAATAAATATTGTTTTTTGCAGACGATTTTCTTCGATAGTGAAACAAGAATTAAAATAAAAAATTATTTCGCATGTGATTTGTTAACAGCATGTCGGCATAAGACACGCCACTTTTAGTGATCCAATCAAATTCAATGTTCCTGCAACATCATACAGTTATTACTTCTTCAAGAACGTATATTCTCCTTACTTTTCGAAATATGTAGCCAAATCTAGGATTCCAGTAAGATTACGAAACTATAAAACCCTTTTTTAAAAGATGGTATGAACTAAATTTCTGACGACGAATTTAACTTTTAATTGTTTTGAAATTGTTGTTTTTGAAATTGTTGTTTTCTTATTGTTTTGAAAGCATATTTATATAATTTGATGACTAAATAAAACAGAACTTCATGCTGTCGTGGACGATTACTTAAATCCTATACCACAATGATCTATGTAGGATTTTCGTGATCCATATTGGATTTCCTTGAACAAGCAGCAATCAAAACTGATTGCAATGGAATATTACTCTCCGATACTTTTTAGAAATGTTGCAGACGATAGTGAAAAATTTAAATACTGTTGTAAACAATTTTTTAGCCTCTTTTAGTTGAAATATATTTTACAAATGATTTTTAAAACATCATTTCTGCATTTAATTAACAAAAAACATTTCAGCATTTATATAAGTTGCTTTAATGTGTACTTCCTATTAGACATTATTTTTTCCCATCCATGTTAAGCGTCATAGTTTTTACTTTCGTTACATACTATAATTTAACTTATTTTGAAAATAAATTGTTTAATTATAGTTTTCACCTTATTTGTATAACTGCATTATATCTTCTTTGATAAATTTGAGTGGCAACTTTATTTGTTCTATTTTTCAAATTTTTTAATGTGTTTTATCATGTGTATTAGCGTGTATAGAATATAAATGGCTCATTTATGGATTTGAACAATTTCACTCTTAGTACCAATTTTGAAGTAAGTATTTTTTTAAAATTCTTACGATATAAATAATAAAATGATTTAACTAAGAAGCAAAGTAATTCGCGTTTTAAATTAACTTTATTTTTACATTTCCTAGCTATTTTATATTCTTAAATTAAGACTTAAGTATATGAGAGGTTCTTTTAAAGCTATTTTTATATCACATAAAATTACTCTTAACTAATTCGTAGGTCTTCAAAATTAATATCAGTTTAATTATATTCCCGCTAGTCTAGATGGTTGCCATTGTTATGGTAATTTTACTTATTCAGTCAGGATTACTTTAATATTTAACACAATGAAGAAAATATGTGATTCTAAAAGGAAAAGTAAACTTCTCTTAAAATATTAAAAGACTGTCGCATTCTAAGTTTATATAGTAGCGCAAGTTTCAATAATATCTAGCCATTTTGCGGGATTAGTTAACTTCTTTTTATATTGAAATGTAAATACACTTAAGGTAGATATTCAAATATTTGAAAGGTTCTTGTTAAGTTGAAAATTGAATTAAAAATTATGTTGGCCGTTGAAAAGCGAGATAAAAAAATGATTTATGCTTGCTTCGCAGAAAATATTTCGAAAACAATTAAGTTAGTTTTTGGAAATTTTTCATTAAGCTTTGGAAGTATAATTTCCGGTTTATTTGATCTCAGGTTTTCTGTTAATCGTTTATGTTTTTTTCTAATACTTTATTTTGTTCGTTAGTTTTTTTTCGCGCCTATTTGCAATTCAAATTTTAATCCTGAATTTAAAACATAGAATATTCGAGGCGTAATCTTTGTAGAAAGAAAGAAGAAAACTTATGCTGATTATAATTTTTAATTTCAAAATAATTATACATTTTAGAAGAAATATTTAAATGCAAAAATTTCCCTGCAGGCAGCTTAGTCAGTTTAATTTTGTATATTTTTATATTCAATATTAGTATTTTTTGTTTAATAAATTGGAAGGTTTTAATATTTTTTTCAAGATATAAAATCTTTTTTGAGATATATAATCAGGTATCAGATATCAAGATAAATAATCAAGACAAGAAACGATATAAATAAAAGCGTAAATAAGTTATCCATTGAATTAAATACTTGTTTCAAGATCTAAATGCAGGTTAGATATAATACATGCGTATATAAATAACTACATGTTACAAGAAATTAAAATACTTATTTAACTTTTGAGCCGATTTAGTATCTTGGACGGATATATGCAGTAGCCACTCTTCTTCTCTTCTATATCGCACCAACTGTTATTAGCAATAAGCGTTTTGTCTCTGCGGTATCTTTTTATTTTCAGCAAATTAATTTTCAATAAAACATCAATAAAACGAAACTGACTGCCCCTGCACAAGTACAGAACACTTGATGTGCTTCAATTTAAATCATGAAAATAAGGCTTAGTGATAAAAAGTAATAGATATGCACAATAAAAGCTGTCATATTTGTCTAATGAGAACTGCCATAGTATATTTTCATTTAATCTGATCTAACATTAAATTTATAACTTGATCTAAGGATCATTTTATCCGATATTATTAAAATCCTTATCTTATTTTCTACATACTTGGATATGGGAATTCAGTTCCACTACAACATAAATTTGATTATTAGGATAATATGTACTACACTTAAACACTTAAAGCATACATTGCAATGCAATATGCTATTGTACATATAATTTAGCATACACGGTTCACATTATGGCATAAAGTACAGGCACTTTGGGTGCAACATCAATAAAATCCTCTTTACCGTAAAATATTAAACTGTAATTTTTACAATTTTATTTATTTAATTAGAGTGTTCAGTGACTTTACGCTAATTGTTACTGAAAAATTAAGGTATGTTAGATTTTTTGTTCTGTAATGTGTTCCAGTGAAAATGAATTTAACGGTAAAAAATCTCGGTACCCCGAGTGCTGGTATTTTTCACAATAACTCAATTTACAGTGTACTTTTTTCAGCAAGTTGCACAGTAAACAACTGATGTAAACGTATGTGTATGGTGTAAATTATAACTTTTTGCTCGTTAATTGCCCCTGCCCATTGAAGTTTAATGTGTTAGATCTTAGTACATGCTTTTGTTTCTGAATAAATTGTCGGAATAAATATTAAAAGTGGAACGTCTTTGCAATTAAAGCCAGTTTTTCATGTCATTACATTTACAAGCAAATTGCATAATTCCTATATCTAGGATAAAATAAACATTACAAATAAATAAAATCCAATATAATAATGTATAATCGATTCATAGTTTTTAATTAATAAGATATGATTGTAATTAAAGATTATGTTAAAGTTTAATGTTTTAAGAAATGATTTTAAGAAATAATTCATGTTAAAGTTTATGTTAAAGTTTAATAGTTTTTCCTAAATAGAAGTTATGAACAGCGTCTTTTCTATTTGAAAGCATTCAATATCAAATGTGTTAAAAGGTTAATATCGAAATAAAAATTATACCACATCTTATATTCATGTTATTTTAGGGAAATAAAAGTTCCCGTTTTTCCAAATGACTCCACTTTAGTAACATATGTAATCTTTTTTAGATAAACATTTTCCAAATACAAATTCTGCACCGTTTCCATTAATTCATGTATTCATGTGTAATATTTATACTAAAATACATGGAGGTTTTTAAAAGATTTTTGGCATGTTTGGTGGAAATCTTCATGAATAATTCATATTACTAAAATGAAACCTAACATTTGATAGCTACCATATTCAGAAGAAGACAGCATTTAAAAGCAGACGTAAATATTCACATGTCCTGACATTTATTACGATTCAAATCGTTAAACCCGTCTCCTCTTTTCCCCCCCATAGACTCCTCTTTTGTATACTTTAGTCCTTTATAACGAATCTCTCATATGGTAAACGATACAAGGCACTGCGAAATGATTTCGCCAAAGTGATTGCAAGCCAGTGGCGAACGTAGTTATACGATATTCGGGGGAGTTGTAAAAGGATTACAGTCGCATAGATGTTGAGAAAGGGTTGGCAGGGATTGGAACTAACAAGCGCCAGTTGCTTTAGTAATGTGTATTAAATCCCAAACAACCCGAACCCATCCTCTTTGTTGTCGGGAAATTTTCCTACAGAAATATGTATGAGTGCAAGCCAAATTAAAATGAATCCGAAAGCCTGGTTTCAGATCATAAAAGTGAGTGAAAGGGGAGATGTAAATTGAAATTGCGGATCACTATTTCAGTGCTTTAAGCTTACATAAAATTTCTGTTACGATAGCGTCGTAATAAGAGATACTTGTTCGCGATTACAAGCCAAGACGAGAAAGCTGGAAAGACCGGGGATATTACTCTGATTCGCACAAAACATTTTCTTGCAAATGTGAAAGGGGATTTTTTTTTTAATAAAACAACATTGTTAATGTTTTCTAATGGCTGCATATAAAATCTTACCTTTTAGCATTTTCCTGACATTTGTCTGCATAAAAAATTTAATTTATTGTTGAGTTGAAATAGATTATATAGATTTGAGTTTGGGGTCACAGTTTACCCCATTCTATGTAGCAGTCACAAATTAGGAATGGAAAAAATTTATAAAGATTTGAAACTTTACAAAACAAAAAAGTCCTTACTTTTTTATTGGGTGTTTCACCCTCTTTCCCCCCTAAAATAGTTTTAAGGTAATTTATAAAAGAAATTTAAATGCATATTTCAATTTTTTAAGCGAATAAGACCTGGAAAATAACTCATATGATTTCTAGTAATGAAAAAAAAAAATTTAAATATTCCCTGAGAAATTTCGGTTTTCGGGGACGGGGGAGTAGGTCCTACTCGACCGTCCCCAAAAACCATGAATTTTAAGTACATACCAAATTATATCTTTTAGCATTTTTTTTCAATTTTTAAGCAATTAAATGTTTAAATATAACATATCTTGATCTTCGTAATGAATAAAAATAATTCACATGCATTGAGTATGACATTACCCCTCCCCCTATAAAATCATATTTAAATGCCTCAAAAATTACCCTTTTACAATTTTATTTTTATTTTTAATCAATTATTTGAATAATATAAATTCTAGTAATCAATAAAAAAATATTTCATATTACCTGAGAATAACATTACTCTCACCTGAAAAAAAAACACCAGAAATTTGTTTGCATTCTATTTAAAATTTTTACATTTATTTAGACTTTTAAGCAATTAAAAGGTACAAAATAATTTATATGAATTTCAATATTGTAAAAAAAAATTAATCCTGTTCTCTAAGGATGACATTGTTTCCTCCCCCCTAAAGTCTTAAATTTTAAGTACTTTCTGAATACAACCATTATGCATATTCCCATTTTATTTTTTGAGCAATAATATGTTAGAATACTATTTATCTGGAATCTATTAGTGAAAAAGAAAATATTTCTCATTCCGTGAGAATTAAATTTTAGGTTATATTTATAAAAAAAAGTCTTTTACAAAGATTGTTTTTGATTTTTAAGCAATTAAGCAAGGGAATATAAAAGAAATGCATATTTTTAATGAAAAAATTCCATTTGCCTTTAGAATTAAATTCTATCCCCTCCCTTCTTAAACTCTAAATATATGAAACTTACCTGTTTGAATTTTTACATTTATTTTCGTCGTCAATTTTCAAGTAATCAATTGAACACTTAGGTGGTTACCCAGGCTAAATAACTGAATCACTTGCACTTTACTTTTCGAAATATCGATGTAATCGTATCACAAACACTCAATTCCTAAAGAAATACGGTTAAATTCTTTTCCCTTTTTAAATCAGTTTCCAAAATCATTCCTTCTGTTCAATATCATACATAAAATATTATTTTACTCCTACTTTTATTGGTTATTTCGCAATCATACTTCAAGCTCTATTCGTATACAAGCTCTATTCGTATCATATTTGAAAACATCAAATACTGCATTTAAAGACATCAAATACTAGCAATTTTCTGCGTTTGTACTCAAAATGTTTAAGTGCATTTATTTCCCCTGTGCAATTTTTGCGCAGTAATCATACAAGTGTTTTTGATGTTGAAATCGTTGCATCGTATTTTGATGTTACAATCGTATTCATTTTCCTTAAAACTTTTATGCATATAATTAGGAGTGATTACACAGAACAATTTCATTCTCAATGTAGATACTTGATTTTTCAATTCAGAATCTCGCAGATTCCAGATCCAGCTAAGACAAATCTTGCAATACTCTGATTTATGAATTTAACAACAGTACGAGACTAATCTTCCTCAAATTACGTTTCCATAATTGAAATCAAACAAATGCGTTCCCTAGGCTCATGCTGAGGGTCCACCCTAATTTATCATGCTACATATTGTCGTAATCAGCAAAGGTTCCACGTGTCCTCATTAACATTACGTGTTTCAGAGATTTTCCCTTTGCCCATTTACCACCAAAATGGCCCCTTCATTTCAAGGACAAACAAAGAGTTTCCCATTCAGCCTTCCCAATTAAACCAGTACAGAGAGTTGGATCTAGGGGATGTCCGGTCTCTGCACTTCCTTCCGTTCTTACCCAAAAACTTAGTATCTGCATTCACCCCGGGACTAGGTTTCCCTTTCTGCAGGGATGTAGGGGACACGTGTCAGATAGAGGGAATTAGTTGTGTTCTCTTTAAAGGGGATGCTCATATGAGACTTCATTGTTTCAATTTTAGGAGTTTCGCAGATTAAATTTAAATTAAATTGTTCTCTTTTCAGGAGAGGACTTCATGATACCGGCAATGTTTGTTAGAAGAATGGGTGGAAGATCTGAATGTTGGTTTTTATCACATGCTAATTTATAGTTGTGGCGCGAAGTTATATTGCTTGTGAAGACGGATTACAACAAAATTATTGAAATTGAAAGTAAGTTTTCTGATTGCATGGTTTAAATATATGTTTAAAATGTGTCTAAAAAAAGAATTAAATTTACGAAAACTGCAATATTCGTATGTTTCCTTTACCTTCTGCCAGAGATTTTTTTTATGCTTTCTACCTTATAAATTTCATTCAGTATTAACTAGTGGGCAAGATTTTAGCATTGGAGATTTTAAGCATTAAACTGTAAGTACTGATAGAAACTAATGGCAATTTAATTTAGCTTATAGCTAATAAAAATGCTGAACTGGGAAGCAGAAATGAAAAGGATTACTGATATAAAAGAGTTTATGTTATTCAATTCTTCATAAACATGAGTTTGTTAGTGTATCTACCATTGGAGATGTTTCAAGTCAGCACTCAGTGCAAGCCACAAGCAGAGTTCACATCGGCCATCCTTCACTTGGGTTCTAGTCTTGGTTACCTCATTGGATGGCTTGCGTTCTATCACTTAAACTTTCATAGCTATCTCAGAAACAGTTTTATTTTATTTTATAATCGGTGCTGAGCAACCGACTAACTTTAATTTTGAACTCAAAGACAAAGAAACTCCTGGATCAAGCGTTAGAACAAACTAGCCTTCGTGGAAGACTTTTCGACGGAACTAACCAGCCTTTACGTTACATGGAAAGAAAAAACCCCGAAATCCTCTAACCCATGATCTGTCTACCTGTCTACCAGTGAAGATATTTTATTGTAAGCAGTTATTGGTTTTTCCATGTGCATTTTTCTGAGAATTTTTTTTTTCTGATATTCCATTACATTGTTATTTACTTCATAGGTAAGTAGCACCAATTTGGTATAATGCGTTGAGTCATTGCCCAATACGACTTCGGCCGCTTTTTGATCTTTTGCATCAAAACTTCACATTAATTTGTTCTCCATCGCCAGGTCAATCAATTCGTCAATTACGTCTCATCAATTTGTTCTTAAAAGACTTCAAGTTGAAGAAAGAAAGAATGAAGAAATCTACTGAGTTATGTTTACTTTATAACATGTGATTACTGAGTTTCCAAAAAATATTTTTCATTATTTTTATTAAAATGTTCCTTTTTAATTTTCTGTAATTTCACTTAAGACTCCTGTTTAACGATTTCCAGTAGGCTCTGTATATAACAGCAGAATTTCTCAATACACGCTAATGTAAATTTGTTTTATAACACATTTATACGCGTTCATATACTCACTTAAAATGAACGAGTGAAAATCACTCAACTTGAGTGATTTTTCACTCTTTCATCTGGAAAAAAGGCGCCTTCTCTTCTTAAGTGAAAATCACTCAAGGGAAAGAGTGATATCTAAATCACTCAAGTTTGAGTGAAAATAATTTCCCTCAAACTTGAGTGATTTTCACTCGTGTTTGAGTGATTTTCAGTATTACTTGAATGGATCGCTTTCACTCAAACTTGAGTGATTTTCACTCGTGTTTGAGTGATTTTCAGTATTACTTGAGTGGATCGTTTTCACTCAAACTTGAGTGATTTTCAATCGAGTTTGAATGATTTTCAGTATCACTTGAGTGGATCGTTTTCACTCAAATTCCCGACTATTCACTGAATCTTTTAATGCCTATAATAAAAAAGAAAAATATTTTTAGCATGTGTGATAGAAATAATTTATCAGCATTCATTTCTTTTATATTTAATTCATGGTTTGTTCGGTAAGTAAGTTTTTTTATTTTTTTTATTTTAAAACTAAA
This sequence comes from Parasteatoda lunata, assembly GCA_949128135.1. Classification (NCBI taxonomy): domain Eukaryota; kingdom Metazoa; phylum Arthropoda; class Arachnida; order Araneae; family Theridiidae; genus Parasteatoda; species Parasteatoda lunata. The sequence continues at coordinate 40,872,466 of OX421970.1, read as the reverse complement.
CAGTGATAGTTGATAAAAAAAAGTGAAAGCTTAGTAATCCATCTGTATTTAACAATATGCTGAATATAATTGCAAGATAATACTCTTTAGAGATCGGAAGCTTTGCAACCGTCGAAAGTACAAAATTTGAAGAATTTTTAACTTTTTGTAATGAAAAAAATTTTTTATTAACAGTTTGCATGGTTTTTCATATTATTTATGCACTCAAATAGTAGTTAAAGTGACTTTATTAATACGTTAAATTGTACTTAACCATTTCCATCCTAGTTTTTGGGAACACAACTACATTCTTCTACATTCCATTTTATTTGGATGGTAACTTTTCTAGTCATTACTTTATTTATAAAAGGTTCGCTAAAATATACTTAGAAAAATATTTTTAGATATTGGTGAAAGGCAAGAGCATAACGTTTTTTTTAACAGGGTTCCCACTCAATTTCAGAAAAAAATTCCCTAACTTTTCCAGATAAATTACAACTAAAACCAATACCATATTTTATATATATCATTAAATTTTTCATCAGAAAAATTTGATTATTTAATTTGCAATGGCAAATATTAAATTTTCTGTGCATTATAATATTAGATGTGCATGTGTAACACAATTCTAAAAATCACATCAAGTCATCAATGATAATTATTGAAAATAAGTAACTTTCATGTCAGCAAAATTATGTCGGTCTTAGTTTTTAATTCTTTACCACTTTATAAAATGTCTTCTCGAAGTGGAGCAGTCAGCATCTTTGCAAAAGAATTTGTGCCTAAAAGCTATTATACAACTGCAAAGGGTTAAGACTTTTAACATAAAATGTGAGAATGCATTAGTGAATAGACAACTTAATTACAGAAGAAAAAAAGATATTTTATTGTATATGTTTTCTTGTACATATATTTTTTATGTGTTCACTCTAGATAGTAGAATATTTAAGTTTTCTGGAGTGCTTTTAGAAGCACCTTTTCAGCTCATAGAACATAAACTGAAGAAACGAGAAGAACATAGAGCTTGATTTACTGTACATTACATTGAAAACATAGTGACTCTCAAAAAGTCACTTGCTCTTATGGAACAAGTGTCTACATCTACAATCATCTTATCCAATATAAGAAAAAACTTCTGTTTTCTTTTCCATTTCACAGATGAGTTAGCCAGTCAATTTTATTTAGTTCCTCATCAAAATTCACATTTTCCTGAAGAAAAAAAAAAACATTTATACGTTATGTAGACAATTTTTAAAATATAAATATGAATTTCGGTACATTCTTTTTTCTAACAAGCTGACAAATTAATGTTTTTTTCCCCTTTTCACACAGGTGAAATACAAACTGTTTCAGTTAAAAATTCGAAATACTTTAAAATTTTAAACATTTTTGTAAACTTGAAAAATACTTTTATAGCATATCTTTTATTCAAAAAATGAATTACAAAATAAAATATGTATCATTATTAAAATTCAACAACCAAACAAGACAATAAGTCAGAAAAATGCATTTTATATATATCACATTATTTGCTCATTTCACTTTACATAAAACACACTATTATTTATTTATTTATTTCTGTTTAAAAAGATATTGTTTAAAACTGTGCAAAATATAAGTTGTTAGAGTTGTTGGATAATAAGTATATTGGAGTTTTTTTTTTATGCAGGGCATGCACGGAAAAAAAATTTAAAAACAATTTTCATAATTTTAGAGGGAATCCTCTAAACATTTCAATTTAATGAGAAAGAGAGAACTCTTCGATTTGACAAAATTCATTTATCATACTACAAATTTCAAAGTTATTTTTATCAACATTCAGGTTTTTTCTCTTGATTTGCCTTGAATTTTAAACCTTTTTCAGTTATCGAAATAAATTTAAAAAATTAAGTCTCTGTTGTCTCAATCATATGTAGCATATGATTTAACCGTAGTGGTAATCCTTCCGTCACGAAATTGTATTTCATTTCTATGTATAGTCAAAATAACTGTACTATTAACCTTTTGCACTCGAGAGGTGACTGTCAATCACCTCTGTCGTCTGTAAATTACCCACCACCCTAATTGTGAAATTTTTTTCATCTTAATATTTAGTTACCACTTCATTCAGTGATCTCCGGGTATTATGAAGTAAATTTGTGAAAACTCTTTCAAAATGTTAGTGGTTGCGTTCTTTTATTTTTACTGTTAAAATGACTTCGAGTGGAAAAGGTTAAAAACCTAGAGAAGTGGCACATTTACAGTTTCGCTCCTTCACTTTTATATAATTATTAGGAAAATCCATTAAATATGCTTAGACCAGGAAATCTTACTACACATTCTGAAGGGAACTTGTTCTGAATCTAAATACTATGTCAGAACTGGAATATAAGAACAAAATTATTTTTAATAAATGATATAAAATACAGAGAATCTATAAAGAGAGTTCATCGGACTGGTGGCGTAGCGGTCAGCGTGCCGGACTGTGAACCAGTGGCCGCGGGATCGAATCCTATTCAGGGCATGGATGTTTCCCTCTCTGTATGTGTTGTTCTCTGTTGTGTGAATGTGGCTCACCCTATGAATTGGTATCTATGACAGTGTGGCATGGGTAAGACTTAGGTTCACTGCTTTTTTTGCCGTTAAAGCAAAAAAATGGAGTTATTTCGCATGTGGTTAAATAGCGTAGTTAAAAATAGCGTTAAAATAGCTTACATGCATTCATTCATACTAAATTTTATAATAAAGCTGAAAACAGGATAAAAACAGAAAAATTCAAAATACTATTTCATTTTTTTTTTTTTTTTAAATATAATTTTTTCCACTTTTTTTGAATAATATATTTTTAATTAAATGCATAGAACATCTGAAGAAACAGATTTCAATGAATGAATTTTGGGAACTTTCATAAATTAACGACAGTCAACTTTATTAATAGAAAGCAATTAAAATAACAGCAATTATAGACTGTATGAACAATAAATTATTTAAAATCGTAAATATCTTTTATAAAAGAAGTATAGAATGATATGAAATTAATTATCCACAAATGTTTTGTACCAAAATTATACATCAAAAAAACTGAAACATGGATATAAATTTATCATATTAAAATAAAATGTTAAAACTTTAATATGAGATCTGAAAAATTCTAAAACTCTTTACAGATATAATATATCACCACATGCTTTGACAAAGATTCTAGCGTGGAATCATATTTTTTTAATATTCCATAATCATCCACTCTTAACACTTTTAATTTTAATCAATTTTTTATTGAAAAGTAATTTAAATGAATAAAATTTTATTTAAAAACGCTGAAAAACAGTGAATTTAAATGGAATGTGTATATAACACATTCTTAATCAAAGTATTTAAAAAAAGTATTTTAGAAATAAAAAAAAATAGTGCGTGGAGTCCCTCCGCGAGGAAGAAGTGAAACTTCGTAATGTGGAAATGAAAATAGGAAGGGGTAGAAATCGATTTTTAGTGAGATCATGTTGTTTAAGACAAACTTTATGAACATTGCTTATAACCACCTATCTACATAACTTTATTTTAAAATGTAGCGTAGAATTACATTACAATAATAATAATAAAAAATAAAATAAAAAAACAATTATCTTAGTCTTAAACTCTTGAATTGAAAGCGTAATAATAGCGGTACAAGAAAATAACATTAAATTAGGGATGCAAAAATATTTATAGAAATTGATATTATAGAAAGATATTATAGAATTGATATTATAGAATATTTATAGAAATATAGATTATTGCTAGTGAGAACCAAAACAATATGGAAATGAGTGAGGGAAAACTGGATCCTACCACTTGCTTTACCGGCCAATAAAAATGTAGCGTTAAACGTTTAACGCAACCTTGTTGGAAGTCGCATTAGAAGTTTCACTTCAAAAACAACAAAGTAAGTATATCTACTTACCAAAAAGTAAAACAGCGTCTTCTTCTGAAATACCGCTGTTAACTAGTAGTTCTAATTCTTCTTAATTCGAAATAAAAATTGACATATTCAGCAGAAAAAAAATTAAACTTAAAATAGAAGCAAGAACAATAGAAGATACAATAGATTAAAATAAAAGATATAGAATTTAGATCGCTGAACATAACAATTTTATTTAGATTTATTATCGTTTGTTTAGATTTATCATCGCTTTTTAAAATAAAACGATAGAAATTCCAGCTTATAGCTCGGTCACAATTAAATAATAAATAAATCACTCAAGTTTGAGCGAAAACCACTCAAGTATTGCTTAAATAAATATCACTCAAGTTCGAGTGAACGCAAAGCAAGTATTTCCTCAAATATGAGTGTATTTCACTCAAGTTGAGTTTAAAAAAATTCACTCTTTTTTGAATAGGAGAAATTACACTTTCATTTTAAGAGAGTACAATTTCTTATAGAAAATACACGAGTGAAGAAAAGTATTTTCCAAGACAGGATTCCAACATACCTAAAGTGTCTTCGTTTCTTGCTGCACATAGGATTAGATTATCAGATTAGCATCACCAGGTAAGTGAATTTAATACAGTATTAGATCCTTTTTTTAAAATCATATTGTGTTTATTTGAATTAAAAACGCATATGATGATTATATTGATCCTCAGAATCCTTTAAAATGTACTGTATTAAATTATTTATTCAATTTTCTACCTAAACTATCATTTTTGACTTATTCAAATCCAACCCTTAAATATTTAGTAAATTTGTCTCATGTGATATTCTCCATTAAGGGATAGTTTCTAATATGATTCCATAAAGATATTCATTAATAGTTCATCAACACGTTACGAAATTGGTTTATATATTTTTAATTCAATTAGTGTCAAATTTTGGCGAATGGAGACATTTATCAATATTTCCCACTTAAACTAATCGGTAAACTCAGAGGAGTTGAATATTTAACTAAGGTATAAATTTCTGGAAAATTAAATGCTTATATGGCTTATTTGTAATACATATATGTTTCAATTTATAATAAAACAAAAATGTCAGCCATTGCTTTTTCATTTAGAAAGCAATTAGAAGAAAGGAATTTTTAATTATAGAAAGTTAACATATTGCTTGTATACTAAGAAAATATAGGTATTAAATATTTTTTTTATTATATATATATATATATATATATATATATATATATATATATATATATATATATATATATATATATATATATATATATATATATATATTACAAAATTTTCGTTTAAATTAGTCTATACGTCATATTACTGCCGTGCAATGAAGTAATCAACCTAAGTGACAAAAAATTTAAAAAATTGAGATTTTTATATGTTTGCCATTTTTGTAAAATAATTTTTTTATTAGTTTTATGAAATTCTATTTTGGCATTGATGGAATTAGCAAGGGAGAGAAGATAATACCCAAGCTGCTTTTCTCGAACTTAATTGTGCAGCACTAACGTTGTTTTTTAAACTGCATGCAGATTAAATTTTCAAAGCCTTATAATAACTTAATACAATTTACTGATAGTATCTTAAGTTTTGTAGTAATCAAACTATTAGTTGTTTCCTTTTTATTTTATATTTTCTACTTCTTGACCATCTCTAGTATTCAAAAAAGCTTAGAAATTTATTTAGCATGCTTCTTATTTACACGGAGAAAAAAATCCGGTTAAAATTATCATTCGGAGATTTCTGGTAAAAAAAAATAAAAAAAGAGAGAGAGCATGACTTCGGATTAAAAAACGATATATACGGAAAATAAATCATTCATGAGGAAACTTTTCTGTTCATATAGTAGCGGTTCAACCGAAAATTCTGGTTTTCAAAATTATAGTTTTTACTAACCATAGATTTAGTAAAAAATGCAAAACTGAAAAATAAATTTAACTGAATAAATAGTTTCTATACCATTTTATCACGAAAAAAATTTACCAATTTCTACCAGATTTATCAAAAATTATCGCATATTATAAAACCATATTTTCTTATAAATTTTATCAAAAACATTAGCAAATATATTCAGTACAAATTACCAAAATTCTTGGTGTTCCGGTAGAACCAGAAAAACGGTAAATATTACCATATTCTGGTAGTTTTGACCATACTTTTTTCTCAGTGTACCAGTATTTAGTTCTCTTAACCACTGATTTTCATGTTTATTAACTTGGATTGCTATTAATAGAAATTAATAACATTCATAGTAAATAAATATTTTCAAACTATTAAAAACCTGATGATGCGTTAAATATTGAAGCAATTAATTCAATTATTAATATTTTGATTTATGCTAATTGTCTTAATTATAATAATAAATTTAACTAACTGTTATTACTTCTATCCGGACTTAAGAAGTTCAAATAACCATTTATGAATTTCTTAAACCCTGTTTTTCCATAAATTGAACGTTTAACTACCGATGAAGGCTTATATCTCTAATAAAATAAAAATAAGTAAAAAAATTTTTAAAAAATTTTTCAAGGTCTTTTCTTTTATTATATAAAGTTCCCATCCATACACTGTAATAATGGTAATATTTTGGTAATAGTGGTAATTTCTTTTTCCTTTGACAGTTATTGGCTGCTTAATATTAAAATATTTTTATTTTTTTGCCGTAGCATTAAAAGTAGTCAGATGAAAAACAATATTTTCGATTACTGAGTTTATAATCAATAAAGCAACACTTGAATCCCACAACGGCCAATTGCTAGATTACATGTGTTATTCAAAAATATTTCGTTCATATTCGTATCTTTCATTTGCAGCAGATGACAGCTATTAGAAAGAAAAAAAATTACGTGCAAAAAAGAAAGAAAAAAGCTGCTATTAGCTTCACTTTGTTGGAAGTTTGCTATTATTTTCTACGGCACTATTTTTTATTTTACAAAAAAAAACTTCTTCAATAGACTCGATATTGTCAGTTTTCGATCTTCCTTAATGATACTCATATCATATATATATATATATATATATATATATATATTAAAATTTATGTTCTAAAATATATTGTTGTAAAAATGTAAAAATACGTATGTATGGAATCTGTCATCAAGTAATCATTGCATCATAAAATGTGCTGTATTAAAGTAAAATACATTTGTTGTTAGATCTAAAACTAGATATTTGAAATGCAAAAATCGAATTGTTTACTTCTTTTTCATTCATATTCCAAAACCAATAAAACTATAAATAAAAATATTATTCTAGCACAAATCACAAATGTGGAATATTTAAACATATTTCTCGAATATGAAATTCATTTACTGCAGAAATCATCAATAAATTATTCCTTTCAAAACAAGATACTGCTTATGAATAATACAACCATTTTATGTTTTACAAATCACCTTTAAACGCATTTGGGGACATTAGATCAAAAGGAAGCTCTAATGTAAACGTCAAACTGAATTGAGCATGAATCATTAACATCCAAAGAATTTTCTCTTCATAATAAAATCGATTGTCAAGATATGTTTACAAGATTTCACAGCTTTTGAATAACTGCTAAATTCAATTAAATATGTAAATCCTTTAGTCAGAGTGTATGATATTTGTATATTCATTGACATTTCTATTGATTTAACTATCTATTTAATATGTTTGGATTTTAGTTATTAGGTAATTAAACAATTTTTTTGATAGTTTTATGAACATTATTTGAGCTATTGGTTTAGTGTTGCTTTAGTTTCGTAAAAAATTTTAGTTTTGATAACCTTTCTAAGAGATTCTTGATCCAAACATATATTTTTTAATTTAATATCATATTATAAAACTCATGGAATAATATACATTTTAGTAGACAGACTTCAGTATTTCATTGCTATTGTTGCGTCCTTGTTGGTCGTGGAACAGGATGCTTAAAGATGAAACTCCAAAGTAATTAAATTTTATTGTTTATAATACAGTGAAACCTGCCAAGTTGACCACCCTTGTAAGTTGGGCTCCTGCATAAGTTGACCTCAATTATCAAGAACGGAATTTTTCCTATATAATATAAAGAAGCAAAACCTTTGTAACTTGACCACCTGTCTATCTTGTATGTTGACCACTGAAATAAGTCAAATTTGTCTAGGAGTATTATGAAATTCTGTTCTAAAACCCTCATAAGTTGACCAGAAAAAAAATTCAGAAAATGTTCTGTCATTTTGCAATGTATGTTAAAATTTCATTTGTTTGGTGAAATAGTGTAAAAAGCTAATCTAAACCCTTTTGTGAGTTGACCATCTGGGGAAACTGTAGGGGCAGCTTTTGAACATTTCTTTCATTCATTCATTCATTGAAAACAGGCGTGTTAGTTGAAAAGTTGTTCTTCCAGTTGCAATAGTGAGCAGATAGTAAGTGTAGTAATAACAGAATAAATTTTAAAGTGTTCAAATAATTTTGTTTTGTTAAAGTTTTCAAATTACATGTCTTCGTGTTCTGATATTTTTAAGAAATTATTTTTATTAAACACATGCATAATTAACGAAATAATTTTTAAAAAAAGTTAGTTAAATATTAGAATTATGTATATGTAACAAATTGAAGTTCATTCAGGTTTAAACGCATTTCTTAAGATATTCATTTGATTATTTGCTAAATAAAATTTTTAAGTCAAGTAAAAAAAAATTTTAATATATAGCAACATGATATAGGAAATGAAAAAGTAAACAATGACCCGCCCCCTCTATAAGTTGACCACTTGTCTAAGTTGACCACTAAAAAAAATGCACCACAAGTGGTCAACTTACACAAGTTTTACTATATAGAAAAATTACTTTGATTATATTACGTCATTTTATCACGGGTAAAACAGTGCATGTTTATAGTCTTTTGCGTTAACGATACACTGTAAAAGCAGAAATGAAATATCTCTTCGAATTTGGAATTGAACAATCCCAAAAATATTTTTATGAACGAGCATTTTATTTCAAGTTAACACCGAGTGAATCATTCATATACATTTTAAAGGAAGCTATAAAATCTGAATAGCAATAATTCAAAATTATCCGGAATATACAGGAATTATTTTCGCTTTTGGAGAAAAAAAACTATTACAATATAATCAGATAGCAATAGCTAGATTGTTTACAATAGAGCACGAGTTAGTTTATTAGTCGGGAAATAAGGATAACTATATTTTATATGGATATTAAATATTTGTCAATTGTATTAAATAATTTTACAAAACGACGCGCTTCTGTTCTGTTAAGAATAATTCAAATTCGTTTTAATAATTCATGTTCTCTTTGTCGTTGTGAGTTTGATTTACAAAATAATATTATTTTAAAAAGTAATATGTTTATGCATTCTAAAATAATCGTTCGTACTTTAAATTTGATAGTTAAGATAAGTTTGCTGACTCTTATGTGTTTCATATCTTATTGTATCTCTTATCCTATTGTATCTTTTGGAGTATCGCAACAGTAAAAATGTTGACAACTATTTCATTCTCACTTTGCATTGCTTTTGGTTTAAAGTAGTTGCCACCATTTTTGAAATTAAAATACATTTAATTTTTTGCAGTGTATATTAAAAAAAATTTCATATATTTCATATTCACCATTGTTCTTGCAAATAATTTAGTATACTTATTAATTTCAATAAGAATGATGTTTCAATTAATTTTATATTCGTATTGAAAGCAAAAACTACTATTTTGAAAATTCTAATTTTTTCTTTTTTAAATTAGGATGATTTTTTATGCAATAATTAGAAAAATATTTATAAAATACTTTACTGTTGATGTTAAATAAATATTTAATTAAATGTTGATTAAATATTTAATTAAAAAATTAAATATTTAATTATAAATATTATATTTAATTACTTCTTTGACCTTTGAACACTTTTTATTTAATACACAAATCTTTTGATTAATATACGAACTAATAAAGAAAAAAATTGGCTTAAAATAAAAATCATTTTAAGACATTGACGATTAAAACTATATTAAAAACATATTATTCAAATAAAATCCTCATGCTGCGACCTTTTCAATGATAAGTGATTAAAAAGTTTTTTTTTTCCTAAGAAAATGCCTAACATCGCAATTTTAATTAATCAAAACATTGTGATGGTAGTTCCTTTATTTAATTTACTTCATCACGAAATGAAAAGAGTTTTTTTATGCTAACGCAGCAGTTTTTTTTCGTGAATTGCAGCCTTCTTTCTGATTGAGATTTAATTGCATTTAAAATTCTGCTGGGAACTGATTGGGGTAAAAAGGATACGAAATATATTAACATTTAAATTAGTTCTGGAAATTTACTGATTGAATCTCTAATTCTGGAATTTTTTTTACTTATAAGAACCTGAGAGGTCTTGTCCTAAAGCCTGCTCGCTTTTTTTCTTACTTTTTAAGTTCATGCTTAAGATATAGTCAGGGAAGTTAAAGCAAGAATTATTAAAAGCAATGAGGAAAAAAAGTATTTTTCGCACGCATCGTTAAATTATAGAAATTTTACCGTTGAGGAAGCTTCGCAGTTGAAACTCAAAATAATTTTTTTTTTTTAATAGTGTTTCAGTTTCTCACTGGAGAAATAAATTAATTTGCTACGAGTTCAAAAAAATGTTTAAAAAAAAAAAATTAAAGGAAAACTTTAGTTTTGCAAAGCTAAATTTTTATGTTAGTTTTGAAAAAAAGATACAGACTTAAAACTTTTAAAATTATACTAGAGGAATTAGCTGAAAAAATTGAAAACGGAATAAATGTAAAATTATTGCGACAGTTTTAAATCAGATTCTTCAAATAGTTTTTTGGTCAAATCGAAGGTTTTGACGTTTCAAAATAAAAAAAAGAATATGTAAAAATATTTTTGGAGGATTTCCAATAAATACAGCATTGACTCAAATAACGGAAAATGTAATTTTGAACTAGTATTTATTCTTGATCATGATCTCAGTACGAAGTTTGCTTTGATCAGTATCAGTAACCGATGTGATATTAGATGGTTGCGAGAGTGTTTAACTGAGGATGTTGTGGTATAGCAACCAGTCTGTTTTCTTTTTAATATAATATCCTCTTTCTTGGGTATTCAGGTGGTAATATAAACTGGTAGGTGGTCACTGCTGAGATCGTCTATAACATTCATAGCAAATGAGGAGTCCATGTTTGTTAGCATGACATCAAGAATATCTAGTCTGTTGGGCGAGGTGGAAATTGTAAGTGGGCTCTATTGGTGCATGAGGAGCTTAATATTTTTGTGATCTTGTGTAGTTTTAGACCTTGTTTATTGTTGCTGGTACAACCCCAGATTCTAAGAGTTGAGATCGTCCAATACGGTTGTATCCAAATCAGTATTAAAATAGCTTTTAATGTGCTCCTCTTCGAGCTCATTGCTGGGGGGATAATAAATGATAGTGATCTTGATGTGGTTATTGTTTAATTGCAGTAAAACATAGGTTTCTACAATATTATCTGTGGTTTTGAGGTTAAATACCGATTATTTCAAAGATCTTGACAGAAAGATTACTGAGCCATTACCATGGTGTAAGAGGCGATTGCATCGATAGGAGTTGTAATTAGGAATCACATGGTTTTTTATGAGACTCTGTGATGAGAATAACATCAGGAGTGTACTCGACAGTGAAGTCGATTAGTTCAGTCATTCTTAAAGTAAAGCCTTTCGCATAGCATAGGACGATATTGAGAGAGATAGCAGTATTTTTACTGCCAACGGTTTTATATATTGTCTCACATACTAGTGAATTGAAATTTAATAGTTGTAAGCTACACTCTCACAAGCGATTGAAAACTGAATAGTAAATAAAATAATGATAGAAATATAAGTAATAAAAAACATACTACTGATTTCAACCAATGTATCCGAGACAGAATAAATGCATTTTATTGCAATAAACCAAAAACAAATTTATAAATATCCTAAATCGATGCCGAATATTAACATATAACTATTTGTTTTTCTGTAGTGAATGACGCAAAAAGAAAACAAAGGGATACAAACCTGTTAATCAGGAAGTCAAAATTGACATTACTAAATTTAAACAAATTAGTTTGCTTGCATATTAAAATAAAAGAGAAAGATAATTTTCTAAGTTGGATTTTTCTAAAGCTTATAATAAGATATGCTATAAATATAAATTATCTTTTCTAATTTTGAATTAGATTGTTAATTGGATACTAATTGTTTCAATTTTAAGATACAAACTTAAAAAAAAAAAAAAACTTGTTATGTGTGACTGATAAACTGATGATGTGGTTGCCATTTATGACCACATTTGTTCTAAAAATTTATTAAAAAGAAATAAAAATGGAATCAGAGCATAATTACAATCTAATTAAAGAGGAAAACATAATTACAAAAGAGACTAATTGAAAGTTTATAAATAATGATAATTAAATTATTTCAAATGCTCACTGAACGTACAAATCTATCAATTTCAAAGAAAAAGAAAACAAGGAAAATGAATAATTATTTAGCAGGTCAAACAAAACAACAAGATCGTTGGAATTTGTTGTTGAAATTTTCTTAGTCCGTTGTTGTAATTCCTGATTAATCCCTATTTAAAAAATGAACAAAGACTTAGAACTGCGCATCCCGGATGGAAAAAGCCAAAATATCAATAACTATCGCACTTATAACTGTAATTTACTTCTTTTTTTAACATAATTCTTTTTGAAAGAAACAAAATTTTGATTAATCCGCCATTTTTTGAACTTTTTTTCACAAATAAAAAGTCTTTTAAGAATTTATTACAGAATTTTACAAAATGTATATTAGTATAACAATGTATAAGAATGTTTAAAAATTCTTTAAAGGAGAAAAAAAAACTAATATTATTTTAATCTAATATTATTATTCACATAAAATGTAACTATTAAATCAGTTTTGTATAAAAATTTATATAAACCTACTTAATTTTGTACGCTTTCTATCATTGTTTCTTTTGTCTCATTTTTTTTATCCTTAAAACAAACAATAATGATAAAAAGAATATTATTTTATTAATGGTTGTAGTGTTTGTTTCGAAATCATCATTAGAATTTAATATAATAAGCAAGAAAATATTGATATTGCAATATAGTAAGATATTGGGAATTGCATTTCAAAAAATTAGTTTATGTTAACTCAATATTTTTGTATGAGTAATTATTATATAAGAATAATATATAAAAATGAATAATTTAATTATCAAGAGTTCTTCAGAAGTATTACGTTCTTACCCCTCATTATCGTTTATCTAATTAACTCCTAATTCTCTAATTGAATCTTAAAAAATCTATTCACCCTTAGGCTTTTGTATTCATATTAAGTGGTTAAGACTTCAAATTAATCCCAAAATAATTAACGTTTAATTAACTTTAGAAATATGAAAAATGTTTTATATAAACATCACAAAAGAATTTGGTTTTATTTATCAGGGTATCAGAAAAGACGTTGTTATAGGTTATTTTTATTATGAAATCTTGGTACTTATTAATAAATGCATTTTTAATTATAAGTATTATGAATTAAAATTTAGGTGCTTTCAATCGTAAATATTTTTATGCTTCAACAATTTCATCTCCTGTTAATGACTAAAGTTTATAAGTAAAATTATGCTGTTAATATTTTTTAAGATGCATTTGTATTAAGAATTTAATGAAGCGCATGACAATGACGGTAAATTTGTGCTTGATAATATATTTCTCTTTTTCTCAACTATTTTTTTTTTGTTTTGTTTTATTTAAATTGTGTTTTATTTTAATGAAATATAAGTTGAAAGAGCAAAAATAGTGAAAAGGGAATCACTTTCTTGTGAATATAGTTAGTACTATTTATTCGGTTACATTTACTTTTCAGTTTTGTATGTTTTGCTAAATTGGGGTAATAGAACTATAATTTTGAAAACTAGAATTTCTGATAAACCGTTTTTATATGAACAGAAAAATTACTAGATAAATGGTTTACATACCGTATATTTTGACTTTTATTACCACAACTAGGATTTTTTTTACCAGAAATGTCATTACCATGAAGTATGGTAATTTTACCAGAAATCATTTTCTCCGTGCAGGGTACGAAACAGCCAGTTTTAGACGTTTTTTCTCATATATTAGTGGCTCTTAGCTTCAATAAGTATAGTGGCATATTTTAAAGAAAATGTAAAAATATTTTTTTAAAAAACAATTGTCTTTTTCATTTTTCTTTCTTTTTTGCATTTTTTTCATGTAACAAATGGCAAAAGTTTCAACTATTAATAAATATCTTTTTGACAAAACTGATTATTGCTTGATTAAAAAGTTATTTTACAAAAGTCATATTTTTTATTATTGTATAAGTAAATTATAACACATTACTTCTTCTACCCTGAAAATGTATTAAAATAAAATATCTAAACATGTAATTTATTTTTAATTAATAATATAATTTATGTCCTAAAATGTAAGGAGCACGCTTTGAGCACAAAAGAAATTGATTTGGTTTGAATTTACACCTTGAAAAATAAAATTTCGACTTCTAAAATCCATATTTTCAAAATTCTTCTGTGATTAAACTTTTTGGAATAAATTAAGGCTTTATACTAGTTTTTAAATTCGAAAAATGGGCTCGAAATTCTGACAGGATGGGACTGATTTACATAACAAAAAACTTACATAGAGTGAGCTACAGCGTAAAAAAATAACTGTATATTCTACAGAAAAAAAGCAAGCTATTTTTCAAAAAAATAAATAATAATAATTTAAAAAATACAGATTCTTATCCTCGAAATGTAAAAAACTCTTATTTTTTCTTTGTAATTTCTTTGTTTCTTAGACGGTTCAAAGCTGTTTGTTTTGTTGACAAAACTGTCTTCTCTGTTTTTTCTCTTAATCATTAGCGAATTAAAACCACAATGATTTTAGGGTTTTGAACATCATATAAATGAAACTACGCATCGATTTTATTGTCAAAATGATACTCTACCGGATTATTATATTTCTTTAGATATAATTTTTTGCCAAGTTAAGTTGACAGGTAATTTTATGAGGGAGGGGGTCACTATAGTTTTAAATATTTTTACTCTTAAATTCGATTTTAATGAGACTCTTAAGATGAAGACAGTTTAAGATTTTTCTTAATAATGAAAGGAGCACTCGCCTTAAGATTAGATGACCCAGGTTCGAATCCAAGCGTTGATGGGTCGTGCAAAGTGTCCACCAGCTCTCACCGAATACAGTGCAGATATAGTTATTTTATGGAGTATTTTTTCTGTTTAAATAATAGATTTTTAGTTAAACTAACAAAGTTTTTTTGCTAAAATAATAGAATTTGCTTGTTAAAATAACAGTACTTTTCTGCTTAAAAAACAGGTGTCCGTTTTTAAATAAGTGTATTTTTCTGTGAAATAAACAGTTTTTATAATGGCACACCAGCTGAGAATTTTTTTCCGTAAATTTAACATTTTTTGCAGTATACTGGTATTTTTAGACTTACTTTTACATCGTTATAGTACCAAAAGCAGTGTTCTAAATCATTCTGGAAACAAAAAATTGTAGGCTTAATGAAAACAAAAATTAATTGACATCAAAAATTTCTAGAAAACATCTATATTTGATCTAATTACAAAACAAGTACATGATAATAGTAGCTGCATCTTTTCTTTTATTTATGATAGAAATTTATGGAAAGTTGAAAATGCATTTTTTTTTTTTTTTTTTTTTTTTGCTGCTTTTTATCTCAACTGTTTAGAGATTTAAAAAAAACCCAGCTTCAATAATACAAAGGAAATATATTTATTTGCATAACGTATATATTTGTATACTTTTGTAGTATGAAATATATAAATTTGTACCTTTGTAGAAAGTTATATTAGGATTTTTCAAAATTTTCTTCCATCTGCCCTGATCGGTTTATTTCATTGTCCTATAACAACTATGTCCTATAACTTCATTGTTTTAACAACTTCAACTAAAAATGATTAAATATGCGTCGGAAATTTAAAATTATTAGCAAAACAATAGTTTTGAAGTTTTTTTATTGTATCTAATTAATGGGAAGCATTACTATACATGTTCAGGTAAATAATACAAAAAATATACAATAACGGATTAAAATATAATTTTTAAAGTTTTAGTTGCCAAGGTGTCAAATAACATCAACTTACCGCGTAGACTAAAAACTTTTAATTTTTCATCAAAAGTGGTCAGAAATGTCTGTCATTTCTTTACCTATATGTCTCAAAGGTTAAGTTGTCGCCACATAAAAGCCTCAATACTAATCATGATTCATAGCATACCTAAAGTTATGAGATTGTTTTCCTTTTCTTGGCTCTCTTAATCCTGGACTCGGCGTCATAAGATTAAATACTGCTCCAGGGGATTTTAATGATGATGAATAACGTGGATGAGGGTACTGGATGGTGTGGGGTGGCATTAGTGAGTAGGCGGTGGCGAGTAATTTGCTCATTTTGAAGGTAAAGTCGATTTGTGCTGCGACCCTAGTACTTGTGATTGGAAAGGGATTTAAAAGAAGGGAGATTACTTTTCATCCCCCTCAGAACTCTTTTCTGACTTTGAAGGGTCCTCTAAACTCTTTTCAGCGTTGATGAACAAACAAATTATAAAAGGTCTTAAGTGGCGGTAAAGTACCAGCGACGGCAAATCTAAGACTCTTCAGGCACTCTTCTTTTATTTAAAGGTTGAAGATGGCAATATTTTTAGCCCTCTGCACAAATAATAATTAAGCTTTTATAAATGAAAGCTTAAAGTGCAGATTTTAAGCTAAGTCAAATGCATATTTGTTCATAAATTGAATACTAGAATAAAAAAAAATAATTATAATATTTTTACTGTTTATGAAAAGGAGTTTAGTATTTAGGAAATGATTTATAATACTATTAATTTGGCGTAGTTTATGATTAAAATCGTAATTTAAATATACATGAAAATTATTCAAGTTTAATTAATTCATAAAAACATATTTACAATTTTTTTTAAATACTTTTACATGTTTACATTTCCTCATTCATAGAAAATAACAACTCTTTCAAAACATGCGTTAAATTGCAACAT
The DNA here is from genome assembly GCA_949128135.1 of Parasteatoda lunata. Classification (NCBI taxonomy): domain Eukaryota; kingdom Metazoa; phylum Arthropoda; class Arachnida; order Araneae; family Theridiidae; genus Parasteatoda; species Parasteatoda lunata. The sequence continues at coordinate 40,855,554 of OX421970.1, read as the reverse complement.
TTGCTACTATCATCAATCGTTAACAATGATATCACCACACTGAGGATTAAAAGTATGGAGAAAACTACCAGAATATGGTAAAATTTACCGTATTTCTGACTCTATCGGAACACCAAAAAGTTCGGTAATATTTATCAAAATTGTACGTCATTGGTTTCGGCAACATTTGCAAAAAAGCATAGTTTAAATTTACAGTAAAACATGGTTATAAAATTTAATAAATGTAGTAAATATTGGTAATTTTATCATGATATCTTAGAGCATGGCATAGAAAGGCTTTATGTGGTTAAATTTACTTTTGTATTTTTTACTATGTGAATAGTAATAAGAACCATAACTCTGAACCGTTTAACAGTTACCATATAAACGGAAAAATTACTATATGAATGATTTGAAGTTTAGATTGTTGGTTTTATTACCAAACTAACGGATTTTTCTTACCAGAAAAATAATTAAAGTAGATTAAGGTATTTTTATCAGATAATTTTTTTTCTTCGCATGTTTACACCTAAGATGCCTAAGTTGTTCAAGTTTATAAACTTTCTATAATTAGAGGTTTCCGTTCTGAAGTGAAAGCATAAACTTATACTTAAGTCAGATTCTGAAAACCTGACAATTTTTTCAACACAGAAATATTTTTGTCACAATATGAAACTAATGATTTTGTTTTTAAAATTCAAAACATTTCTCAAACAACAATAAAGTTTTTTGTTTTGTTTTGCCCTAGGACAATTCTAGATATTGAAAAATAAGTAACTACTGAATAATTTTTATTCAAATATAAAATCAATAAAAATTAATAGCTAAGTACAGCTTTCAATAAAAGTATTCTTCTATTGAAAAAATAATTTATGTAAATATGTATATGTGATAGAAGATTTTCGGTGAAATTACTTTTTATGGCTTAAAAATGGAGTGGCAATTTCATGAAATTATCCAGCATGATTCCGAAATACGCACTTTTTTAAAACAAACTTTCAATGAGAGTAAAAAATATGAAGCTGTCAATATCAGACATTTTTTCTTCAGCTTATTCTTTTATAAGCTTTTCTATGATGGATGACGAATGCGTCCTTAATATCTTTGATATGGAGAATCATTTTATGGTTTGATCGAGTAATTAAGCAAAGAAAAAAAAAACATTTGATGCGCCATCAAAAAATCATAAGACTAGAACTTTCTTCGAATTTTTAAAGCGAAGTCTTTTTTAAAGTTGAATATTTCTGAAAATCAATTTAACGCTTCTAAATAACTTTGATAAAACATGATGCACGGTGAAAAAAAATTGGCAAAATTACCATATCGTATGGTAATGATATTTCTGGAATAGAAAACCATTACTTTGTTAATAAAATCAAAATATACGACATTGTCTGTTCATATGGTAACGATTAACTGGAAATTTTGGTTTTCAAAATTATATCTCTTACTACCACACACATAGTAAATAATACTAAACTGAAAAATAAATTTAATCGAACAAATGGGGTTTTTTGTCAGGATCTAAAGTATTATGATAATATCAACAAATTTTACCACATTTGCGAAATTTATCGCATATTTTATTCCATATTTTATAGTTAATTTTTCCAACATCACTATTGTATGTAGGTTTCGGTGATGGAGTGTAAGACGTCAAATAAAACTATATGCAATGAAACATCCTCTTTAATAGTCAAAGATAACAAAACCATCCAGAAACTAACAAACTCCAATTAACTGATTATTAGTTAAAAAACATTTAAAAACTTGTTATAAAAAATCAATTAAAACTTTAACTTTCGATTGTAACATCTCAAACTACAGGTGGGCGTCACCGGGTAGAAAACGAAATATCGTGGCGAAGTCTCGGACGCTGAACAACCACTCTCTCGAAGGCAACTGCCATCCTCTTAAGTACTCGACATCAGCCTCTTCACTCTCAGTCGTGGCCGCCGGTTGTGCTCCTCCGCCGGTGTTCATCCGCGTAGGAACTATTCCGGTTCATCCTCGTACCTTCGGTCTTCGATCCAATCCTCGATCCTTCTACCTCGGATTTAATGCTATATCAGCTGTCGCAACCAACAGCCTCTACAGTAGCCCCCTACCAGCGGTAGCGAGACTTTTCCAGCTCATTGCTGATACTTTCCCTGAAACTTAACTCGACGGCCTGGTCGTGTCTTAACCTCTTTTGGCATGTCACCAGGCTCTGGGATAGTAGATTCCTCTGTAGATTCGCTCCTAGCTGTTGATTCGCTTTTAGGAAATATGTCCTGTTCATCTCGTGATACATAAGCAGGTTTTAGACGATCCACGTTTACCGCACTCTCTCGGCCATGAATAAGAATCCTAAAAACCTTCTCCCCTCGACTCAGTACTTGAAATGGACCCTCGTATGGTGGCTGCAGGCCTTTTTTCAGGACATCGGTCCTCAGGAAAACATGACTGCACGACGAAAGATCTTTACTCACAAAAACTGCTCTATGACCCTGATGTCTGGACTTTACTGGCAGCAACTCCTGCATGGTCTCTTTTAGCTTTCCCACAAAGTTTGCGGGATCCGCTGTACCTGTAGACGGACATAAAAATTCTCCAGGCAGTCGTATCGGAGTTCCATAAACCATTTCCGCTGTCGTTGCTTGCAAGTCCTCCTTCCATGCAGCTCTAAAACCTAAAAGTATGGTAGGTAAAACTCTGGTCCACTGACTTGTACTGTATGCTCTAATCGCTCCCTTCATCTGTCTGTGAAATCTTTCCACTTGGCCATTTCCTGCGGGATGGTAAGGGCTTGTTCGATGACGGGCCGAACCCAGGAACTTAGTCAGGGCATCAAACAGTGAGGCTTCGAACTGTGTCCCCTGGTCTGTTGTGATCCGTAGAGGTATTCCAAACCTAGCAATCCATCCAGCATAGAAAACCTCAGCAACAGATTTGGCTGTTATATCTACGAGCGGGTAAGCTTCTGGCCACTTGGAAAAACGGTCGACACAAGTAAGACAGTAGCGAAAACCTTCTGATGGCGGCAAGGGACCTACGATGTCGATGTGCACGTGCTCGAACCTGGCATTTGGTGGAACAAATGTACCAAGCTTGCTCTGAGTGTGACGTGTCACCTTAGAACGTTGGCAAACCAAGCATTGCTGAGCCCATGTCCTAACATCTTTCTTTATACCAGGCCAAACATATCGCTCTTCCACCAACCTTTTAGTAGCTTTAATACCTGGATGTGAAATAGAATGCAGTTTGGAAAAAACGTTTTTTCTGTCCACTTCGGGTACGAATGGTCGAATACGTTTGGTTGATACATCACAAAGCAGCTCCACACCAGGATCACCTATTACGAATGGTTGAAGTACCAAAGATGAGTTACCAGTTTGAGCTAAAATTTCGGCTAGTTCCTGGTCACCTTTTTGGTTGTTAGCCATTTCTTGAAAATTTATGTGGGAAGGTGTTTCTATGGTAGCAATGCTTACTCTGGACAGCGCATCTGCAACCACGTTATCTATTCCCTTCACGTGCTGAATATCCGTAGTGAATTGGCCAATAAAATCCAAATGACGTAATTGTCTTGGCGAACACTTATCTTCTTTTGTTCAGGCATATATCAGCGGCTTGTGGTCAGTGTAGATAGTAAACGGTCGACCCTCTACCATATGCCGAAAGTATTTGACTGCCATGTATGCAGCCAAGAGCTCTCTGTCGTAAGCACTGTACTTTCTTTGAGATGGTGCGAGCTTCTTTGAATAAAACCCAAGCGGTTGCCACTCTTTCTCGATCCGCTGATGCAAAGCAGCACCCATCGCAGTATCTGAAGCGTCTACCACCATCGCCAACTGTGCATTCATGACAGGATGGTACAGCTTTGTTGAATTCGCCAATTCCTTCTTGCTCTTCTCAAACGCAGCAACTGCTTCCTCCGACCACTTGATCACGCTTTTATCATTTTTCTTAGCACCTTTTAAATATTCGTTCAAAATTGCTTGAGTGTGGGCAGCTCTCGGTATGAATCTTCTGTAAAAATTCAAGACCGCAAGAAATCGACGCAGCTCTCTAATTGTAACTGGCTGAGGAAAATTAGCAATTGCAGAAACTTTATCAGGAAGCGGAGTAATACCCTTTTCCGTAACACAATGCCCTAGGAATTCTACTGTCGATTGTCCCAAGACACATTTGCTTACGTTGAGTGTTATACCATATTGAGCAAAACGTTGAAAAACTCTTTTTAAATGAATTAAATGTTCTTCTTCGTTCTTCGAAGCTACTAATACGTCATCAAAATAAGGTACACAAAATTCGAACTCACCCAAGACTTGATGAATGAAGCGTTGGAAAGTTGCTGCAGCATTTGATAATCCAAACGGCATATACAAAAACTCGAACAATCCAAACGGCGTTGTTACTGCAGTCTTTGGCACGTCTTCTTTGCGCACTGGAATCTGATAATACGCTTTTTCTAGGTCCAAGGTAGAAAATATCATTTTACCTTCCAAAATCTGAAAACAGTCTTGCATGTGGGGAACAGGGTACCTATCTGGCACGGTCACACCATTAAGACGACGAAAATCACCACACGGTCGCCAGTCGCCATTCTTTTTTAGAACCATGTGTAACGGACTTGCCCAACAGCTTTTGGAAGGCTGACAAACCCCTGATGCTACCAGAAACTCGAACTCTTGCTTTGCAGCCTTCAACTTATCTGGCGATAAACGTCGAGGTTTAGAAAAAATAGGCGGTCCTTTTGTTTGTATCCAATGTTCTACTTCATGCTTAACCTTTCTTGGTGTGACACCTGACCTAATCAGAGAAGGAAACTCTGACAACAACTGGTGGAACTTAGAATTCTCTAAAATTACCTTTACCGTTGAAGTAATCCCAGCATACCGGGTACCTCTCGTTTGCAACTTGGTCAAAGGATCAATTACTGCAGCATTTTTGACGTCGACTAATAAACCAAAATTGCGTAAGAAGTCAGCTCCGATAATTGGTTGAGGCACGGCAGCGATGATAAAAGGCCAGCTGAACTCTCTTCTGAGTCCGAGGTCTAATTTCAACAGGCGTTGGCCAAACGTTGGAATGGTCGTACCGTTTGCGGCGAACAATTTCATCTGTGAAGAATGGTCACTGGATGCATAGGCAACACGAGGTATCACAGAGACGTCAGCTCCCGTATCGATGAGATAACGTGAGGATGTAGACTTGTCCGTCAGATAAATCCGCTGAATCATCGCCTCGCCGTCACCCTTTTGACGGGATGACGGCCTCAGCAGTTTTCCGGCTGGAACGAACATGGAGGTCGGCATTTTGTCGCTCGTTGCTTGAATACTCTATGATACCAGCAATACTGTGAATTTGCAGACTGTCGGCTTCGGCTAGTGGAGCGTTTCTGACTAGTACTTCTTGACCGGTCACTTGTACGGGCTTCCAACCGTGAGAGACGAGCTGTGATCTCTGTCAATAAAGACCGTAAATCCGTCTGATCCGTCGAACCAGCAACTACGCTGACTGACTGTGCGTTAGTTGTTGTAGCCATAATACCATCCGCCATCTCCGCCAGCTTGTCCAGATTGTCGTTGGAAATTGCCAAAATCTGTTGAACATTAGTAGGCAACCTCTGCAAAAATAAAGACTTAAGAAGCTTGTCGTTAATTGTTGTACCGGCTTTATTTCGCATTTCCAGAAGCAGCCTTGAAGGACGGCGGTCACCAAGTTGCATTCCCGAAATCACATCCCTTAAGCGTTGAGCTTCAGATTCAGCATATTGAGTGCACAATCTTTTTTTAAGTGCAGTGAACGGCTCATCCACAGGTGGACTGATAACAATGTCGCTGATAATCGCCAGTTCCTCCGGTTGTAGAGCAGAAACTACGTGGTGAAACTTCGTAGACTCTGTAGTTACTCCGGCAAGAGTGAACTGACTTTCAATTTGTCTGAACCACAATTCGGGATTGGCTCTCCAAAAAGGTGGCGGCTTCACAGTGACACGAGCAACTTGTTGATCAGCAGTTTCCGTAGATTCGGGCATTTTTTATTAATGTATAAGTCCAACAATAGAAGCAATTCGTACTCACGGCTTTCCAAGAATTTTAAAACCTGCAACGTACCAGCATCTCTTCGTAATTCATGGGCTAGTAGAATTTCCCAAATGCAGTTTGCAGAAACAGAAATATACGTGTTCGTTCACGGGTCACCAATTGTATGTAGGTTTCGGTGATGGAGTGTAAGACGTCAAATAAAACTATATGCAATGAAACATCCTCTTTAATAGTCAAAGATAACAAAACCATCCAGAAACTAACAAACTCCAATTAACTGATTATTAGTTAAAAAACATTTAAAAACTTGTTATAAAAAATCAATTAAAACTTTAACTTTCGATTGTAACATCTCAAACTACAGGTGGGCGTCACCGGGTAGAAAACGAAATATCGTGGCGAAGTCTCGGACGCTGAACAACCACTCTCTCGAAGGCAACTGCCATCCTCTTAAGTACTCGACATCAGCCTCTTCACTCTCAGTCGTGGCCGCCGGTTGTGCTCCTCCGCCGGTGTTCATCCGCGTAGGAACTATTCCGGTTCATCCTCGTACCTTCGGTCTTCGATCCAATCCTCGATCCTTCTACCTCGGATTTAATGCTATATCAGCTGTCGCAACCAACAGCCTCTACAACTATCAAAGTGCTCCTGTAAAAATTACCATGTTTTTCGGTGTTCCCATAGAGTCAGAAATATAGTAAATTTTCTTATATTCTGGTAGTTTCAACCATACTTTTTTTCTCAGCGTGATTTACTGTTTTTATTTGTACAGTTATTTTAGCAATTTTGCTAGGAAACTGTATGTATTTGGTTTCATAATAATTTTAATGCTTCATTAATCAAATTTTCAGGCATATTCAGAAACATTTCAAGTAAAACGCAAAATAGTTTTGCTGTTATTTGAATCCGGATTGGTAATTTTGGCTTTGGTAATTTTTGGGTTAATTTTGATATTTTGTTTCCAAATTTTTTAAAGTTTTTCTGTGAATATTACTATGCTGATTTTTACATCAGCTTATTTTCTGCTTCTTATTTCGTGTGCTTATTTTCAATCTGTACAATAATTAGCAACAGTCGCTCAGCAGTGCTGTTGTTGTTAATTATTATTGCAAAATCTGCATCGTCATTGCATATCAGTCTTGTATGAGATTAATCTGTATTTTAATCACTAATGATAAAAAAAAATATGTAATGAAAAACTATTTAAGTAAAACTTTTTAAAAATAAATTTTCAGAATTTTATATATTAAGTTTTCAAAATAACATGTAAAAGTAATAGGTTATCGATCTAATGATAAAAAAACAGTTAGAACAATTTGTTAATAGAATTTGTTAATTTGTCGATATGCCTTAATCTATTTGTTAATTTAAATACTTTAGTACTGGTTAATTCAGTTAACTATATCACCATTGATTATCACGTTAAAAACTAAATCGTAAAAATAGGGAAAAGTTTCTGTATTCTAGCATGTTCTATGTTGAAATAGACTTGATGGAGAACATTCATTTTATCTGAGAAAGCTTTATTTTAAGCAAATAAACTTTAAAAGAATTCTTTACAATCAGTATTTCAAAGAGGCTAAAAAAACAAGCGTATAAATTCCACACAAAAATTATTATTCCAAAGAAAAACTCTAATTTAAAATATTTGTTGCTCAAATTTGCTCATATTTGTTGTTCTTCTGAAAGAAGAAAAAGAACAGTTTTCAGACAAAACACAGTTCAATATAGGTTTGAACATAAATTTTTACAATATTCTCTTCAAGTCTTTTTTGAAGAATACGTAGTGCATGGTTTAAAATGTATAGCTAGCTTTTATCTCATTAAGAGTGTGGTGATTTTGAAGCTCTTTGTATGGGTATGGGTAATGGTGTGGCAATTTTTTTAAGCTTCGTAAAAACAAGAAACAACTAAATCGAGTCATTCAAGTATTGTACTTCTATTCCCAGCTTCTTTGTCTAAAGTTTACTGAAAACTTTCTCTCAAGAACAGGTTTTTTTTTCCAGCTCTTTATCTATTTTATTTTATTTATTTATTTTTTTTAAGTGGAGTTACTGAACTAACTCGAAATTTAGCTTTTATATTTCAAACATTTCTTATAGATCTAGTGAGATGGAATTTTTCTTTCATTTAGTTAAATGGGTCTGATTACTGTCAAAAAAGCCTAAAAAGTTTCAAAACTGCATACTTTAATTTGTTACCCAGAAAGGATTTTTTCTGTCATAGTTTAAGTTTAACAGCTTATTTTTTTTCTTAAAACAGAAATTTTATAAAATAAATATGTTTCTTTTAAAAAAGAAAAATCTATTTTAATTCCAGATAATTTTTCTTGCTTTCCCTTTTTTTAAACCAAGATTTTTTTAAAATATATTTTAAAGTATACTCTTAAAAATTAAACTTGTTTTCTTATAATCAGAATTTCAGTTTTACAAATTAATTATTTTTATTTTTAACGATAGAGTTACTTGTGTGGATTTATACAAAAATATAATAGCAAATACTACTTCCTCTTTGTATAGTAAAATTAAATACCAGTTAAGTGAGCAAAAAGCATCTTTGGTTGTTAACTAAATTTATAAAATCTCAAACGATTGAACTAGAACAAAGATTTCTCTCTACATTTTGTTTGAATTACAATACTTTAGGCATGATCTACGTAACAGTTTTCAATTTCAAGCATAATAATACGTAGGTCATGCGTAAAATATTGCTGTACTTTATAATCCTATCAAATATCTTTATCTTATTACTAAAATCTTGTAAAAATATATCGGTTTTTCTAATTTCTCTCCCTATGGGTAGATCATTGATTAAATAAAATTTTGCTTAAGCATGCGCATAGTTGTCAAAAGCATTTCGTAATTTCAAAGAACGTGACTTAGTGATTGTATACAGCCAGATATATAGGACTTACAACCGGGAAAAATATTCCAATATCATGAAACTAATACAGAAGAAAGTAACCCAAATCGTACCTCCTATGATTTTTGAAAAAGCATTATATGGAGAACGCTCTGCCGAATAAATTACGGAGCTTTATTTACATGGAGATCCATGCAGAAGAAACAAAGGCACTGTGTACTTGTATTAATTTTTTATTTAGGTTAATCAGTTTTACAAGTTTTCATTGTTATTTTCGATCATCTTATGCATGAATATCGCAAAAGTACGGCAATGTATCAATTATTTACATCATATAGTTGTTAAACAACTTATTCTATTGTGATATACTTGTTTCTTTGCTAGCTAACTAATGCTTGAGGCTTTAAAAAACTATTTGTTTAAAACGTTACGTGGTAGTCGAAATCGATACCTCAAGGGTCTTCTTAAATCGAACCGGTACGATTTAGAAGCAATGTGGCAACTTTAATTACTAAACATGTCAAATTTCAAGCCATTTAAACCGTTATTCACCTAGACTGTAAAAAAGTGGTTAAGTAAAAGTGGTTATTTCTGAATTAACTTTCAACCGTTACCCAATTTCCCATCTCGTGAGTAAGACTCATAATATGACTACGACAATTGAGAACAATGAATTTAACTATTCAGATGCATCCATCTTTAATTATTATGGCTTTTTGAAAACAGAAACCCTCAATCTCTCCGTGAATCAATCGGAAAGAAACAAAACTATTTTAGTAAATCTAATGAGTTTTAATACTGTTTTAATATGATTTATCTTCTCTATTCCAAGGAAGAAAAAAAATAATGAAAAACATCTAAGTGATAAATCTTTTGGATAGTCAAGTATTCGTTTAGTAATTATTGGTTAGTAATGCGATTTGATAGACCGATCTGTACCAGTACCTCTATGCTGAAGGCTTCACGTAAACCACCCTATTTCTAAAACCTAAAAAAAGAAGGTTATATATAGATCCCGAAAAGATACAGTCTTAAAAAGAAGGACATATAAAAGTCACACTTGAAATTTGCAGCACGTAACATCATGTCTCCATCTTATAGACTTATAATACTGTTACTATACTTTTTAAGAGTTCAAAAATTTAATATCCCATTTTTTATTAAGCTATTGAACAACCGTTTTGTATTACACATGGTCTACTTATTTAATTAATCATAAATACTCAATACACTTAAGGGCACTACGATTTAGGGAACAGGTGGTAAGAATTAGGCAACAGATTTTCTAAATCCTACTATTTGGCAGATCTTGGAAGAACAATTAGTTTTCAGTATTTTTTCTTGAAGTATTTTTCAGCAATTGGAACTTCATGACTTATTCTAGGTCTACCTGAACTCACTTTTTCTTTCTTTTGAATTTTAAATTAGTAATAAAGAAGAAAGAGAATTTGCTACGAAAATTTTCTTGCGCGGTACGGCGTCCTCTTAACTGAAAGAGAGGAAGGCGAAAAATATCCTAATTATTTTTTATATACCAATTCTTTGAATATCAAGTTTAAACATTTAACGACATCTAAGTTTCAAGAAAATGAAAAAAAAAAAAAGTATTCCAGCATGTATACGTATATGGGTGACTATCACGAAATATGACAATTCATAGTCCCTTGCTCCAAGATCTAATACTTTACTACTAAAAGAACTTTTTTTAAAACAAAATTATAAAAAGCATTGCTGTTAGCCTTTTAAAATGACTTTGCACTAGCATTGATTGTTTTGTATAGTTAAAACATTTAATTGAATTTCAAAATGTCATGTTTCTGGTATGTCACAAACAATGTTTCCAATAATAACTAGCTTCGAAACTTCGCATAAATTTTTCAATATCTAATTTTTTTTTATCTCAACCGTTGTAAGCTTTTTTAGAATATGCGCAGAGAGTATTATTTACTAAAACTTCGTTTCAATTAATTTTTTCTTTCAATAATTTGTTTGTCACATGAAAATCTGTCATTTTCCTGGCTATTTTTATTTAGTGATTTATAACCAAAATAGATAGAGCCAGAAATCAATATCTTATGTTAATAGATTGATTAGATACCATCCTATCTGAACATGTCTTTATGCATGAATAAAGAACCAACTTTCTGGTTCAAAATCTATTTCAAAAAATTTTTCAAGATGAGTAGGTTTTTATGTTGTCATTTTCCTGTCTTCTTGAAATCATTAATAACATAAACTGCATTGTTTTATCTGAGTTTTTTCAAGAAATCCTGTTGTTTTCTGTTGAATGTAAACGTCTTAGGCCAAAATGTTAAATTAAAGTAAAGTTAAATGCTATAAAATGGCAAGTTTGTCATTATCCTGGCTGTCCTTTTCCTGGCTTATGAATGCCAGGACATTAACGTGTTACCAGAAAACATTTTAAAACATTATATTGTAAAGTAAATATTAACCAAATACCAAGTTTATATTATTGTAATATGCTTGAATGTAATCCAAGTTATTTATTTATTTAATGATTGATTATTATATACAATTTTATTCTGTGCATATCAGCAAAAAAAAAAAAATTTGATTCTTACTACAGTGGATAGAAAGAATTATTTTAAGCAATTTATGGTCCACCTAACATAAAGGCTTAAATTGAGTTACTTACTATTAACTTAAAATGACTGTTTTTTTAAACTTCTAAGCTAATATGTCCTTTTCCTGGCATTTAAAGTTTGGTGAATATCTATTTTATATTTTTTTATCGAGCAAATGTCAATAAATACGCTGCTGTCTTTAAGATATTAATAAATGTAACTGAAGAAGTATACAAAAAAAAATTTAGATCGTTTTGAAGACTTTAATTTTGAAGAAATTTTTTGGTCCGAATTGTCATGTTTCCAAGGAATCACCATATACATTATTTTCACATACGTTCATACATATATTGTCTGTGTTTACGAACATGCAAAGTATTGCATTTGCATGCAAAGTATTGCATTTGCACACAAACTATCATACATGCGTTTATATATCATAAATGCATAATTATGCGTATTAAGCATATGCGTATTGTATTGTGCATATTACAATATAGTTATGTATATTGTATGTACAAACAATGTTTGTGCAAATATTGTATATGTATATATAGGAATCACAAATTGTATGTAAATGCATGAGTACATTCTATGTACATAAAAATATGCAATCCCATATATACTTACATAATGTATTTACATAATGCATTTACATATAGTATGCAATCGTAAATACTTTTAAACGTATAGTTTTATTACTAGTAATAACAATTACTTGTAATCATGATCAAATGTAATCATATATTTTGATTACTCGTAATCTTAATTACCCGTAATCGTTTTTGTTGTGATTACTTGTAATCGCATAATCAAAAAATGTAATCTATTACATTTTTGCCCAACTCTGGAACAGACCAGGTCCGTTAATGAAACTTACGGTCTAGTTATGGATAGAAAAATGTCCCTTTGTGGCGTTTTTATATTTACAGGATTACGTGACCGGACCAATAATGTTTCGTAACAAATGTTAAAATTATCACAAATGTAGATGTTATAACTTCTTAAAACGCAAGATTACTAACAATGAATTCCATGATATATTTTTATGATTAATTCGATAGATTATTTGCTAAATTATCAAATTTGACTTCAAAAGTAAAACTTCAAAATTAATTAAATTTCAGCAATCGCATAATATGTATTTCTTATTTAATTTTTATTTCATCCAACACAGCAGTATTAACGTAATTATATGTGTATTTTAATCGGTGTTACTTACACTCATATGAAAATTAAATGCATTGAATTATGATAGTTTTTATCGAATAATATGATTTAAAAAAAACTAAAAACTAATAACAAACTTAAACTCTCGACCATATGTAAATATTCGTCATTAGAGCCGTAGTGGCTCAGGGATATTCGCCTTTCTGTGAGGGGAACCAGGCTTGATTCCCAGCCATGGTTGGTTGATACGAAATCCGCACCTGCCTCGCACTAACCACAGTGAGTGATGACGTAAAGTATTCTCAGCGGTAGACAAATCATGGGTTAGAGTCCCCTTACCGTCAGAGATTTTCGAAGTTTTCCTTTCCAAATATGGGCAAATATGGGTTAAGTCCATTGAAAAGTCCACCACGAAGGCGAATTTCTCCCAATATTTGATCCAAGAGTTTCCTTGTCTTCTGAATTCGGTTCAAAATTTCAAGGCTAAGGAGTTTAACATTAGTAGTCGTAAACCCAAAAATGGCTCGGCTGTGCAACGAAGGTTATGGAAAAAAAATTATTCGTCATTAATATTCTTTAACTAATATTCCTCAATTAATATTCTTTACTAACTATTTTTTACTTAGCTCCTATTAATGTCAATGCTAAAAATTCAGAAAATTGTAGCATTCATTTAAAAGGGGATTTCGAATAAATTCATAATAATACAATTTAAGCTGTTTTCGGGATATTAATACCCCTTCTTTTGGTTCAATTCCTTTTCATAACGATATTTTGATATGTTCAGCAATATTCGTTTTTTTTTTTGCGCACATTTCTCGGGATTTCCGCTTTCTTAGGCAAAATGTTTTAGACACCGGATCCCGGGGGGAATTATTCATGGCTGGGAAACAGGCCGAATAAAACATTTCAAGCGCAAATCAAGCGCAAAAGGCAGTTTTCTCCCAACATACCCCGGCGTCAGCTGTACGTAATCGCATACATAGCTGTATTTTCCCCTTCAATGAAAATCCAAATTCCTTTTCGTGTGGTTGAAGACTGGACTAACAAGACTTTTCGGTTGTGGTGGACAAAAAAATGAAAGATAAATTTCACGGCGCCCTGATTCATCTGCAGCTGCCAGATTCCTTTTTCAGATGGCATTCTTATTCTAATATTTTGATCGAAGTCTGAATCTATGCCAAAAGTGCAGCTGCTTTATTTGACAAAGTTCCGTGAAAGGCGGAAGACTGTCTGTCTTTGCCACAAAGTTAAAACTTCTTGCAGAGATTTGACAGCATTCATTTGGCTGGATTCACACCGGGAGATATATGATGGGTCTGTACGGGCTGTGGAGTCGTTAATGCCATAAAAACAATATTACGAGAGGCGTTGGAGATGATTTGTTAGTCCCCACAAAACCTTTCCTAAACAAAATATATATTATTATGGCCTTATATTTTTTCTCTTTCTATCAACATGATTCTGTTTGATGAATGGTTATGCAAGAAAATGTCATTAATAATAAGATTGCTAACTTAATTTACATGCATCTATTTTGGGGAGCAAATAGTTTCGAATTCACTGATTGAAATTTCAAAGAAAGTTCGCTTCTCCTATATTTTTTGGTTGATTTTTTCTATAAAAATATTTTTATTGTGTTAAAAGGGAATTATTATGAGTTGTATTTATATATGAAAATACGTTGTATTGATATAATTATACTTCAAATCCTATATATGAATAATAAATATATGCGATTACTTCTAATTCTTTTGCTCTTTTCCAAGCTTGAAATATTCTGGCTGAGGTTTGGCGTAAATATATCTTAAGCAGTGTTTAATTCTTAGCTTTTAAGTTAGAGTGATGTTAGAAAATTTTAAAATTTTCATTGATTTTCGTGGTTTTTCTAATTTGAGGTTCAATGCAAATCCGTATTCAAAAGATGCTTTTTTCAACAGAAATGCTGTTAAACTAGTTTCCTTTAGTCAATTTGATCCGGAATTTTTATACATTGCAGGTCAGATGGGGTATCGTAGTAATGCTTTTTATTCTATTATTTTGGAATTGGAAAAAAAAATATGTAAATAAATATAATTAAACATGTAATTATGTTAAATTAACTATGTAGTTACGTTAAACTACTCCTGATGAAAAAATTAAATGGATAAAATATTATGTTATGTCTTAAAAATAATAATTTTCTTAATCTTGATATAATAATTGAGAGGAAAAAAAAGCTTTATTCTGTTGTTATAATTCAGAAGAACTTTTTTAAGTAATTTGTGTCTCTTTTAAACAAAAACTCACAGAAATTGAACAAGTGAAAATCATATCTTTTTTATGTTTCTTTCACCTATTCAGATTTTGAGCATCCTGACTTCAATGTTCATTTAAGAAGAATATCTAATAACAGAGCTCTATTCGTTTACCGGTTGATGACCAAGCATAGGCTGCTTATATTTCTTGCATCACCTCTATAGCAGGTAGGTTCATATTTTGTATCTCATATTCTAAGCTCACATGTATTACATACCAAGCATGGTTTTCACTTCTTAGAAAGGACTTTTGTAGTGACATTCAAATTTTAGGAGATCTCTTAATTTCTAGGTAGAAGCAAAATTATAAAATAAAACTTAAAATCTACGTTTTTAAAGTGGACGCAAAAGGAAGAAATAGTTTGATTTGCCACGCATAAAACAATGAATTTCGAGTACATCATTTTTAAAAGATCTGGGAAGTTTTTGGTGGTGATAGAAATTAATTACAATAGTGGTCCGCTCTATGTTTTACACTTTAAGAGTACTAAAAATGGAATTATTTTCTTCTTTTTTCCACTTGAAAAAAATTGTCCTTAAATTTTCCATTTTATTTTATTTTATTATTTTATTTTTCTTTTCTTCTTTTTTTCTTTTTTTCTCAGTTTTGTGTTTGTTAGTTTGCTTATATCAGAAATTAGACGATATTTTGATTGGTGATATAAAATACATATTGACTCTAATATTTAGAAAGCAATCGCAGATCAAACAAAGATCTCCAGTTGAATTTATAGCATTCAAGCTAAACGGACAATGATCAAAATTTTGATTTACGATAAATTCTATTTGGAGATATACTTGTAGTAATTAGAAAGAAATTGAAATTTTTTATTATAAACATTCATAAAGTTCTGGTTGAGATTTCACTACTCTAGATTAGCTAGGATCGGAAATTTTGACAGTAAATTTCTTTGATTATAAAATCTTAAATCTCGTAAATCGGACCACCTTGGATAACTCTTGATCTAATCATCGGATCTTCACGTACTAAGACTCATTGTTAATGGTTTGAAGGTGTGACCTCAAATCTGCTTATTAATTAGTGTAGACGATATTTGAGTTACAAACTCGGACACTAAAACACACTTTCTCTAAATAAACATATAGTTTTTTTCGACGGATTCTAATTTCTGATTCCAAAAATATAGGGTATAGCCGCAACCTGGAAAACATGGTCCCAATTGTTAGATCAGGAGAGAGGTACAAAATTTAGACTCCTTTATGTTAATTTTAATTTTTGCGTATCTCGCCATATCATGAGAAATTTTCAAACAATTTGAAAACTTTCGTGCACAATTATAAAACAATATAAAGATATTTTGATGCCAAAAAAAAATCTTTTAGTAAACATTTGTTATGTTTTATTATTTCATCTAATAATAGCCGAAAACAATTTAACGTGTAAGGTATACAATTTTTTACATCATTTTAAAGAATGTAATTTTGCATGGCAAAAATAAAGTTTGTGTGAAATCGGTCGAATAGTTTCTGAGAAATCGAATTTTAAAAATACGACTTCGTGTCTGATTTCGAAACTTAAATTATCAAGTGTACTAATATATTAGCATATTTGAGTATACCCCCCTAACTATTAAGGTTGAGTACTAAAACGTGAAAATATACTTCTTTCTAACTACAGGAATTAACATAAATTTCGTGCAAGGGTTTTCTATAAATTGCAAAACAGATCCTACTAGGACCTTGTGCTAAACATTACTTGTAATTCTTGAAATTCGCTGAAATATACGAAGTTATAAATTTAACAAACTGCAGAGAATTCGTCGGACATTTTAATCTATCCACACTGATGATTTAAGAGAAAATTATAGGTTTTGACAATGACATATTAAAATATTTTTAATGAATGAATTGGCGTTTATCAATGAGGAGGAAAATAATACAAAGTTATGTCAGCCGAACTTGCCATATGGCAATTAATGAAATGCTCCTTTAATACTTTATTATCTGTACTCACAAATTATTCTAGTTGGGAAATGTTTCATTCTTATCTCTGTACCCGCACCATTGGGAATAATTTTACCAATGATTTATTATTATCATTTAAGTTCGTATAATGGTTTTATTGTGCTAATGGGAATGAAGCTAATGCTTTTAAGATTGAATTTGGGGGCAAATTAACTAATTGATTATGATAAAATTAACGGTACGGGATGAGTGTAAGCTACCCTATGGATAATGACCATAGAATTGTTGCTAAAAAAATCCAATATTTTATTAATTTAGGCTCTAAAACGAACTTACGATGATACAATTAAAACAAATGGTACAATTAAAATGAAATGTAACACTTGTGTTCAAAAAAAAAGATTACAGGGTTAATGAATGTGGAAGTATAAGCTTATTTTTGTGCATTAATTTTAAATTAGTTTTTTTCGTTTCTTAATGATAACTTAGAGAATATTTGTCACTTATTATTTAATGATTTTTTTCTCATGGTATAGTTTTAATTCATCGAAGTTTCATTTGTAGTGAGAAAAGGTTATAAAGGTTGTCTAAAATTTTGTGCCACAAACGGAATCATTTTTATTTCTTTTTTACAGCGGCATTGTTTAATTTACAAAATATTACAGCAATTACAGCATTACAAAATATACAGCATTGTTTAATTTACAAAATATTGTCGTTTAGTTAACCTAATATAATTTACTTTCATGTTTGCATACCAAATAGACTTTACATAAATATTTTAGGAGAAATATTTTTTCGTTGACTCATAATGTTTTGTTCTTGACTCAGCTAAAATAAGTTGAGCTGTTAGCTCATAAAACACATTTTGATAATTTGTTTAATGATTAGTACTATTGACGTCTGTGGCACATTTGAAAGAATATTCGCAAATGGATAAATATTAGTAAACCGTGCTTTTCTCGAACGATAAACCACATCATTCGATCTTTATAATTCTGTCTGACAGGAAGAATATTTTCCAAATAAGCACTGCTTCCTTAATACTAACATGGAAAGAACTGGCGTGCTTCGTAGAGAAGAATATATATATGAATGAGACCTATAAAGGGTTAATTCCACCCTTTATGAGTGTCATATTAATAGGGGAAAGTCAAAATAAATGAAGGAATTGTTAAAACTGAGTGTCACGATAAAAACAAACAAAACAATTTAAATTTTAAAAAAATTATAAAAATTAGAATAAGTGCAATTGACACCAAGAGTTAGTTTAACAAAAATATTAGAACGGATTGATTTTTATTAAAAGAGTTAAATGAATTTAATGTTTGTAAATATGACGTTCGTAAATGAAGAAATCGCCCTAAGAGCACGGCTCTGTGCCATCCAAATTCGCTGAATGTAAGTAGTAATGATTTTTCAACTTAGAAATTGAAGTATATAGATTTTGAAATGTGATCTAATGTGAAGCAAAAAAAACGACATATCATTACTTATTTATTTATTTTGTTGAAGAAAAAAATCTTAATCTGGGTCTTTTTGAGGATCAATTAAAATAATTATATGTAATATAATCAAAACTTTATTCAAATAAAAGATTATTTTTTTAATATTACACAGAGAAATAAATTTTAGTAAAACTACCGTACTGTATGGTAAATACATTTCTGATTTCAAAAAAACCCATAATTTTGAAAAAAAAAATTCTTATTAATCATTCCAGGAAAGTTAAATGGAACATTAATTCGGTACAACTGCCAGTCTGAACTCATTTGGACAACGATACTAACCAAACGATTCGGAGCTCACCACGAATGCTCTTAGATATCCTCAACTTTACTAACCGAACAAACCAATTACTTGTAGGACCAGCTATGAACCAGCATGTAACTAATATAAATACCAGAATTTTTTCAAATTTGTCACAAATTGGAGTTTTGATTGTAAATTTTGTAGATCTTGTTCATAAAGTTAAGTCGATCTCATGATATCGCATATACATATTGCCACATTACTCAAAGGTTGGCTCTACGACCCACGGCACTGTCAACTAACATAATTATTTAAAAATTTTCGGGCTGAGGAAAAAAAATGGAGAATAAGTTTTTTTACTTAGCTTTTTCGAATTTCAGTAAACAGAGCTAAAGTATTTTTTACATACAGCAATTCAGTTCTGATTCTCACAGTACTGCCAGTAAATTAACGTTTGCCTATATGTTATTCGTTTAAATTCATTCTTAAATTTGATCCTTAGTACTGGTGATACAATAATAAACACTGGAGTGCTTTCCAATCGAATCCTTTCTGTATAATCCTTCGCTTCAAAGTTTATTCGTGGAATTTTATATTGAATGGAATGACACTGATTCACACCTAGTTTTGTCGGGCGCTAAGAATCTCATTAAGCGCATCTTGACAAGAAGCATGTTAGAAATCATCCATCCTGACGTGAACATTTAGTGGGAGTGCGAAAAGCAACTTTCTCTGAATTAAGAATGGACTAGGACGGATATCTCTTGGTAAATACTAAGATCTATAAATGATATCAAACACGTTAACACCGTCTTTAAGAATATTTCGTTGGATTCTTAGTTGCTATATACAACGCGCTAAAAATAAGTGAATAAATAAATAAAAACATACCACGTTGAATAATTTTAACTACTGAATAACACTGAATAAATGATCGGATCTTCGCGTTCTAGGATTCATTCTTAATGGTTCGAGGAGGTGACCTCAAATTATAGTTAGTGCAGACTACAATTAAAGTTGCGAAATCAGATACAAAAACAACGTACTTTCTCTGAATAAGCATACCCTTTTTTTTCAACAGATTCGGTTTTCTGACCCCGAAAATATAGGAGGTAGTCGCAATTTGAGAAATATGGTAATCATAGATAGGACAGGAGAGCGATGCAAAGTTTCTATCCCTTAATGTTAATTTTACTTTTTGCGTATTTCACTATATATCGGGAAATTTTTAAATGATTTGAAAAATTTTTGCATGCAATTATAAAGTTTATCCATTCAAAGATATTTCCATGTAAAAAAAATTTTTAGTAAATATTTATTATTTTTTAAAATAATAGTTGAAAAATTTCTGAATTTTAAGGTAAGCAATTTTTTAATCATTTTAAAGTATGTAATTTTACTTGGCAAAATAGAAAATTTGAGCAAAATTGGTTGAATAGTTTCTGAGAAATCGAATTTCAAATACACGACATTTTTAAAATTCGATATCTCAGGAACTATTCAACCGATATCACAGAAATGTTGTATTTTTCCAAGTAAAATTGCATACTTTAAAGTGATGCAAAAAATTATATACCTAACAATTCAAAATTTTTCGTCCACTATTTTATAAAATAATAAAAAATTATAAATATTCACTAAAATGTATTTTATGCATGGAATTATCTTTGGATAACCTAATTTTATAATTGTGTGCAAAATTTTTCAATTAACTTTAAGATTCCTCGGAATACGTAAAAAGTAAAATTAACATTAAAGGGTACAAACTTTAGATCACTCTCCTGACCAAATTATGGAGACCATATTTAGAAGTTTGCGGTAACCCCATTTATTTTTCGGGTCAGAAATCCGAATTAGTTGATAAAAGTGTATGTTTATTCAGGCAAAGTACATTTTTGTGTCTAAATCAGTAACCTAAATTATCGTCTTCACTATATTAATTAACATATTTGAAATCACCCCCTCGAACCATTGAATAAGTCCTAGAGCGTGAAAATCCGATCATATTCATATAGGATAAAAAGTTATTCAAGGACGTCCATTTTTGGGTGCATTGTAGGGGAGAGTGGGGTCAATTGTAACAGGGTACAATTGTAACAGAGCAAAAATTTCCAGTGTCGGGTTCTTGATTTGGTTCCTAGGTGGCGCACAAGGTGTATTTAATAAATCTACATGAATCCCTGCTGGCAACCATTTTTATGTATTTTTGAAAGAGTTACATCACAAAAGATATTTTCACGCCACGTAAGTACTTTTTTTGGTATTAGAATATTATATTGAAACGAAGTAATTTTGTTTAAACAAATAAAAATTATTGACCGAATATGTAAGGGGACACCTTAATTAACATTTAAAAAAAAAAAATTAGTTTTGTTAATTAACTAGCATTGTTTTTAACAAATGAAGCTGAAATGGCGTCATGGGGACGATTGTAACAATAAGTAAAGGGACGAATGTAACAGCTGAAAATAAATAATCTTATGTTTACAAACCATTACTTAACTCTTTAAGAACCACCAATAGTTTCCTATATCATTTATATTATGTTGCATCTGCATTATTTTATTTGTCACCTTTCACAACATAAATTAAAATGTTTAACTCCTTAAAGTTAAAAGTTTAACCCTTTAGGTCTCTGCTCATTATTATTTTTACTCCTAAAATATCACTACTATTTTGATCAATAAAAAAATATATCACAACTATGATAATTTGTATAATTAACTATGTTTTAGTTGAATTTATGAACAGTTACAATTGACCCCGTAAGTGGGGACAATTGTAACAAGTGCAGGACTGTCAAAAATTGTTAATAACTAATATAATAACATTTAAAATGAGGTATTTATTATTTTTTTGCTAGTAGAGGATAGTCTACTTTACTCGTCTGTCAATTAATACTAATAATACATTGGATTTTTTGTTAGTTAAAATAGTTAAGTAAAAAATGTTACAATTGACTCCACTCTCTCCTACAGTCTGTTTGCTCTAGTCAACCAGCGTATTTTGTTCAATTTGGCAGTGTTGATAAAAGCAAGAGCTCCTTGAAGGCAAAATTCTCCCAATACTTGATCCAGGAGTTCCCTTGTCTTCCGGAAGGGTTCAAAATTACAAGGCTACGGAGTTAAACATTAGTAGTCGTAAACCCAAAAATTGGATCGGCTGTTCAACGACGTTTATAAAATAAAAATCATTAGATCAAAAATTATTCACGGTGTTGTGTTTCTTTTTTTTTTTTTTTTTGCTATGTGCAATTGCTTAAGAACATGTAGTTAAATAGTTTTTTTTTAAAAAAATCTTTCAGATCACTCAAGTTTATTAATGCTGACATTTTTACTAGCGTAAAATAAAATTTTCTGTTGTGTTAATAGTAATTTTATTGCTTCTTTTCTTTTTAAAAAAGACACACACACAGAGAGATATCAATATCATGTACATATTTATTCATTTATTCTGAAGAGCCGTACTCTTTGCATATACCATCACAGCAAGAAGTACTTCAATACAGAAGAAAGTACGAAACAAATTAGGAAAAATTACAAACATTTTGGAGTTGTGAATTTACAATTTTCCTTCACAAGGTAAAAGATCTTCCGAAAAGATTTAGTATCAGTGAATTTCAAACTGGTGAATAAACATAATTTGTATTATTGGATTCCTTAATGGTTATATTTGACCACAAAAAGTCACTGTGTGCTTAAGTTCGGTTCACATATTTGATAGTGTTAGCAATGCTAAAGGCTAAATTTCTTTGAAATTAGCTCCATTATATATAACTACCTACATCTAATTCCCTAACTTCGAAATTTATTTTAACTACTGATTGTGCAGAGTTTGCTTAGCGCAACAACACTAAAAAGTATTGAAATCAAAAGTGCAATGGCTAAAGAAAGGGATATTTTAAATATAGAGAAAGTGACGTTTTAATAGTACAATTAAGAACTTGGCTTAAAAAATTTGTAACAGTTTAATAAATTAGTATTATTGCGCTAAGAATTATGAATTTATGTACGATGTTCTATCTTATTTTACATATTAAAAAAAGACGAGTGCTCAAAAGGCAGCCAATTCTAATTTATAGATATTTACAACAGTGGCTGTGAAACTCTAAATTTGAAAATTTACGTAAATTCTTTTTAGAACATAAATTTTATTTTCAAGATGAATTTGTAGAGATATTATAAATTTCGAATGCATTTTAAATTAAAAATTGAACTTTAAAATGCACCATAAAGCTCTAATTGATATATGTACAAGTAAAAGGATAACTTTATCATTTGAGTTGAATCGCAAAGATATTTATATAGAGTGAAATTTATAGTTTAAAGTGTCACTTTTTGTGTTAGAAACTGGTTCATGTTATCAAAATTATACACAAATTCTTACAAATGTAAATAATTTTTAAAATAATATAAATAAGACATAAATTTATAAAACAAATTAAATAATAATTCATTTTATGAAATATATAATATCATTCACTGTCTATAGTCATGATATTATTAAAAAAAAAAAAATAAGCATTACAAGAAAAATAATAAACTTTTTACTATTATTGCCATATAAAATATTTTCATTAAATAAAAAAAACTGTCCAATAAATTGCATGATACAATTTTCTCATTAGTAACTTTAAAAAGAAAGAAATCATATTCCTTCAAAATAGCAACCAAATAAGCATATAATTTATTACATGAATTATAACCCTGTCATTGCTTAAAACATATCAGTCAAGCATTGCTAGCATATAATAGTGCTCAATCTTTACAAATAGTCAGACATAACATACACGCAACACTAGCTTACAATCACTTTTTGTTTATACATGGAAAAATTGTAGCGCCAAAAAAATATGGCATACTCTGCAGGTTTTCAAAACATAAAACACTTGCATACGTGGACGAATACATACACATGAAGGTAAAAAAATACGTTTTATTCTAACGTTGACAGCTTTAGCGATTGCTATGTTTCTGCAATGTCTGGTATAGTACAGCTCACAGAGTAACTAGGGAAATATAACAACTGACTAACAACATCTTGTGCAAATCTTTTAAGTGAAAAGAAATCATCGATTACGGAAACAATTATGTAAGAAAGAAAAAATTTACTTATTTTCTTTCACACGTTTTTTTTTTTTTTTTTTTTTTTTTTTTAGTACGCTTTGAAGCATTTTGATGGGGGGAAAATGTAGGCATGTTTTAAAAGTAAAGATGAATAGTTTATTTTAAATAATTTATATTTTTAATATTAAAATACTTGCTCTAAATTTGTAAAGATAAAAAAAACTTATAAAAGACTTCAGTTATAATAAGCTATTTTTGTTTTCTAACATTCAAAAAGTAATTTTTGGTATTAAAAAATATATTAATGGCCACTTTATGGAAAAAGATGAAATATAATTTTATATTTTATAAACCACTAAAATATTTCATTTACTTGATTTCGTTTGTTTACTGTTTAGATTTAATTATTAAATAACAGGAATTAAATAAAGAAATTGAGAAGGAATTACTGTTTTGTGATGATGATATGCATATTACATATTTAATTCAGTTGAGAATTACAGTTTATTTATTTAAAGAGCTAAAGAAATTAGTTTAGTTCACAACATTTACACTGAAATCATGAATCATCAATAAGAAAAAAAATATGCATTTTATAAAAAAACATGAAGGTCTTTTTTTTGAAAATAATATATTACCATGTTGTTTTATTTTAAAAAATTCGAATTGATTTAGTCTTATTGTTTAGCCAGAAAAAATTATATCAAAAATTATGTACATTAAAAAAAAATATTAATTTAAGAGCATGTAAAAACATTTTTCTTTTCACCTAAATTTCACAAAGATGATGTTTTGAATCACCTGAAACATCAATACAATAGACATATTTTTACACAGTGAACCCAGACCAAACCTATGCAAATTGATCCCAGGTGTAATCCTTCTTTATTTCATTCGTACAATATCACACGAACTGTTTTGATTTCGCTGACACGGTTTTATTCGATTGGTCTCTGAGAAATTTCAATCACAAATACGAGTATAGTATAAAATTTAAATAGCATCTCCCGATTTAACGTACTGAATTAGATATGCGACTTGAAAAGCAATGAGAACTTAATATGGTAAGTCCTTTTGGAAAGCTTATTCTTAAAATCTGGTATTCATGTTATTTGTAAGCAGGGTAACCTTTGCAAAAAATTTTACAAAATTAATTTTTCTGATTATTCACAATATTTAATTTTAGATATTTCGTAATTTTTTTATTATATGCAAAAAATAACCACACAATTAAATTTTTCTAATTAATATATAAATAAAGGAAAAGATTGGTTATAACGGTAAACAATCGTTCACAGGTTGTGCTATGAGATTAATTGCTTTTTAATTACGCATTGAAGCTTGCAGGTATTAATGAATAGCTTTGAAAGATATAAAGCCGCTATTGAAGTAAAACTTAAACAATCCGTACTCAAGCAAACTTAAAATAATGTAGATCTGAAAGAATATTGTTCGCATAACATATCTATCATGAGCGGACCTTTTCTGAAAGCACTCCTTTTTGCGGATATAATCGTGTGAGCTGATGAAAGGATTATATCTTTTATTTTCCGGATTTTTATTAATTTTTTCTGGTTTCTTGTTATTTTATTTTTATTATTATTTTTCTTTTTCCCCCTTTTTTCATTGTTCTGTAATTTTTTCCATGTTTTCTCTACATTTTGAACTTATTTTATGAGTTCTATTTACTTGCAGCTTATGCGCAGTAAATAAAACTTAATGAGTGCTAAATATATTTTTTTAAAAAGAAAATAATACATTCGCAGAATTTTGTTCTTGCTTTACCAATA
This sequence comes from Parasteatoda lunata, assembly GCA_949128135.1. Taxonomy (NCBI): domain Eukaryota; kingdom Metazoa; phylum Arthropoda; class Arachnida; order Araneae; family Theridiidae; genus Parasteatoda; species Parasteatoda lunata. The sequence goes on along the minus strand of OX421970.1, from coordinate 40,830,095 downwards.
AAACCGTAAATTTGAAATCAACTGTCCGATATACATTCATTCTTAACTCTTTTCCTTTTAACATCACAGGTAACCATCAGGCACGGATCATGTTTATAAGTGGAAGAACTTTATTTAGAGTGCCAATGACTTTAATAATTCCAAATAACTACAATATTCTACAAATCACCAGGCATTAATTAAACAATTATGTGACTAGATTAGCAATTTTTTTAATCATAATTCTCGATTAGAAAAATTTACCCTACATTCATATTTTCTTGCGTAAAGGAATTTTTGAACCCTGCAAATGAAGTTAAAAACTAAGGAGAGCAATACGCTTATTCATTGAAAGATAAGTGGCTACTTAGGGCTCTCTGGTACAATTGATGAAATAATTATATTTATTTTCTACGCAAATTCATTTAATTAATATCGATTTTTATGATTTATATTAAAAATAAAAAAACGAGATTTAGTTAACATATTTAAATATGTCTCAGAAATATTTTATAATATTAACTAAAAGAAAGAATAAATTTGAAATTGATGAGCTATAAAAATAAATAAATGTTAAATGCACTGTCTTACTTTAACGTTAATTTTACACGGAGAAAAATATTCTGGTAAAATTTCCGTACTGTATGATAATGACGTTTCTGGTAAAAGAAACCATAATTTTGGTTAATAAAACCAAAATATACGATATTTGAACCAGTTATTTGGTAATATTTCTATTCATATGGTAACAGTTTACCGGAAATTATTGTTTTCAAAACTATAGTTCTTATTACCACACATTTAGTGAAAAATACAAAACTGAAAAGTAACCGAATGAATGGTTTTTATGCCATGATCTCAGGTATCACGCTGAAATTACCACATTTTAAAGCATCTGCCAAATTTTATTACAAACTATCGAACCATAGTTTATTGTTCATTTTACCGAAACCATTATCAAAGCTTCTCTATAAAAATTATCAACCTTTTTGGTGGTTCCCATGGAGTCAGAAACACGGCAAATTTTACCATATGCTGGTAGGTTCGACCATACTTTTTTTCTCGGTGTAGAGAGCCCAAGTAAAAAAGACTAATAAAAATTAAATTTGCAATCAATATTTCAATATTGATTTGCATTTTTAGCATTAAAAAATGAGGATAATACCACACGAACATTTTTGCATTATTGAGTTAATTATTGAAAATTTTGTTAAATATTAAAAATATGCAAGATTAAGAAGAATTTTATAGACAATTTTAAACTATATTCTACATGAAAGTTCAAATTGCATTGGTCCACGAAATGTATAAGGAAACATAAACAAATTATACGTATAAGCATTAATATCACTAGTGACAAAAATATCAAACAGCATTTTCATATTGCATTTGTTTTCACCTGAAAATGCTTTCAAAGTGCAATAATTATAAGATCACATGTAGTGACACAAACAAAAAAAAAGTCAAAAATCTTAATAAATGTTCTCACTAAATCAGATCTTTTTTTTCACTATAAATACAATTATGTACAATGATTACAACTTATATAAACTGTATCTTCGGTACAGAGCAGTTCCATAATGTGCATTCTTCTTTTTGAAAGCCAAAGGTTTCGCCGAAGCTTCGAATTCTGCCAGGTGCAACAAAAGGATTTATATATTGCACTAGCCACGAATATTTTACTGAGTGCAAAAAAGTCTGAGCAAAACGAAGCTTCAGGAAATATGTTTGTTTTTTTAACATTTATCTTGCATGTTAAGAAGTATTGGATGGTAGTTAGCTTGTCAGTACATAAATCTGTTTATGGAGCTCTCTTGGCGAATTTTGGCGCCAAACATTTCTCTTGTGAGAAAAATGACGGTAGGTCACATCCACGTTGGTGAATATAATTCGAATCACACCAGTGGAACGCTACATTCCATGGCCAATAATATTAAGGTGTAAACTTAATTTATAAAAAGAAGCCACGTCTTTAAATAACAAAGACTTATTTTATAAAATTTGCGGACAAAATAAAATAGAATTCCAGTTCTTCCTTGCTATTTGGAAAAATACATTTTGCTACCTTCGTCTGTGTGTCCTTTTTTGATTTAATAGTGTCCTAAGTTTTTGCAAGTTGTTTTGAGTAATAGGATCGTCTGGTTTTAGTTTAAGGGCTTCTAAATAGGCATTTTCAGCTTCTGAAAGTTTTCCATTAACATGTAGCATAGCTCCTAAATTAATGTGACTGGTCACCTCCTGTAAGTAAAAAGAAATGTTCCAATTAAAATTAAATTTATATTGTTCAAGAATTAAACAAGGCTGTTGCACAACAATGATTTTATTTAAGAGGAGAAGGTGTAAAAAATATTAGAAAGTGTAAATAAAATTATAAAATATTTGAGCATGAAATGCACTTTTTTTGCACTTACACACTTGAAACTCTTATAACATTTAAATTGTTAGTGAACTGAAGTGTTTCTTTCGATTGCATAAAGAATACGTCGATACCTCACTTTTCTGGATTGCAATGTCGAACGCATAAATATGAATGAGTCAGAAATTACTTTTTTCCTATAAAACTTAACTTCTTAATTATCAGATATAGTGACTTGAGTGCGATTTCATTCGATTCAACATAAAAAATTACATCGATATTACAATTACATTACATTAAGTTGAGTCATTAAAAACACATCTGTGAATTGACTTAGTTTCTGCTATACTTCTTTCCCAGCAAATTTCATACTTGTAAGTTTTGACGAAAACAGTTAATGACTCTGAAAGTTGTGCAAAATTTCAGTTTTTTGCTACGTTACTGTTACAACATTCACAAAAATATATACCCTTGTGGTTCAATATTAGCTCTTGTAAATTTTAACGGTCAAAGTCAAAATACCCTTTTTTCGAAGATTTTTTAATGACCTTTGACCTTGACCCTTTTCTGTGAATCGCTGGAAAGACCTCTATGAGTGCGCTTAACTCTCACTTTGTACACGCCAACTCGTGGTGCGAGACCTATACCACCTTCTCTTTTATACACTGTAACTCGACAATTTCGCTTCACAAGATTATGCAAAATGCCAGATATTGATAGCTCTCAAGGATCGAAATCAAACTGTTCTCCTGAATAGATGTTTAAAGTAGCATTTTATGTGTGTAAAATTGCTAGCAATTTTAAATTTATTCTAACCTCTGAAAGAGAATGCCTTTCTGTCTCATCAAATTCCGCAGCTTTTGTAAGTTGTTCTCAGTCATTTGGTCATTTGGTCTTAGTTTAAGGGCTTCTAAGTAGGCATTTTCTGCTTCAACAAGTTTGCCATTAACGTGAAGCATTGCGCCAAGGTTCATGTGGCTCGCCACCTCCTGTAAAACAGGAAAAATGCTTTTCTCATAAACTGTTGGTGTGGATATTTTATAGAGAGAGGTGTTAGAATTAAAAAAATTGCTAGCAATTTTTTATAGATATTTAACTATACCTTAAAAACTTATTTGTAATTAATGAATAAGTAGTTATATGCAGTTTTAAATATTCACTTTCAATAAATTTAAGATAAGAGATAAATTGAGACACAAAATTTGATAGTCAAAACAGCTATAAAATAAAAATGCAATTTTTTTTTTACAATTATTTTTACAGTGATTAAAATAATAAATTTAAAAAAAAATAATAATAATTTAAAGAATATAATAGAAATAAAAAGAAAAGTTATCGTGATATAAAGTTTATGAATACGCTTGAGTATTAACAACCTGTTTTTTTTTTATTTTATTTCTTTATCCGAATAAACATGTAAGAAATAATAATGCGAAGAATATAAATTTAAAAAAATTCTTAAGATCATATGATTATATCAATAAAAAATTTCAGAAATATACGATATAATATTTGCCTTTGATTTTGAATGGGGATAATTTTTATTGGTGATTAAAAGCATAGTCTATTATCAGATGTTTAAAACCACTTCCATAAACAGTGTAACCACAAGGAAAGAACTTCTATAAACTAATTACAACGGTACTTTTACAAAATGATTATTCAGAATAAAGCATAAAGTTATTTTAAAAAAATCTTTAATTAAAAACAAATAAGATGTGAATAGTTTTAAATTTATTAAATTTACAATAATAACTGAAGGATCATGATTGGTCAACATTGCTTTTAAGGTGAATCATAAACAAATAAATAAAAGTATGTTTCGAAGTATTGTTTATACTTGGAATCAATATAAATTTGTTATAGCATACTTACTTGAGGTCTTAGTTTTACAGCGATTTGATAATAATGTTCAGCATCTTCATTTCGACCAGCTTGCCTGCAAAGTTAACATTTTATATTTAATTTTCTAAACAGTTCTAAGAATTTATAATTTGTTATTAAATTTATAATTGAGTTTACAATGAAAATTGTCAACGAACTTATTTGTCAGAAAAATTGTTTAAGAAGTTAAAATATTGATTTAATGCAGAAAAGTGAGACACTGGGGATTTTAAATGACGCTGGGAAAAAAAATTCCTATTTTCTGTTGCATAAGATTTTTGAACAAATCTTAGATACTTATGTATCGCTGACATCAAGTCAGCAGTTGGTTTTTCTCCCCGAACTACAGTTTTCCCGTTGTTAGCACCTCAAGCGGCGTACGACTATGCAATTTTAATTCTGATCGTGCGTCTTAGCTGACCTAGAAGGTTGTCACATCATTTACGCAACCTCCTGTTATTTATAATGCTTTTAAACTTGTTCATTTCAACAAAACATAGACTAAAAATGCCACTTTTTAAAATTAAAAAAAAAAAACTGTAGCTTTAGCTGCAAAACTAATTTCATATTTGAAATTCCCACAGCCGAATTTGGTAATATCGGGTATTTGTGTAAACGTAATAAAAAAAAATTTCCCCCAGTGCAATCTTTAACATGTTAAAACATATGTTTTTGAAGAGAATTTGGAGAATTCAAATATTAACTTGAGTAAAAAAAATAAGGTATGTCAAAAAACAACATTCATTGAAGTCTTAATAAGGAATAAGTTTCAAGATTAAATAAAATGTTTAAATAGAACTATTTTTACGCTAAATTCCGAATTTTGTCTCAGCAAAATTTCGGTAGAAAGTAATGTACAAACACTAATAAAGTACAATAAAAAAAAGTTTTTTTTTTTTTTTACATAAAATATTCTACATTGTCTTAAATTTTAGAAAACTTAATCTGAGATTAATTAGATTTCGGGAAACATCTGGGCGGAAAAAAATATATTTTAGCATTTTAAAGCTTAATAATGTTTAAAATAAAATTATTTGGTACTAAGAAAAGATCAATTTAAATTTGTTTTGAGACATACAATTTCAGAAAAGAGAGTATATTCTTATCCCTTTTGAAATTGTTTGAACTAAAACTGAATATATATATCAGTTACCTGAGGGTATTAGCAGCATTGAAAATTATTTCGTATTCATCAGGAGCCAATTCTGCAGCTCTCAAGTACACCTCTGCTGCCTCTAGATGGCGCTCACTTTCGGATAGAAATTGACCTACAAGCGAAAGAAAAATTATTCAGCTGTAAAGAATTATTTGTTTGTTTTCGAAAAGCTTTGACATTTTGGAACATTTCGTATTCTTTATTTACCTATTTATTTCTTTTCCGAATTTTTTACAAAGATTTAGGATATAATTTATGAAACATGTTGAGGTTGTTTTGTTTTAATTTGTATAAAACTATATCATCTCCACTCGTTTATTTTAAAGTGTTTGTTTCAAAAGATAATTTTTCCGAATTCTATATGTTTGGTTTCATTTGAATGATAAAAATTTATATTTACTAAAAGTTATATTTTGCGTGGATAAATGAATTTTATAGTTGCATACAAAAAAATTTTCAATTCGTTTAACAAGTTCATGAGATATAGTGAAATACACGGGGAAAAAATTAACATTGAGTGGTCCAAACTTTGGACCTCTCTCCTGACCAAACTATGGGATACATATTTTTCAGATTTCGGCTACCCCCTAAATTGGGGTTAGAATTCCGAATCAGTCGAGAGAAAAAATTATCTTTATTCAGAAAAAGTCGTTTTTGTTTCTGATTTCGTAACTTGAAATATCGTTTGCACTAATTAATTAGCATATTTGAGGTCACCCCCACAAAACATAAAGACTGAGTCCTAGTACGCGAAAATCCTATCATTAGATCAAAAGTTGGTCTGGATGGTCCATTATTATATTTAGAGCACTATACACAAAATAAGTATTTTAAACTATGTCGTTTCTCCATAGAAAATTAATTGTTACTACTAGACTTTATAATTCACAGTGTATATCGTGAACTGAAATTATTTATTGCAGCGGATTATTAATAACTATGTTTTTTCTTAAATAGTTGACTTACGAGGCTATTCATTAAAATTATACATTCTTTAGAAATTCTGCGTGTTTGGAATATAGAAAGAAAATATATAGAAAATATTTACCATAGTGTTGGTAGACGCTTGAATCATTGGGAGCAATAACCTTTGCTTTCAAAAACCATTGCTCAGCTTCTCTCTGACGTCCCTGAAATTAAATAACATTTTATAAGCTAAACAAAGGCATATTCTTTCAACTAGGCAATATTCAAAATTTTTAAGTAAAGTTTTTTTCCGTAATGTGCCATTTGCGAGTTAAGTCAATTTTAAAAATATCTTTATAAACAATTATAATACACTTAATTATGGCTAAACTTTTGCAAGTAAAGTTATGGTTTATATAGTTTGTGTTAGTTCACATTTATTTTTATAAATAGTGTTCGCTAAATTCAAAAGATACAGTAACTAATATAGTTTTTAAGTTTGGATTAGAATTATCATTTGTTTTGAAATCTATTTTAAATTAATATATAGTATGACGATACGTTTCTTACTTTTTACAATAAACAGCATTTAAAAAATATAAATACCTTAACCTATATTTCAAGTAATAATAAATAACTTGTTGCAAAAAAAAATATAATATTTATTTCATAAAAAAAGATTTAAAAAAAATTCTTTCCCTAATTGACGTTAATTGACATGCGCTTAATGACACTTTCCCCTAATTGACATGCGCTCAAATGTATAGAAGTTATTTCAGAAATAGGATAATTTACTGTTTGAATATCAAGCCCTAAAATGAACTTTAAAAACTAAATGAAATGAATTATATTATTTAATCAAATCAAATTATTTTAGCTTTTCTCAATTCTTATTGTTTGTTGTCAACTATATCAATATAAGTTGCTTTATAAATACTAACCCATTTCGATAAAAGCTTTGCATAAGTAAGATGGGCCGGTATATGATCTGCTTTCGCACGCAAAGCCTGTTGATACCATCGTTCGGCTTCTTCAAATTGCTTAAGTTTGAAAAACGCCTCGCCTGCAATAAAATGAATTGAATTATTATTCAGTGATAAGAGAAAATATTTGTATTGATAACACACATTCAACAATACTTTAATGCAAATCTAAGATTACCATAGACAAGTCGAAGTCTTCTTTAGCAGAGACAGTGTATTGTACGATGCGAAAACAATTATAGTGGATTAATGGGTGATATTAATTCAGTTTATGAGAATCAGTAGCTCAGGTCAGTTGATTCAAACAGTCTAAATTAATATATTTTATTTTATCTAAATGCTTTGATAATTGTTGGGTTTAATAGACGGATATATTTAGTGACATTTTAAAAATATTCAGTTTTTCAAATCTAAGGCCAGAAACTGCTAGTTAAAGCACTGGGACAAACTCGCTATTATGGCGCACTTGTTGATGGAATAAACTCGCACTTGCGTTAGATTTAAAAAAAAAAAAAATTAATTTTATAACCACCGTTAAACAGATGGCCCAATTCTGAGTTTGCGACTATCAATATTCAACTCCGTGTCCTTGTAATTTTAAACCCAACCCAGAAGACAAGGAAATCCTTAAATCAAGCATTGGAACAAACTAACTTTCGTGGGTAACATTTTAATGGAACTAACCCTCATTTATGTTACATGCAGAGAAAAATCTTGAGAACCACCCACGGTTGTCCAGAGGGCAAAAGGTTCTATCCCATGCACTGGCACTAAGATTTGTGCTAGAGAAGTACAATATATCAAATTGAAAAGCTATCATTAGGATTCAATCTCGGATCGATTCATTGAGATCCAATTACGTTATACAATCCAATTACGTTACGTTTACCTGGATTAAATGTTTTTTTTACAAATACAGAACACAAATTTATTCCGCTAAGTTTCTAAATTAGGGTTTTTGCAAGGGAATTACATATTTTTTAACAGTGCCTAAAGCTTTTCTGCTTTTCATACTCGATTTGTTGTTTATAATTTTTTCCCCCTAAATTGTAACTTGTAACTGAGTAATGAATTGAAGATTCAAATCATACGAATCATTTAAGTAATAAATTGAATCACAGATTTAACTCGTGGTTCGAATTTCTCTAAAAAAAAATGATTCGTTATATTCCAATCACTTTGTTAATAACTTTGGCGATTCGACTATAATTTCAATACATACTTTAAAACACGCAACCAATTTGAATTAATCTATCTACTATAGATTAAATATCTTCGTTGTATTACGATAGAGGGTAAACGTAAAACACGAGTAAGCTCATACCTTATTCATTTATTCGTAGTCCCAGACTTACCATCACACAAAAGCTGAAGCCTACGCAACGAGGATGAGCATAAATTTCTGCTCACAAATGCAGTGTTTTCTGACAAAGAACTTCTCAAGGGAATTTGTCCAAGTACATGAGACGTAACCATCTTTCATTCTGAGTGCTTTGCATAAAAGTTTTACGAACAATCTCTTCAATTACATCTCTAGAGTAATATTTTGAAAATTCGTCGTTTGTATCAGAGCGAATTTGTAGGCATTACATTCTAATCGGATGCACAAAGTTTCAATTTATATATTATAATAGATGCATGTTTGACACCCTACTATAACTAGGTAATTCAGTTGGTTAAAAATTAATTCATTACGTTAATCAGACAGTATGACTCAAACTTAAAAGTGATGAACAAAAAATCCATTATCTAAAAAGCGAAAAAGAATATGGTAAAAATTACCAGAATTTACCGGGTTTCTGGCTCTATGGGATAACCAAAAACTCAGTAATTTTTAACAAATCCCTTTGGTAATGATTTTGGTAAAATTAATAATAAAATCTGGTTTTATAACACATGATGACAATTGGTAAACGTGGTAAAATTTGGCATAAAAACAATATATTCCATTATTACCACTCGCATAGAAAAAAATATAGTTCTTATTACCACTCATTTAGAAGAAAAAAATATAACACTTTTCAGTTTCTTTTTTTTTCTAAATGAGTGGTAATAAGAACTATAATTTTAAAACCAGAATTTCCAGTAATCCGTTACCATGTTAAAGGAAAAATCTGCAAATAAATTGTTTTAACACATATATTTTTGTTTATTATCAAAATTACATTTTAAAAAAAAACTTTAAATGTCATTATCATGTTTTTATAATATGTGATCGATATACTATTTAAAACAGTAATTTTGCCAGAATTTCTTTACCCCTGTAAAATACATAAAAGTTCCTCATATTATTTTTTCAAGAATTTTAAAAATATTATTTTTAAAATTTGGAATTTTTAACAAGAATTTGTCCTTACATTAAGCTAAAAACATGTAAGATATAGTTTTTTTCTATTTAAAAAAATTTTCTTATAAAGTAATATGTAATTAGATTGATAAAAGCAATTTTTAGAACTATTTATAAAATTTTTAAGACAAAAAATAAACATTCAACTTATCCTTTAAGAGATTTTAAATATTGAAAGGTGGCACATTTTATCATGTAAGTAACATAAATAATGGAAATTAAATCTTATGTGGTAAAGAATTTTCCTTACTTACCCATCATATTATACAAAGACTGGGGTTGATAATGATGCGGCATTTTGTGAACAGCTTCCTGATAAACTTGAATTGCTTGCTGAAAATTCAAATAAAAAACATATTATTTAAAAATTCTTAAACTCTGTTTCATAAGCAATTTAAATACCCGATATTTGCATTAAGTAGATTATTCTTTGTTTAAAATATAATGATTTCAGTTACATAAAGGATAACATCAGTTACCATAAGTTTGAGTGAAAAATATGGTATCATAAAAACTGTTTATTTAATTAATGTAGCTTTATTAATAAAAATACTTTTTTCTAGCAAGTTAAATACAAAATATTTTATATTAAGTTTTTATAGTAATTTTTTATAGTAGTTCGTCCAAGATTCAATAATTTTGGATTTCTGTTTATTTCAATTTTACAAGTACAAAAAGGGGATCTCGTGAATATTTCAAAGAAACCTAAAATAGTCACCATAATAAAAAGGCGACGTGTTTCGAGTTTATAACAAGCAAATGTTTTTAAATAATAATAATAGGGTTTTCAAAACTATCCAACTATGTTCAAAAAATAAATAACAGTCTGTTTAAATCAGCAGTCACCAAAGTAGTCTATATGGACCCCCTGGAAGTCAATGAATGAATACCAACCAATATTATTCAATCGCAAAGATTTTAAATTATGCTTTGTAGATATTGAAAATGCGACTGCACCACTTTCTGTTAAATTTGAAAACATCAAGAGTCATTTGCAATATTAAGTCATTAAATTAGTAGACGACTTTGAAGCAATCATGCTCTTCAATAGTTTTACTGTGAGTAAATTTTAGATTAATATAAATGTTACGCAAAAATATCAAAAACTTAGTAGCGCGGCATTTTTCATTTTAATTGCATACTGCAGTCAATAATATTAATTTTATTTTAACTAGACAGAAAAAAAAATGTATTTGGAGCTCCAAAGTGATTTAAAACTGAAAATAACAAATTTCGAACTAAACATAGCAATGCTAATCAATCCAAGCGTCATCAAACACATACTTCTCATTGATTTGTGTAAAAATTTGATTTTTACGAAATAAAATAAAAGATTTAAAAAAAACAGGTAAGTTTTTAATCATAGTTTATCTAGGGGTTTAATAAGATTATTAAAACATTTTTATTGGTCGATGATCAAAAAAGTTTTTGTTGCCCCTGATTTAAATCACGGGTCGTATAAAGATCTACAAATAACAATTTTGGAATTTCTTCTTATTTTTCAACGCAATCTAGAGTATATTTACTAGATATTCAAATGTGTGATCTTATATAGGTTTCCAAAAAATAATATTTTTATCATAAAAGTTAAGTTTCATTCATTATTTACACAATTTCATAATTTTTGAATTCAGTTAAATGTATAGGTTGTGTAATTTTGTGACAAATTTAAATATCGATAAAATGAACACTAATAAGTCGACATTAAACTATAATTCTATTATTTTATTTAATCATACTATAAACATTACTAATTAAAATAAATTTTTGACAACATAGCTATTGCTTCATTTAAATACACATGTAAGGATTAAATTTATAATTAAATCCGATTAGTTGAAATAAATTTAAATTATAAAAAGAAAATAGTTCTTAATATTTTCTTTTTATAATTTAATATATTATAATAATTATAATAATATAATAGTAATTATGTATGCATTTATTTTACAGAATTTTTAATTATTTATATGTTAATGTTATTCTTATTACATTAAACTAAAGATTTTCTTATAATTAATTATTCTCACTATTTATATTTTAAAGTTAAGGGAAAAATTAAATAATGATTAATAAAATATTTTTACCATATGTTTTTGTAATTTTTAGTTAAGTTATTAGATTTGTTTTTTTTTTAAATTGTTCTTTTGATTTAAATTTATTGAAAAATATTACCTTATATGAACCATCGTCAGCGTACAGTCTACCTAAGTTGAAGAGAGCTGATATTTTTGTTGTCTCGTGCATTTTTGGATCTTTCAACCCACTGCTGTCTAATTCAGCACAATGTCGGTATACCTAAAAAAGAAATAAGAATTAATCAATAACTACATTTCATTTTTAATAAGAAAAAAACGTATACAATAACACTAAATGTTTTTAAAACAAATATTAACGCAAAAGCAAGTATCATAAATTGAGGAAAAACAATGATTTTCTATAATTCTTTGTTATAAAAACACTTTTCCGCAGTATTTTTTTATGGTTGTATTGAATGCAAAAACATTTATTTAATATTTCTCAAAATGCTTGTTCCACATGCAATAAAACAAACTTCAATATGTTAAGTTGCATACCGAGTTTTAGTTACATTGGAGTCTAAAAACATTTCGAAAAGCATCAACAGGCAGTACGGGGAAAAGTAAGAATTTGTTTTCCAGCAATACTTCAATAGTAAAAAATTTTTAAATAATTGATTAAAATTTACAAGAAAATAGGCCAATGTTTAGAAAATTTCGAAACTAGAATTGTTTTTAAAACATATTCATAATTTTTTAATCAGTTTTAAAATACATTGATCTAATGGAAACTTAGTTTAAGAATTCAAAGAATCAAAACTTACTTCAGCAGCTTCTTCTTTTCTTCCTAAAATTCCCAGAACCAAACCCAAATTCAAATGAGCCACTAAAAAAAAAAAAAAAAAGAACAAGGTTAAATATTTTATGAAAAATAATTTACATTTTCAACTATATAAAAAATTATTATCATTTTTATTACAATAATTTGTTAAAATTAAGAACTAGCAACCCGAAAAGATGTGAAGTGATTATGCCTAACCAAGTAATTTAAATCAGATTTAATTGGATACCTGTAAGTGACGTCACGTGCGTCTATAGAATCTGAACCTAGTTTATGAGTCGATAAATGTCACGACTTACCTACGATGACGTCACTTGCAGGTATGCCAATTGTCTCTTACTCGTAACGTACATTTTAAAAATTCTAATTATAATTTTACATTTTAGTAAGTATGCTTATTGCAAGATAAAGTTTAAAATTAAACTTTGAAAAAAAAAATTGTTTTGCTAATTTTTTAAAACAACTGATTGCTTATATAAAAAAAAATGTTTTTCGTGAATTTATTAATTACAATGAAAAAATTTATATTTAATTTCAATAAAATTAGTTTAAATGTATGGAATAGAGTTAATCAAAGCAGGATTTTTTTTTTCAATTTTTATTTTTTAAGCTTTCTTTAACAGTTATCTACTTTTCTAATCCTTGAAATATTCGCTAAGAGCATTTCTCGGGAAATAGTTTTGCCTGTAACGAGGAAAGTTTTGAGAATTTGAAGTGCCGGATTTTTATAGCGTCTACATGCAATTTCGATCCATAAAGCGAAGAAAATAACGCACAACAAATTATCACCTATGCCACACATGAATCATGTAAACTAAAAAAGTTGAAAATAAATGACACGCCAAGAAAAATACATTCCATCCAGATAAAAAAAATCCAAGAATACGTCGCCCATAATCCTTCCAACAATCTATACTTCTCTTGCAGCTTTTAATAACCAAATCAATTTTAAGCCATATTTTATCCATCTAAAACATTACCCTTTCCCACAGTTCTCCGCGAAAACCTCGCAATATTTTGCAGCCATAAAAAGGGTAAAATGAAGTCCCCAAGCCCTTATCACCAATTCAGCATTTCCTTATTTTTTAAGAGTCCCAGAGTTGTATACTTTTTTTACGATATCTGCAAACTGAAGGCGATGGACATGCCATCAGGGAAAACACTAGGGACCGTAATAAAAATATTCTTCAGTAGTAATTACGGGTTAGAAGTGGTCCGTAGAGGGCAGAACATTATGAGAGACCAGCGTTCAAATTTCGGTGTTTTATGAGGCATAAAAAGTATTGCTTCAAGGATCGTAAAAAGACAACCTATTCTGTAGGCAAAAACACATTTTGTGATACTCCTTATCTGTTTTCTTTTCAGAAATAGCCTATTTCGAGAACACTTTTAAAATAAATAGTTTTCAAAAACAAAGACTGTTATAGTATCCTACTGTAATTATAAAAGATATTTAATGAAAAGTTTATAAATAGATACAAAAAATATATTTCAAGTATCATGTTTCAGAATAACATACTGCTGACAATTTTGATTTTCATAGATTACTTGTTGAAATGTTTACTTTTGTATTTTTTTATTAAACATTTATAGAACTTTAAAAAAAACAGTCATTCTAAATTCAGGAAATTTTCTTCGTTTTTGACGAAACGGTTCGAAACCGAAAGAAATGCTCCTACCGAACAATTCGTTACATTGAAAAATTTACTATTTTCATTGTTTGAGAATGTTAATTTCGTCAAAATAATTAAGCTTAATGATACGTATCGATCAAGAAATACAACGTAAAATAAAATAAATATTATTGAACGAGTACTTAGTTTAAGCACGAATTGAACACGAGCACCGCAAGCATTTTTAAAACAAGATTAAAAAAAGGTCAAACAAGAGAGCACTGAGATAAAACACGAGAGAGAAAGATTTAAGATTCGTCAAAATTCACGTGATTTTGTATCCGAATAATGGTATAAAAAAAACGAAATAAAGCTGAAGGATTGCTAAACTATTAAAACTATGGATTTTTATTTCTGCAATAAAAAAATAGGGCCTAAGAAATGTGTTTAACATTAATGTGGATCTTCAAGTTTCAGTTTAAAGCAGTTTTCTTTCTGAAATGTATGTCACCTTTCTGTCAAAAATATATTTGATTATTTAATCTCAACCAAAATTTTATAAATTATGAAAATTGCATTAAAAAGTAAATTTTGGGTGAGTTTACATATGATAACTATTATAAAAAAACTGTTATAAAAAACTATTTAAAAAGCTAATATAAAAATAATTTTTTTATAATACTTGGAATAACTTAGACCTAATTAATTAGGTTTAAAATAAATCATATAGATAAAACAAAAGCAAAACATATAACATAAATAGAGAGAGTTTTTAATTGAAATTTAAAATAAAATTTTATTGGTTGATGCAATATATTTATTTTATCCAAAAAGGAGAATACGTGATAAGATGAATTGTTTTGCTAATATATAATCACGTATTAAATTCTTTTGTGTTAAAATGTATAACAGCGGTTGCATACTTGCAAGTCTGGGACGGAATTGTATTGCTAATTTATAGCTGATTAAGGCCTCTTCATATCTCCCTTGCTCTTGCTGAAGTATTCCTCTGTGAAAGAAAAGAACGTGTCGATTAGAATGTTAGTTTTCTCATTTCAACAATCATGACATTACAAATTTCACAACAGAGTCTATAAAAATAATAGATTTTCAAAAACAATTGACGCTTTTTTTTTACTTACGAAGCATGTAATATTTAGTCAATAAGTCTAACGTTTCTGTAGTTTTAGCGTTGCATTTAATTTAATCTCAACTGCTACTATTATATTATTTCTAAAGAGAATGCTTTCAATAATTAGTAAATTTAAGTGAATAGAAAAATATAGCGTAGTTTTTTTTCATTTTTTACTGTGTGTTGTTTTGTAATAAGATAATTATCTTCTCCCCCAGAAAAAGCTAAGGTATTGTTTAGTTTCATTTTAATAACAAAATGAAAATACTCCATCGTAGTAATTTTTTTAGTTCGATTGTTCGAGCGCAAAATTAACATTTGTATGCAAAAACAATATAGTTTCATAAAT
The DNA here is from genome assembly GCA_949128135.1 of Parasteatoda lunata. Lineage (NCBI taxonomy): Eukaryota > Metazoa > Arthropoda > Arachnida > Araneae > Theridiidae > Parasteatoda > Parasteatoda lunata. Next base: position 40,814,531 of record OX421970.1, on the reverse strand, counting down.
GTATTATTTAGTATTAAGATATTAAATAAATTGTAATTATAAGCTCTAATGTTATCATATTAATTATTTTCCATTGAACTATTTTGTTTTTAATTTTGATAACAAACTATAAAACAATAAAAGTTGGATGTGCTAGTTGAAATCAAAGTGATTTCGTAAGTAGACTGTTATAAAAGTTTTAATTTACACTGAACTCATAAATTAATTGAAATTGGAAGTTTCATTATTATCAATAAGATTATAAACTATAATAAATTGCATAAGAATGATAAAAGCTCGATGTATTTTGATATTTTAGTAAAACTATATATAGTGACTCGTCTTTCTTTTATATTAAGTCAGATATTTATTTGTGTTTAATAAAAATATTAAAATATATAACAATGTAGTTAAAGACATATACAGTCTTGGTCTGTAGTAGGCATTTGAAGAAGAAAAAGATATATACTCACAAGTTATAATGAACATCAGCCATATTAGATCGATAGGATAAAGCTTTCTTGTAAGCCCATTCGGCTTCAGACTTCTTTCCCTGAGCGCTGAGAATGTTCGCTAAATTCCCATACGCTAAAACAGTAACAGGAAAATTTATTAAAATCGTTAAAAACATTTAATAAAAGCATTGTTATTTAAAATTATTTAACAATCACTTTTCTGTATAAAAAGCTTAATTCTTTTTAGTCTTTAAATAATCACATTTTAACAGTGGGTTGCTTAAAGGAAGTCATTTTGACTGCTTTTTAACTGATTTTTCATTTGCAAAAATTCTACAAATAATACTGCATAAACTAATATTTTCTTTCCAAGTGAAGTAAATTTTTTTATTGTTAATATTTACTATTGACTTGTTATATAACTGTAAATAATATTAAAAATATAAAAAAATTAATTAAACAAATTTCTTTACACATTAGTTATTTTTTCACAATGCAGTCAATTTGACTGCTTTTGGGCAATATAGGTATAGACTAAGTTTCAGTCTTTCTAATGTTAAAAAGGCGAAGATATCGATATTTTTTTTTCTTTGTTATAACTCAGACGGACAAGAATTTTTTATATAATGTTGGGGTGAATATTTATGTTATTTTACATGACTTTTTTATGCCTGCAAACTTACTTCTTTTTATTTTACATTCAATTTAAAAGCAATATTTAAAGATAAATAATCCCAGTAAACTCACACAGACTCAATAATATAATGGTGCACATTAACTATTTCACACAGAATTTATTGTGTTAGAATTCGGTTTCATGAAAATTTAATAATTTCTTTTTGTTGTTCATATTTTGGAGATTAAAACTACGATAAAAATACCATAAAGGAATAATTAACATGAAAAAAACTCCATTTTTAATTAAAGAATACTATTAGTAGAACATGCTCAAACATTTTTCCATTTTTCACTTATCTCGTATTTGTAAAAAGATTTATATAAAAATTTCCATTTTTTTCTGTACGTAAGTTCTTGTGAATTGAAGACAACATTCGCACTTGCATTTGTCAACCAAATCCCCTCATATAGAAAAATAAATCGATATAGCAAAATAGAATGTTTGATTAAAAAAGAAAACTTTTTCAAACTTCTTCAAACTAAATCCTTATTTATTTGGATATAGAAAGATAATAAAATTATGTTAGCATTTTCTTAACCTGATTTAGCAAATATATTTTTAGAGAATTAACTTAATAAATAAAATCAAAATCAACTCCAAAATCTGAAATTTTATTTACCAAGAACAGATTCTTAGTAAAGAAAACAAACTTCAAACTTATTTCTTTAAAATAAATCTTTAATTTAAAACCTTCTTTTGTAAATTAAAAGCAATATAAAAAACAAAACAAAAAACAAGTATTTAAATCTGTTGAGATTTAGTTCCGAAACAAAAAATACAAAGCGCAAATTTTGGATTCGTCACTATTCTTTTTATTTTAAAACGTGTATCCCCACCATCTAAAATCTATTTAAATTGGTTGTCTGTATAAGTCAGAAACAGTTATATTTTCTTTTAGGCTCATTAGACTAGAATTTCGACGAGCATGTGAGATTGAAATTGTGAAGCATTTTATGTTTCTCAATAATTATTTTTATTGTGAAAGTTTCCTATTTTAATGAAGCCGATGGCAAATATACATACGAAATAAAAAGTTATGAGTGTCTGAAATGTTTTCTATTCACAAAAAGACTGAAATCTAAAAGGGCACTCCATAACATTCTAGTTATTTTCAAGAGTTTTTCTATTACTTCGAAGGCAAAAAAAAATCGTAGTTTCAAATTTATACGAAGTTGACACAATACGTATATTTTCGATATTCGGAAGGGAGGTCTTATGGGAAACGTGAGTTCTTTGATTTAAATAAAAATTTGCTTTTGTTTATATTAAACTACAAAAACGTAGAATTATTGCTTTCAAAAGTTTGTATCGTTTACTGATTTTATTCAACACTTCTTTCCTTGTGTTAAAAATTTTAGAATTTAGAGTCGAAACTCTTACATTTCTTAAAGTTTTACGAAATTATGAAATTTTTTGAAAAATATCTTTTTTTATAAATAATAATAAAAAAAAATTTTTTTCACCGTTAAACCGAAATTCCCATTAAGAAGGCTATTCTGTAATTTCTCTTTTTTTCTTCAAATAATATTGGCGAAGTTATATTATATTTTATGTCAGTGATCAATTTATTGAGTACTTTGCCCTTATAGGAACAAAGTACTCAATAAATGGATCACTGTATATGTAGACACCGTTTAACCATTTAAACGCATACCGTCATAATTAGCGCTTTTCTATGGAATGACCTGAAACATCTTAAAAATAAACTGATTGAATCTAGTTCACTTATAATGAAAATCTGATAAACATATAGGAGTATAGCTCAGAAACCAATGCAATATGTATACTGCACCAATAATTTTCCTTTACTTACTTAATTTTAATTTAAAAAAAAAAACATATAACTCGTTAATCTGGCATTACCTATAATTCTTATAAAAGGAATAACTATCTTTCTAAACTATAGCTACTTTCTAACTCCTTATTCAAGTCAGGATTCATCAAAATTACTTTATGTTGGTTTAATTCTACATAATATTAACGTACATATTGATCACTTAAAGTGCACAATTCAAATACATATTCTTTAAAATATTTAAGATATAAACTCTAAATTTCCAAACACATAAAAAATTAGAAACTTTCTTGCATAGTCATCGTATGTAAGTATAGACATTCATTAAAAGCTCTTAACTGCAATCACATTAAGAAGTTTGATTCAATAGTTTCCTTGTCTTTTGGGTAGAGTTCCCCTTACAAGGTCAAAAGTCAAAAATATATGTATATTTTCATTTTATGAATTGTTGCTATAACTTTCTAGTTTTGCTCATTTACTTTATAGCAATGGTTATACAATTAAGAGTTCCAAAAGTGATAAATGGTTTTACTGAATTTGATATGTATTATAGATAAATACTTACAGATATAGATAGATGCATAAATATTTCGTACAAAGTTTTTTTTTAAATTATAAACTTTATCACGCTTCTCTTCTAAGGGAAACTTCCATAAAGAATTTTTAAAAAAATCCCTAACGTAAAAATGAAAAGTTAATTAAATCCCTTATGACAAAAAATTACGTAAGCGAATGTAAAAAAAAAATCTTTTGGGTAAAAAATTAAAAACTTTTTTGCAAAAGAAATAAATGAAAAAAGAAATAAATAACATGAAAACCACAGCAAGCCATTAAAAAAGTGTATAAAAAAAGTTCTCCCTGCTTTTCCCTTTTATCTTTTAAGGAAACGTGCACTCTAAAATCATAACATCTAAGAAATTTCTTCTTCACTCTGGAAGAAATATTCCCTAATAAGTACATTAGGGACTTTTTTTCCCCTTTCAACATTACAATAAAAACAACTTAGTGAACGTTTAAAATTAATGAAGGAGTGTTTTTATTTTCATTCGAGGGAGTTTTTAAGCTTAAGAAAAAATAATATTTAATTTTTACCTTAAGTAGAGTGTGAAATTACCAGCAATGTTGATAATAAATTATTATTTGTAAACAACCTCTTTACACAACCAACATCAAGCAAAATTGCTACATTAAGTAAAGAAGAAATGAAATGAAATTCGTGAAATATCTCAATTTTTTTCTTTCCTTTTTTTTAATATTAAAGTGATAGAACTCTAAGATGGGCAACTTATCAAACTCATTTTAATATCCCGCGATTATACTTAATGAACTTAGTTATTTGATAATAGAAACATGATCCAAGGTTATTGTTTTTTTATACACCAGTGTTTTTTTTTTTTAATATTATCTTTCAGTTCTATTTATTACTGATCTAGGGCACTATAAGAAAAATGAGTTTTTATTATCACATATAGTATCAAGTCTTCATAATCGATGAATAGATAATTTTTGTTGTAAAAATATATTGAAATGCTACAGCCAATATACATTTTCTAGCATTTTTCAAACTGATATATGTTTTAGAAAAATGAACTTTCTAATGTAAATCCTCAAAAAGAAAAAAATAATAAATGAAACAATATGAAAAGATTTATAAAAGGCTGCTTAGTTCAAGGATTCGCTTCGTAATTTCAATTTTAAACTCATATTTTTAAATGAAATGAACTTTTATGGGGTGGAAATTACTTCACAACAATCGGAACATTTTAAAAATCTTGTAATATTCATTATCGAAAATATATAAATACAATACATTGTCAAAAATATGTATTTATCTGACTGTTTTTTCTCTTTTTGTGTGTTTAACTTAATATTCCAGAAACTAAATGCTAATCTTGTTCTCTTGTGGACCTTTAATGGGAGACTTAGGACCTTCTGTATTCATAGACTATCGCTTCAACAACTTATTTTGTACTTGGTGTTTTTTTTACTCTCTATGTATGTTCGCCATATAGTTACTTAGTTTGTGTTTATTGCTGTAGTTGTCTTTTAATCTTGCCGTTAGAAACAAAGAAAAAACTAAATACTAACAAATGTATGGTTCATAGTTAGGTGGGATAAGTTAGTCATTCATCGACTGTTATAACTTTTCATTTTCAATATTCATTGAATTGGATGACAGTTTCTGACATTACTCTATCTTTTAATAATTCTGAACAAAGTTTAGCATACAAAAGTATATTAATAAAAGTATATTATACATTTAACAACATAAAAACCGCTCTGCTCGTTCATATTGCAGTAATATAAAAATGCGTGTTTTAATTTCTCCCACATTTTTTTTTAAATAATAGCAATAATTTCTTACATTTATTAAATTTGTTTCTTGCTCACAACATTCAATTAACATAGTTCAATGATTAAATAGCAACTGTCTTGTAAATAAAGCAGGATTAATAATAAATTTGCCCCGTTTTGCCTTTTATTACGCTCAGTTCACATCAACGTACTTAAATTATTTTTAAATTATTTTATATAAGCTAAATACCTGTTTCAATAAAGTGATATTAATCAAATGTCGGCATGTGTCGACACAATTAATTAAGATAAAATAAGTTCGTTACTTTTTTATTATCTATTATGGTTTGCTAGCTTGTAGCCTTTTCCGGAGACTGAAAATTATTAAATTAGGCAAAACGCATTTTTAAACGTTCAACTCTTCAAAATAAATCTTAGCTGTTCTTAAGTATCATTTAGCACGAAAAAATGCAACGTATTGCAAACAAAATTTGCCACAATTAAACAAATTTTTTCATTAATTTTAGTATTAATTTTTCTTTCGATTTTCATGATCGTTGAGTTTAAATTGCGTAGTTTTACAGAAACACGTTTCAAAAACGTAATTATAGACTGTAAAATATAGTTTCAAACAGCTTTAGAAATACAAATTCAATAACGTAGCCGTTACATGCCATCCGCGTCTATTCGGACATAACTGAAAAAATAATTGTTAAAGAATGTGTAATAAACTATATCCTGATTAAAAAGTTGTATAAGCTAGTTGTATAAGTTGTATAAGCTAACATCTCTGATGTTATTTTTCAGAAAATTGAAAAAACAGAATCGTCTATAGCTTAATTTATAACAATGCCTAATTTTCAATTTATGAGGAAAAAATTTCCAAATGGTCTTCCCAAACGAACCAGTTGAATTTATTGAATGATTTTTAGTATCGAGGTCAAAATTTTTCCTATTACCCACTTTCCAAATCTAAGAACTTAAATACCAACAGTTCTGAAGTTATCAGAGAGACTGAAACGCATACACAAATTCTTCCTTTTATTATAGATAATGAAGCGTTTATCCTGATAATTGTGTGGCGTAAAAAAAAAAGCTCCTTCATCAGTAATCTATTTGCAATGTTTTTATAAATGTTCAAAAGCCTAAGTATTGAAATGCGGGGCATCTCTATGTTTATTCACTCGATATGACGAATGTTTAATGCTGGATAATTATTCAATTGAAATGTTGTGTTAATAATTCTGTTCTACCAACAAAAAATAATTATCATTTCTGTATCAAATACTTATTCCCAATTACTTACCTTTAGGGGGATTAATAGGAATTCCTGATCTATATAAATTTTCTTCACTCCACCAATCTCTATTTCGACGCACCGTTCGCACAGACATAACAAGTAATAGGACTAAAATAATCCCTAAAACTATTCTTTTCTTTAAAAGTCTATCTTGCCTCCTGTACAGTCTGTCAAGTCCAGCTGCGACGAGAAGGCAAAAACCCATACTCGGTATATACAGTACTCTTTCGGCCACAACAAAGCCAACATAGAAGAACAAGTTCGTGGCCGGCACGAAAGGAAAGGCCAGAAGACTCACGGCCATTATCACAGCATTCCAGTGGTTGTGCACAGCACTAATATAATTGCAGTCCGTCTTATAGGCTGCTGAGTTAAAGTTTGATGGACATCCATTGGCGACTCCATTACTGTAGGACGACCTGTGATGCCCATTCGTGCAAGAATTATTGTTATTGTTGTTGATCACACAACTATAGTTCTTGCTCCTGCCGTATTGCTTGCCCAACTGGAGCTTATTCGTCCACGTGTAATACGAAGAGCAATTGCAAGAGCTGTGACTGCCGCACAAGGCACAGGACTTTGGTGAAGACAAGGTGCGTGAGATGTGCACGACAAAGTGGAGGACAGTCAGATAGAAACAGGCACTGAAGATGTTCCTTGGGTCTGCAGGGTGAGTCAGCAAGGGTATAGATTCCATGGACCAATCAAAACTGAGCCATCTCGGACACATTAATAACCAGAAGTTGAATGCGGGAAGGTAGAGGAAAGTGAGGGCTCTGGTGAGCAGGGAATTATTGTCTGAAGCTGGATTGTCCGCGGGAGCAAAATCTGGGGCTTTACTACCCATTAAGTGAACGCGCAGAACAAGCAATGTGGTTGCTGTACCTCCAACATACATCAGTCCTTCTCGCAGGAAGCTGTATTTTTTCTGAAAACAAAGAAGAATATATTTTTATATACAACATTGATAAGTATAACCATGTTTAAGCAATCAACTCTAATCACGAATCAGATAAATTATGTCATTACGCAGCTTGCATATGAGTCGAAATGAAAAATAATAATAATGAATAATAAATGTAAATATGATTACAATCAATGACTTTAAATGAAATTTCACGAATGTGTACTGTGTTGTTTATTCAATACTACATATCCATTTTCGTTAATGCCAGTCTTGTCTGGTCAATACCATAAAATTGATAGTGAGTATTAATTATTGCCATTCAGGTACTTACTACTAATCACATGATTCTGTCTAATCACGTGGTTGTGCATGGCTAGCTCAGCTTTAAGGCTTGAGCTAGTACACTGGATTAATTATGGGATAATATTTCACCTGTAAGTGACGTCACGCATTTGTGTAGAAACTGACCCACGAGTGGCATTGTCAATTATCAGCAACTTTTAATTAAAGAAAAACATATCTAGAGAAAAATGGTTTCAATAATTTTTTTAACTACAAAAAACTAAACAATCGGGAAAAGTGTATTTTTGGTGCACAATATATGAACAAATACTTGATTTAAAATATTTTACCCTGAGAAAGTAATCTTGCTATCTCTTGCATACAGTATAACTCCTAACTTAAAATTACTCAAAGTTGATCAAAAAAATTTTATCGTGAAGAAATTAAACTAATTACCGGGTATAACAAGGTACATGATTTGTATTTCATGTATTCTAATATTAACACTGTATGATTAAATTATATTTTGTCTTTTATAATTCCGTATAAAACGTGTAAAAAAATTATAACGATTACTTTATGTAAACACTTCAATAACAAGCTAAATTAATAGCATTTTTCAATTTTAAAAACTCCAATTAAATGCTATAGGTAAATTAATGAATAAATTTTTTTTTTGAAATATGTCTTAATTCTTAAATATTTTCGCAACGCTATTTGAAAATTTGTAAGAGTTTAAAAACTTTTTAAAAATATAATACTTTTTTTTAATATTTTTTTTAATTTTAAACTACACACAAAATAGCACAACAAATGCTTGGATCCCACTATTTCTACAGCAAATTTAATCCATAAAAAAGGGAGGCGCGTTATTAAATTGCAAAGTAATCTTATTGTACGGACTTTAATTAAAAAATTTCTTTATTAATAGATTGAAGAAGAACGGAAACAATTAACTTTATTTCTAAATTAAAAAAAAAAAAAAATGGCGTTTTTACCACATAATTTCTGTGCCAGATAATGTGACACTTGATATTCTCTCTTTTACCCCTCTCTCGAAAATATCACCCATACATTGAGACGTAATTGAGGTAAGGGTGTTTAATGAGGTGAGCTCCACCCGCGCCCCGAAAGGTGGGCATGCTACAAAAGGGCGAGGTAAAAAGGAACAAAGCTACAGATCACATTAATAACATCCCGCCATCGGAGAGCGGCGATCCAATTTCCGGACTAAAAAGGCCATTAAAGATTCTTAATTTAATGGGAAATTAGGAAACTTCGATAAATGATTGCTATGTCTGTTTGACATATTGTTTTAACTGTCGTCATTGTCTAGGCGATGTCTTACATAATAGGAAATCATCTGTTCAATGTCATGCTTACGCTTTATTGGTACTTAAAATAAGAGCTTCGATCTTGAGTTTGCTAGCAATTGACAATTCAAATGCCTTTAATTTGTTGGCTCAATATTTATAACATTTATTCTTAAATTAAGCAATTGCATTAGTTGTAGAGGAAGGATATAACGAGTTTCTCCATTTAATTGTTACATTGATATAACTAGGTGGATTCTCCTTTTGAAATTCATAAAAATTTTAAACTCTCAATTAGGCTAGTAATTTAGCTTCCATGAATGTCTCTCTAGAACACGTGATCTTCAAAATAAATAAATGAAATCATGTTTAGCGCATTCCTTTTGAGCTACAACTCTGGGTGAATTTGTAAGTGGAAATAACTACTAAAAACGATTATCAATCATGATTTTAATACTTTGTTGAACAGGATGAGAAGCTCGATTTACTTAAGAGTCTGTTTTGACATTTTCAAACAAACACAGAAAGTCAATTGCAAGCCTAAATAATACAAAGTGTCGAATCATTTCCGTGAGGGAAAAATTTAAACCCAATGGAATAAACCATGGTTTGAAAAGATTAAAATAAAAAAAATTTTATTAATAAAAATACTATGTAACTAAGCCTAAATTTTGATAAATTATTTTGATTTTAGAAAACTATATATTTATATAGTATAAGAAGAAATAAATAAAATAATTTACATTGATTTTCCTAACTATTATAATTTCTACACTGTAAAAAATGGTTAAAAAGAGTGGCATCATCCATAAAATTGATTTTACCTTAAAAATAATTTTTATACAGTATATTTTACAAAAATAATTATTTAACTACTGTCATTCAGTGATTTTACAATTAGTATTACTGCAAAATTACGGCATATCAGATTTTTTGTTCCGCAAAATTTTACGGAAAAAATGGATTTTACGGTAAAAAATTTCGGCACCCTTAGAGTCGATACATTTTATCCGGAACTTTTTACAGTGTATAATATTATTAAACTTTTAATTTAAATAAAATCATTTTACTATTTAATTTAGAAAGGTAAACTCTTTTTAATGCATTCTACTTGGGTTACTTTTCTATCTATACCAATGAATGAACTAAAACATTAATGAATAATAGAATACGACATAACAAATCTAAGCAAAGTATAATTGATAAAACAAACTTTACATTTATTTATAAAAATTGATAAAACCGCGGAAATGGTTTTGGCTTCCAAATGCAAGTATTTTTTTAATTGAAGAGTTAATATTTCGGACATAATAATAACTATTTGCAAACATTTTGAATGAAGATCTATAATAATTTAATCATGCAAAAGACGATCTTACCTGACTCAAAACGAGCAGAATATCTTTAGGGTGCAGCCTGTGTATAATGAGCATATCATATACAGCGCATAGGATCAAAACAGTAACGCCATGCTCTTTTGTGAGCATAGACGCAGCTGATAACAAAAGACACAAATACAAATACTGTTTTTTGTCTCTATATTTACAATATCTCATGTAAGACAGTAGAGCTAACAGAAAGAAAAAGGCAGCTCCGACATCAGCACGTCCCACTACTCCGGCCACAGCTTCTGTGTGGATGGGATGCACGGCAAAAAGCAGTCCTGCCGTCAGTGTGGGCAATATACTTCTGCAGAATATGATGGAGGCAAAATGCGTGAAAAGGCCACACACCATGGTGTGCAGTAGCACGTTGAAAAAGTGGTAGCTCCATGGATCCATACCTCCCAAGGCATAATTTAGCCTGAAAGAGAGAACACACAGCGGTCGGTATGACTTGTGAGATCCGCTATGGGTAAGTGGTGTACCCCAGAAATCGTTGTAGAACAGTTGGCTGACTGGAGTGCTCGGCAAGAGATCTTGGTTCGTCTTGATGGCCCGGCTGTAATTAAAAAAAAAAAGATATTTCAGAAATAGCATACACACAAATATTTATATATTATGCATGCTAAAAGCTGACCCAATCTATTCTCAACGATATAAAAATTCATATATGATAAGGGGGGTAATTTAAAATTTTATGCTGAGTTTTTTTATGTACCAAACGTCCAATTTTTCCGCGTTCCTAACCAGGAACTCACTATGTTCGACTTCACATAGAAGACTAATCTGCATCAGTTCCTTGTACCATCTCTCAGCATAGATCTGTCCTTGCACATGGATTTGGCGAAATCACATCGCCTTTGAATTATCCAACTATTCACCAAACTTTTTAGACGTACCTTGTATTTATTAATGTTATTTTATAATTATCATAGCTTAAATCTTAGCTACTAAATATAGATTTCATAAAATATTGTTTTAATTATATCAATTACATAGTATTGAATCTATACTTTTTGTTTTGCGAAGTATATTTGTTTTACAATGTATTTGCAATTACAACTACATGTTATTAATGCTTCTAATTTTTTTTTTCGTTCAATAATATTTTCAACTAAGAATATAACTGTGTACAATATTTTTATTTTAATTCGAACTTTTCAGGTGAAATGAACAAAAGTTTTGTTAAAAAGAATAATTTTCTAAATATATTTTTTTAATTAAATGAACCTCAGAGCACAATATTCCATATATCTTTTGTCATCCTGCCTCATATGTTCTAAAATTATAATTAGTAATTAGAAAAAAAGGACTCTGAAGTAGTAGGTCATTTTTAAAGGTGTATAATTAGATGCATTATCTGAAATGCATATCATAGATGCATTATCAATATTTAAGAAAAAGTTCCCTCTGAAAGAAATTATTCTTGTGGCGTTTTTATAAAAGAATTGTTATTTTTTACATATTTATTTATTTATTTTTTTGCAACAAGATGTTTCCCCGCTAATTTTAAATATTGCTATTTTATATTGATATGTGATGAATAAATTAAAAAAAAAATACTTTTTAGATTTTCTTGCACAATGCAATTTTTTTAGGGAGGGGGTCGTATACTGAATCGTCCATAAACCAAACCATTCTTAACGAGCATGATGTACATGCCGCATCTTTGTGATGATTTCTTATATCAATAGGCTCCGCAATCAATGGGTTGCGGAAACAATACAGGGAATAAAAGCAGAATATTCTTTTGTTTGAATTATACATTTTAAAATCAATATATATATACTTAAAGTTAAAAAGTATTTTGTTTGAAATGTTTCATACAAATCCAATATAATTACAATATGAATGAATTAATTCCTTTCTGGCCTTTCAGAAGTTTAAATAATTTTCCCAAATAAATTTCAAAGGAACGCTTTCTGAAAACAAAATAACTCAATTAGTAAAATCAATGAACAGACTCTCTAAATGAACTTACACGCAAATGCTACCTTGTAGCAAACTTCCTTCATTTTCAATTTCAAAATTCACAACCTCTCATGCTCAAAAATAACACTCAGCAATAAACGACACTCATACTGGAGCCAAACGTGAATCAATCCCCAATTATACAATTCCTTTCCCAATAGCTCAAGTATTTCTTCAATAATTAAAAATTCTTCTCCGACAATACAAAGAAACCTCTTTAGAAATTCTTTTCTATACCATCTTTTCAATGAGCCTAAACATCCGAAACTCTCATTAAAATATTTTCCCAGATAACCAATCCCGTGTCGTCTCCGCAACCTTTTACTTCACCATACCATAGGAATATTGAAGATACTCTGATTTCAATGGCTTGCACAAAAATGACTTTTCGCGGACGAGCGCAAGCCTTTAATTAAACGAGCACTTATGGTGGGAGCGTTGATTATTAAATCTCCTTTGGCTGATAAATATCTACAGAGAAAGAGTTTTGCGAGTTGAATTAATTTAATAATATACCCGCAGCTGGAAAATGATTCACCATAATGAAACTGAAAGCTTCACTAATTAGGTGAACCGTCTTACGCTTTAAACAGTTTTACAGAGTTTGCTTCAGTAGTACTTATTTTCACATACAAACAATGACAGATTCAGTTTAATTTTATGAAACAAATGTAAAATATCAAACGAAATTAATTAAACGAACATGAAATTTTAATTTTGATGTAAAATTTTTGAAATTCGATACTAATATTTATCACACTATTTTGAGATGGCAAAATCATCTCTTTATGACAGAACTGAATATAAACGTCTCATTAAAAATAAATTTAAGTTTCATGATAAAATTTCAATAATTTGTGAGGGTACGTAAAAACTTGGTTTTACAAATTTTCATTAATAAAAAAATTTTTTAAGACTGAAATTAATAGAAAATAAATCGAAATGTTACATTTTAATGTAAGTTCAAGAGCTACGACAGAATTAAATTTTTTTATAGTTCAGTGAAAAAAAACTTGTTTTAATAATTTCTAGTCATAACAATAAACAATAATTATTCTATTTAATTAATTATAAACGTGTTGTTTTAAAATTTGAGTTGTGTTTTTTTTTTAATATTTCGCACGAACAATTAAATGTTTCTTTTACTGATTACTTCCAATTAAAAGAGTAAAGAACAGTTTTTTTTTAACAGTTTTAAATGATGAAGATAACTATAAATTTTTAACAAAGTAAATCCACAGTATGAATTTTATCAGAAATGTAATATACCTATAATAATTTTAGCGTTTGCAGTTTACGAAAAAAAAAAAAAAAAAACCTTTCGCAAAGTTTCAAGCCATTATAATTTACTGTCAAAAATGCAAAATTGCTTAAATTTTTTGCATTCACTAATAAAGCTGTTAATTTATTTCACTCCTTTCATTAAACCCATTCATTTACGATACTGAAACATCTCTTAAATATTTCGAGATTGTTTCAAAAGATGTGGCATAGATAACCTATTTGTCGGGGGAAATGAATTCATTAAAGAGCAGAATAAATTTATTAATTTAAAAAAAAATTATTAATTTTTTAATTAAATTAATTTATTAATTAAAAAATAACGTTTAGCAAAATCTAAACCTTCTTTTTAGCCTCTTTGTAGCATCTATTTCTTTTACAACGTAATTCCAATTCTAATCACTCTACCACCGGGATTTAAGTATGGCATAGTAAAACGTGCCAACAATTCGGATGAGAATTATATCCCATTGTCACCGTGAAACCAGACAATCCTATTTCAATGCCATGCATAAAAATGAATATCAGTTTGGATAATAATTTTAAGAGAAATATTGTTTAATTTGTATGATATATTTATTCAGTCAAGTTTGCCCACAGTCGAAAACACATAAAAATGAATTGGAAAGAATGATTAATTTAAGTGAATGAAAATATTTAATTACACTTATACTCAATGCGCGTGATTTATGAAAGATCAAACAAATGATTATTCAGTTACGATTAAATAAATTTATTGATAACTTTTTTAAATTAAAATGTTAAAGACATAAAGTTTATTTATTTACTCCTTACAATATTGAATAATTTCTGATGAATCGAGTAGTATTAAATGATATTTCATAAGTGCGCGAATTATTTACATTCAGCCATAAACTATAAACACCATGCCTGTAAATTTCGATTTGAATAAAGACTTATTTTTCACGATAGTGTTTTACATTTCTTCGATAATAAATTATTTGAAATTCAGTCATGACTTTCACAGTCATATACCTAATTGTTTTTATTGATAAGTTTGTACTCTTCAAACATACTTACTTTTGATGATAATGTGTTACCATTTTTCTATAAGAAATTATTTCCCATTTACTCATATCATAGTCCTTTAGTCATTAAGACAGTTAATTTTTATCTATAGGATATTTACTTTTAATGATAATGTTTCGCTAATAAGAAATTTTCTATTAAATCTATTAAAAATTTTTATAGATTCTCTTATAACTATCACAATTGTTATAACTATTTCAATAGATTTAAATAAATTAACCCTTGACGATAATGTTTGGTTATTTTTCGTTTTACAAAAATCTCAGAATTGCTCATAACAATTATAGTCATGATTAATAATTTCTAGCCACATAATTATGTTTATTTTCTAAGAAAGTATTTTGAAATTTTTTTACGGGCATTAATTTTAAATATCTCTTGTAAAAATAGATAGACCATTCCTTAATTTTAAGTTTATTAAAAATACTATTATAATGAATAGTATTTTTGCAGCTACATAAAAGAGTATTAAATGAGAATAAATAGTTTTATTTTAATGTCTTTCTCTCAATTCATGTTAAGAATAAGCATTCTATTCTCATGTAAAATGTATCATTTAAAGAAAACATTTCTTCGAAAAAACATTTGAATAAAAATGATTGCAATATCAATAATCATAGACTAGAATAATGCTTTTATATGTATGTTTGGTTACTATTCAATTCCCTTTCAAGAACAACTTGGAAGTAATCCAAATATAAAGTATACGTGATCAAAAGACGTTTTATGTTCAAGAGTCATAGCAAATATTTATCTCTCCAAATATTTTCTTTATTTGTCATTTAAAGGCTTGGTATTGAGCCAACTCTTTATATTTTTAGTGTTTGATGTTTATTAATAACAAACTTTGAAGCATAGACATTTCTGACATTTTCTTGACAATTGTACTTTCCAAAAATACTTTCAGTTTCTATTTTATAAGAAATGTTACACAAGTTTAAGGTTTTACGTCAAAAATCAAGTACAATTTAAATTTCGTTTAGAAAACTATAGAAAAAAATTGTAGCGAACAACGTTAAATTAAAAGTTTTACGAATTAAATAACTTTTATACCCCCTTAATAAAAATTGCTTTTGAGTATTTTATTAAAAGAGTTTATGTTTAAAAGTTTATAAAAAAACATTTCTTTTTTACTTTTTCTTCCCTTTATTCGAAATATAGAGCATTTAGCTGAAGTGGACTAAATTATTCAAATATTTGAAATATTATCTTCTTCTATATCATCTTAAATATCATCTTCAAAAAGCAATTGTGACTGCATGACGTGATGGTTCGTTAAAACATTTACACAAATAAAAATAAGCATTCATAACAAGCAATAGGAACAGAAACCAAATATTGATTATTAAATGAAATTTGAAAATTTTAATAAATATTTATAGTTATAATCCTGAAAATGTTATTTTAATTAGATTTAATTTAATTTTATTTTATTTGAAAAATTTAGATGAATTTCATTTACAGTTTGTAATAATTTAACGCTGTTTACAATTCCGGATTAAACTGAAAGTATAAACGTAGTGCTAGAATTTAGAATGACTCAAACATTAATTCGAAATGTTTGTCGTCTAAGAACACGCATGTAGTTTCTGAATGATGATGTTTGTAACGATTTTTTTATTTTATTGAATTAACGTTTAAATATTTTACATTCAAAATTAAAACAGTTATTATGATTTTAACGGTTACATCCAAACTTATGACCAAGCTTTGAAAAAGAAGGAGTAAAAACAGAGAAAAAAGGAACAATATCACTGTTGCCGCTGCAGACGAAGCAAAGATATAGAATAGTCATATTAAAATGCAGGTTTACCTTCAGTTAAAATCCACGCTGGGAAAATGTAGTCTCGATTTTGTGTTATTAATTTATAAATTTTATAAAACCAAAATATGGTAAAAACGAAACTTGAAACACAAAATACCTTATAAGAGTGAAAAATAAGTATAATGTGTTTTTATTAAATGCATTAAACGCCAATGCTTTACATTTGTCATTCAAACATTTACATTTCACATTTCAAATGTGCTTATAAATATTAAAAACAAAGATATTATATCTGAAACATTTGTAGTTTAACGTTTCATAATGTATGAGAAAAGTTTTTATTTGATTCTAAAAACGTTTTAAAAAAAATATAAAAAATATATGCTTTTCCGTGAACGATTGATTATAAGGTTTCTTATTAACATTTTCTTGTTGTCTGGCAAATATTAAAGAAATTTTTAAAATAGTTATGTGTTCTCTGAATTAGAAAATATCGTACTTCCCTCTACTTATTAGAATCCAACTTAATCTATAAGAGAGATAAATGCTGTAAGATCAGGGTTAATATTTTTTCGTTTAACTAAGTCCAGATCAGAATTAATAAAAAAATTGATAAGATAACATAACACTCCTTCAAATTTTCATTATAAAAACGTAACTACATTCTTACATGTTAAAATTCTTCAGCTAGAAACAGTGATTCATTACATATTTTATTCATAAACATTATTCAATGCAACAATGCAAGCTGTTAAAAAATAAAACTCTGCAAAATGAAAACATAAACTAAATATTTTAATTACTTCATAAATAAAAATTTTTACATTAAAAATACGATTATTAATGAGGAAGGCTAATTTAAATTTAAATTTAACCTCCCACGGAAAGTTTCCAATTAAGCTTATAAGTTCTTATTACATTATATAAATAATTATCTTTTCAATTAAATTTTTAGCGAATTAATAAATATTACTTATTTTTTAATAAAAAGTGATTTTCATTAAGCAATAAAGAACAAAATCATGAATTTTTAAATAATTACCGTAGCCATTTCATAGTCAGAATGCTTATTTGATATTAGTAATATGAATAATGCATGAAATGTTTGCTTTAATTTTTTCTCAAGAAGTAAAAGGGAAAAAAAGAAAGAATAAAATAAGTATAATATAGTGTATTGAATTTTTTTAGATATATAAAAAGCGAGATTATGTTTGTCTTAAATAAATAAATACAATAAAGTCTTTCCGATTCCTTTGTTCGTGCTTTACAACTATCTACAAAGAAAGCTCAGAGGCTATGTCTAAGCTATTTCAAACAATTTCTTTGTTAAATAGCTTATATTATTTGCTTTATCGAGCTGGGGGTAATAAATGGCACTAACTCAATAAATGTTATGTAAAGATTGAAGCAGAGAATCTACCTTTCCAATCTTAAATGTATGCTCATGTTTGCTCAAACCGTTAAAACGACGATTTTCCGCCATTAGCATTTAGACTACTCTCCTCCACTCGAACACGTTTCATGCATCTGCGCCATCTATTGAGTCGTAGGAAAAAGAAAAAGAAGATAATGGCTTGGAAGAGAAAGAAATAGCACCGCATCCAACAAATGTACGGAGATAACGGCTGAATATTATTTACATTAACTTGCAAATCTAAGCGCAAAAATAAAAAGAAAACGAGTCTGCAAAAAAAAAAGGGCTATTTTGAATTTATTTACAGTTCTACATGCGTACGGCAGGAATTTAAATTTCTTCTCTGTCTCTTAATCGCAAAAATAATCCAACAAAAATGGGTAATAACCCAGAAATGTGACATTTGTAAGTTTCAAAATGATTTACAGATAAGAGAAGAATAAATTTTGCATACAAAATAAAAATAAATTTTCTTCGGTAAATGTGGAAGAAATATTTTAAAAGAAATATAAAGGAGAAACGCTAGTATCTTTTGCGTTAAATCAAATGTATAAATCTGAAAAGTTTCCAAAAATAAATATAAAAGTTATCATAAAGTTTTTTCCAATATTTTTTACACATGAATTTTTTTTAACGAAAAAAAGAAATAAACTTATGCGGAAAAATATATTGTTAATGCAATATATATATAAAAAATCGCTATACCGAGTTTTCAAAATTATTTAATCAATTCTATCCGAAATTCATTTTATATTTTAAGCGCGATCATCTTCTGATTGATTAAGTGATTCATTTGTTATTGGCTACGATGATATGCTTCATTCAGAAATTCCATCCAAATTACTTCCCGAATGTGGACTGTGTTATTCTACTAGGGAGTATTCAAATGGAGAACATTTAATCTGATTCGCAGTCATGGATATGAATTTCAAGAATTAAACTCATAGTATCGCTAATTGAAACAGATTTCTGAAAAATTTGGGTAAATGTAACTTTATAATCAAAGATTTTGTTATCATTACTTTCATATACATTAAATAAGATATTTAAGTATTATATTCAGAATCATCCCAAATAATGAAATTGTTTAAATATTGATAATTGTCTCAAATTTTAAATTTTTATAAATATTTCAAAAGTTTGCTAGGGAACAATTTAAGTAAGTCTTCTTCTTCTATAGGTCCACAGTCCTTTGTAGCTTGTTTCACAATTATATTCTAAACAGCCCTCTGTTTTGACTTCTACCTCCACATGTAAATCTTCATTACTTCAAAGTCGTCCAACTTTTCCTTTGGCGGCCTCTGGGTTCTCATAGGTGTCCAGTTGATGATCTTTTATTTTCAAGACGTAATTATTGCCTCTCATCTCTATGTGTCCAAGCCATGAGAGTCGCTGGGAATTCATAAAGCGGACAGTATTTTTTCCTTTTATGATTTTCTCGATTTCTAGGTTCGACCTAATTCGCCTTTATCATTAATAGGTCCTATTATTCTCCTCATTCTTTCGTTCAACACCAGCAAGTTATTTTCCCCTTTTTTGGTCATTGTCCAGGTTTTACTTCCATGTATCACAATTTTTCTAATAACAGTTTTATAAAGTCGCATTTTTAAAGATTTCGCAAGAAATTTATTTTTCAAAAGGTAACGGTATAAAAAGTATGACCAGTTTCCTTTAAGAATTTTTGCATGGATTTTTTGAGTTACTTCCTGAATCGGTGAGGATGGATGATGGAGCCAAGGCAGGTGAAACTATGCTCTCTTTCAAAATGAAAATGATAATTATACTAAAATAAGTAATTATACTAAATACACGCGACTATTTTAATTTAAATTCACTTAATTTTAAGGACATTTTAAAGAAAGATTTTCAATTCTTAGAAGCATTTGTTTTTATTTTTGAGTGAGAAAAACTTTTTAAAAAAAAATGAATATTAATAACTAAAAACATGAAGCGGTCATATTTATGCACAGAGCATTCTTTTTAATTTTTCAAAGTTAGTCCACTGTAAAATGAAACACAAATCATTTTATTTTTACGTAGTTTTTTTTCCAGCCCCATGGCTCGAAAAGCAAAACACGGAAAAAATATGTTTATGAAAAAGAAAATCTTTTACTTAACTGCTCTTAATGGAATAACAGAAGCTAAATACCCGAAAGTTTTGTAAAACTTTTCAGAAATTAAAAGGGGGGAACACTTTGCCTCTTATGCTAATATTTAATAATAAATCTTTCTCAAGTGTTTTTTTCTTTCTTCTTTTTTGCTTCCCTACCCAACCATCTACAGAGAAAAAAAAATTTTGAAAATCTTTTTTTCCCCTTACTTTTGAGCCCTCTTTTGGTTTTTCCACTCTTGCAAAATTCCGAGCACGTTACACACGAATGGTTGCTTAATGAGAATAGCACGCGGAAGAACAAAATTTCCCCACTGACGTTGGCAACAGTGGTATATCGTGCCCCTGGTGGGGTTGCCGGTAATTAAGCCCACGGAAGAATGATAATAGAGCCATGGTTCAATAGCAGCGCATCCTTTTTAGTATTCAGGCGATTCACAGTCACCAACACATTTTGCAGTGGCAACATTTGCTTAAAAGGAATTTTTAATCAATGAATTCTTTGCTCAAAAGTCAAATAAAATAAGAAAATATTTAAAATTCTTTTTCAAAGTAACTTCTGGGGTTATAAGTTAATCGCTAGAATTTGATAGGTAAATTAAGCACCTTAGGTGAGAATAGCTACCGAATATCTCTAATTAAGAGATATTTCTTTGGATAGAATATTGATTAGTAAAAGCGCTATCTTTGCTTTAAATTTGTTTTTAATGAGATTGGTGGTATAGTTGAACTATGCCACTTGAAATAAATATTGTAAATAATTTGTGGTATATATTATATTGACAGGAGTTTTATTGGCTATCTAAGGCTTTTTATAGAAACATTTAATTTTGTTTGGATGCATACTTAACATAACTCTACTATTTTTCCCCATACGATTATAAACTGTATGCACAATTTAAACAATCGGTTGAGTTGTATAAAAATCGATAATTTAAACAATCGATTGAGTTGTAAAAAAAAACTTGCTCCTTCAAAGAAAATGTTTGGTGATTCGTTGAAGCCTTTTAAAAACGGTGACAAACTAGCAACTTGAAATAGATACATCAATTAAATTACTACATTAGAATAATGAAATTTGGTATAAATTTAAAAATAAACTTCTTTAAATTAACATTTAAAAATTAAAAGCATGGAAATCCTTTCACGTGTCGCATTTATTGGGTAAAACAAGAACTGGTTTTTGTTTTCCTGTGAGAGATTCTCTCTCTGAAAAAGTTTCCATCTTAGGATATTTATACAGATCTTAAGATCCATGGGTCTTATAGATGGTTTTACGGATAATTTCATGGTCCCTAGGTCTCATTTTGCAAACAGAATTCTTCATAATTATGTTACGATTCTAAAAAATTTTCTAAACGATTTGAAGGTAGACTGACCTTTTTTTCGACTGCTAAATCAAATAATTGGTTTTAGTCAAGTGTTTAACTAACAAATCAGGAAAAAATATCCAAATGAAAGCCGAATTAAGAGCGTCTAACTTATGCTAAATAAGGGAACAAAATGTGAAATGAATCAATTTTTAAATATTTTCAAACAGATTTCTTCATCATCAAAACATTATCTGAAATTAATAGAAAGTATGAGCAGTGCAGTTTTATGCAAATTTAATGATATGGTGACAATTTCAAAGATGAAAAAAACATATGTCTGTATTTGTTGCTAACACAATATTTTACTGCCATATTTTATTGAAATGGTAAATTAAACATTTTTTGTCATTATAATATTCAGAAAGTAGCAGAAATCATTAAAATAAATATTGGGAAACTTTTTTGCAAAACTTTAAAAATAGAGCTCGGGGTTTATTTCATTAAAGAATATAGAATTCTATCATTTATATTCACTAAATGTCAAGAATTTTTTATAAAATAGAAATCACTGATGGCAATTCATCTAAAATATTTCAACAAAAGTACAATGCTAGAAATAGTACAACATTTTTTTAATATAAAAATAATAATTTTAAATAATAATTTTGCGTGAGCCAAACTTTTTGCAAGCCGAATCTTGGAGAATCTTTACTTAATATTTGCAATTTAATTATTTATTTAATACCGTAAGCACAAATAAAATTATTTTATACTTGTATAATAATACATCCAAACAAATTATGAAATTATTATTTAAATTTTTTCCCCGAATCCCACCCGATTGATACTCGTCATCAGTAGGGCAGATAGGGCATAGGATCAGTAGGGCATATCAGTAGGGCAGATTTGCTCGTCACTCTTTCAGAGGTACCATATTAGGTGGGCCAGCGTTGTTCCCTCAGTAAGGACAGATAGTGCAAAGAATGAAAGAACATCCATGCCGTGTCGGGGATTCGAACCCAAGACCTTTCTGATGAGAGGTCAACTCCTGGACAACTACACAGTCCGGTCAGCTAGTTAGTTTAAAATATATCACTTTAAAAAAGCTTCCATAACCCAGAAAAAACATTCCATGCTTTCATATCCAAGGATTTTTTTGACAGATACGAAAACTTTGAAGAAATTTACATTTCCTTTTTTTTTAAGAACTAATTCAGAATATTTTCCCATACCGTAGAAACGGTTTCAAAGAGAATTCAAAGAAAAAGAGAAAATAATTTTCCCCCAATCTTTTTTAAAAGCAAACTTTTTTATAAGCAGGAATAAGCAGATAAATATACCACAAATTATCATTCTCTAAAATAAAATTGTTTTAAAAATATAGAATAAAAGAAAATCTGAAAATTGGAACTAATTGTAAAAGAAACTTAAATTTTCTATAAATAATTCACAAGCTTCCAGTGAATATGAACTATCTCCGGAAAGAGAGATTGATGACGGAAACTGCTTTTATCTATTTTAGCTGAAAAATAATTCATATAAATTGAAGAATTTCAAGAATAGTTGTCGTATATAGTTTAGAAGGAAAAATATATCTTAGATAGATTTTGTAGAAAAGAATGACAGTATCGTGTGCTTTTGGAAAAAAATATCTAGTTCGAGATTATGGGTATTCAATATTTTTTCAATAGTCTGCAGAAATAATATCGAGTTGAAATTTATTTATCAGAAGAAAACGTCATTGTACTGAATATACCATCATGATAAAATAATGATTTTATTTTTACGAGAAAAATTTCCAAAAATTGGGAAAGGGAAGAAACCGTCATGATTAAAAACAAAATTTTTGCCTGTCTTTCTTCGCAACCAAGTTCAAATATTTACAATATTACATTTAACAATTTACAATATTACAAATGTTACATTCAAATACGACCGCGACTCTTAAGCACATAGCTTGAACTGGGAACATAGATCTCACGTTTCTTTTATATCAATTCAATTCATGAATGAATAATCTTAAGAAGTCCACCTTGAATTTTTTTCCTGGCTTAGGCATGTTTTTTCCCGATTATGGTGGGGGAATACCACAGAACGAAGAGAAATCGAATGTGTTTACGAAATATAACTATTTTGAGATTGTAATTCGATTTTGAATCAATATTTTAAACCCGAGTAAAAAATTTATTTATCAAAAGAAACGAGCTTGGACTGTATGTAACATGCGATAAAATTATGATTTTATTTTTACGATAACAATTTCTAAAAATTGGGAAAAGGAAAAAAAAAAAAAACCTATAATGATCGGAAGCAAAATTACTGCAGGAGTCTCTTTCTTCGTAACCTAGTTCAAATATTTACAACATTCAAATTCAACCGCGACTCGTTTCACATAGCCTGGAATGGGCAGACAGACCTCACGTTTCTTTTCTATCAATTCAATTCATGAATAAATAATCTTAAAAAGTCCGCCTCGAATGTGTTTCCTAGCTTGGGTATGTTTTTTTTTTCCTCCTGATGACGTTGAGGGAATATCGCAGAGAAACGGAGGGAAAAGTTCTTGGCATTGTGCCGAAATGTTTCTTTTTCCTGTCAGCTCAGGGATTTTGGGAAGAGGTGGGACAAGGAAGCATTTCCCTAATGGATCACGTGACCTCCTTCTGTGCCCAATGACGCAGAATGATTGGCATTTGAGATCATCGGGAGCTCTTACTTTTTGCCTATCCACTGACGAGATCGTGTAAAGGTGATATTTTATTCTTAGGTGTGTGTGTGGGTGGCTTGGAATAAA
Organism: Parasteatoda lunata; assembly: GCA_949128135.1. Classification (NCBI taxonomy): domain Eukaryota; kingdom Metazoa; phylum Arthropoda; class Arachnida; order Araneae; family Theridiidae; genus Parasteatoda; species Parasteatoda lunata. Next base: position 40,790,449 of record OX421970.1, on the reverse strand, counting down.
GAACTCGGAAACTGGACCGAAAGATTCTTAAAAATGACCTCTTACAGCAGCTTATGAATATGAGAGAGGAAGAATTGATGCCTTTTCTACGTGGTTTACTTGAAAATGAGGTCAAAGTTTTCATATATATATTGGTGGATACATTTTTTGAAAGTTTTAGTTATTTACTTTTCTATCTGAAATTGGAGTTTCATAAAATATTTTATTCTCTTATACGATGGTATATTCTGGAGAGAAAAAAACAACAAAATTGATTTCGCATTCTCCCAGGAACCTTTTTAGCTCTTGCCTGCTTTGAGGACGATTTATATTTATAAGCAATGAAACTTTTTATTTTTAAACGCATATTTTGCATAGTGTAATTTAATTTAAGCACAATAAAAGGTTAAAAACTAGAGTCACAAATCGTTCGTTGTACAATTGAGTTTACATTGCTCATGTCACGCCTTAAATCAACAAAATGCTCTTAAAACAGAATGATCCATTTAAAATTTCTTTTTATTACACAGCTATTTAATGCAAAAAGAAAAACAAGCGATATTTATGATTTAAACATAAGTCGAGAAGGAAAAGACAGAATTTTAAACAAAAAGTAATATATTGTTCGGCCCTTTTTGGCGGCAATTGTTAAAAACGTTTTATAGTAAAAGAAAAGAAAGATTGCATAAAACTATATTTTGTACTTTCAATTAAAAATAATTTTCCAAATGTTCGAAGTTTAAGCATTTTACTTAACTTAACAATATTATTTTTGCAACATAATATCTATAACATATTCGTTACTTTATTTACAAATGTTTTTATTTAGAAATTTCACAAATGGATAACATTTTTATTGTGAATGAATCTTATAATTTGATAAAACAAAAGTCATGTGTAAGTTAAATACCAATGTGCTAATCAGTAATATAGTATAGCAAACTTTGTTTTCAAACTACGACAACATAAAAAAAATATTTTTACCGAATTTTTTAAATAAAAACACTATTTATGTACTTTAAAGGTAATTGACATTTCAAAAGGATAGGATGTTTAATACGAAATGAAATAAAGTTTCATTGCATCTATGAATATGGACGATATTTGTGACGTCTAATATGAAAAAAAAACTCAATTTATTATCCAAATTTCGAAAATTGAAAAAGAAAAGTTTCCATTAAAGTTATTTAAAAGCACACGTTTAAAAAATAAATAAATATTTTTCGCTGAAGAAACGTTCATGAGTTGCCCCTGACAGTTAGCTTCCTAACTGAAAGGACAGAACTAGCTGAAAAACAACTTTTACAGAATTTCTTCTCCTCGCTGATGGAAGAAAGTTGCTGCTCACTAACAGCTTGTAATGTTAGCGTAATTTTAGAATGGTAATTTCATGACTGCTACATTGGAAAAAGCATATTTTTTTTAATCAAGGGGAAGTCCTCAAACTCTGGATGTTTTAATTGATTTAATTTTCAGTTTATGTAAAATTCAACTTTTATTGAACCCTCTTATTAACAGAAGTTATTTTATTCTGAGGGACAATGAAAATAATATCAAAATTAGAAAAAATTAATGTAAAAGATTATTATTTACTAGCAATTATTTATGATGTTATTCTTTTATATTTTCATTTACACCGCTCAATGTTTTTCAGTTTAGAAAATTTAATAGTATTCTAAAATTTATTAACTGCAAAGTAATAAATATTTTTATGAATGCTTTTTAAAGTTTTTAAAAGCATTAAAAAGCATAAATACTAACTTGATGAAATAAAATTTTAATAAAAATTGTTTTTCATTACAAAATTAGGTATTTTGTGTAAAAAAATTTATAATATATTTATGTGAAAATTGATATACTTTTATTAAAATGTATTATTTATTGAAGCTTTAATTCATTTTACAGCGATCGCTAACAATGTAGAAATATTCATAAGTAAAATTGTTTGCCACTTATACTACAATTTGGCAAATGAACTACAAAATAGTGAGGATTCAGCTCAAGCGTTGTTACCATAATTACGTGGCATTCCTACCATAGCTGTTAAAAGATAGAGCCCTAAAAAAGGCTACCACTGTAAAAAGGTGCTTCTCAAAATTGAGCAAAAAACTTGTTAAAATAGCTTCGAAACAAGTATAATTGAATTTGAAAACCCCAACTATTCAAGCTTGAATCCTTATATATGCATTTTTTAACAGAATGCATTTGGAGGGAGAGATAAATGTTCGTTGGCTGCAAGTAGGATTCGAACTAAATACCTCCAGCTTCGGATTTGGATGCTTTAACCCCCCCCCCTCATAGTTGAACACACCCGGACTAGGGTGAGTTAGGAAGTTTACAATGATACATTGTTCCAGTCACTTAAAAGTTTTAAGATAGAGCAAAATAAGTAAAAAGTGAAATTAAAATTACCTATCTTCTGACTAAGTTATTGGCAAAATACGACTTAAATTGGTCCTTTCCACCATTAAAAATTAGTATGTCTTGGTGTGTCATTGCAACGGCCACTATATAAAGATTCCTAACTCTCTCCCGACTTAGCTGAACAACTATGGTGATTAGAGCGTGTTACTAAGAACCTGAAATCCTTGATTCAAATCCCGAACAAACGAACATCTTTCTCATGCATTTCTCCCTCCCCGTGCGTTCTGCCAAAAAATGAGTACACCCTGTTTCAATTGTGAACATAAATGGTCCTCAAATTCAACTACTATTTGTCTCGGAACCATTATGACATATTTTAGCTCAAGAATCTGTCATAATTTTCAGAATTTTTTTTTTCAGTGCAGTTGCCTAGCCATAGTTAGGTAACGTAAAAAAAATATAATAAAAAATAAATAAATAAATAAATAAATAAACATGCTGCTGTTTTTTGTTTCAAATGGCTGAAATCCTAATTTCATAAATAAAAATGCAATTATAACGCTATTTCTACATCTGTAACGTACAATATTATTTATTCCCCTAAGGAATTAAGTTTGATTATTTATTCAAATAAGAAAAAATATATAAAATAGCATAACATCCCTATCATTTTAATTATATGGTACAATGAAAAATATATGCTCACAGTAACGTATAACTGAATAAATAAATTAATTACAAAAGTGCATGATATAAAGAGTTGCAACTTTACGAAGGTTAAATGCTTTTACAACCTGTATTTTTTAGTAGTTCTCGTGGTTTAATAAAACAGTCTAGAGCAATATAAGTCATGAAGACAATGCTTCAAATGCTCATATATGCGATTATCATATATGTGATCATTAATGCTCATATATGCGATGCAGATGACACAAAATTTTTTGATATTCCAATTTAAAATATAATAATGTAACCAAAAAAGCATTTTAATGTGATACAAATTATGAAATTTTTTCAACATTCCAAATGCTCATTTGAAATAATAATAAAAATGGAAATAAAAGCACATTAATGTGAAGCAAAACGTTTTTAATACTTTAAATGCTCGCTCAAAACAATAATAAAAATGAAAATGTAAAACTTTTCCATTAGAGGTCTGAAGACTAATCACTCTCTCACTTAGTATCTATTCCCTCAATCGAGATGAAAGATTCGAATTAGAAGCTCTACGGCTAAAACTTTAATTTATCAATCAAGTAACTTTTCCGCCTTTAAAATCTAAAAGCGTCTTTGTGCCGGTGGCAGTCCGCCCGCGTAGCAACCTTTTCAAATCTAATTTTTGCCGCTTCACAGGGTTGCTATAGAAACGGGCATCCTATTTATTACGCAATGGAGGATAAAGAATTTTATTGCCGACATAGAGGATGCTTCTCCAACAAATAAGGGAGGCTGGGGGTGAATGATAGGGAGGGGAGGGGTGGTTTGCGGGTGAGTTAAGCAACTGAAAGATTCAAATGATGTTGAGAAGTTTATTAAAAAAATCACGGTTCATCCAATCCTTTTTTATAAGGATTATCAAGAAATTGAGTCATTTCTGAGATTTCAAATTCGGCAAAAAAATTATATATGAGGCTCAGAAAAGATGTTAAATAGAGAGTCATTGAAGGGTAATATGCGTATTTAAATGAAGGACTTTTCAATTTTCGTTTGCTGCTTATTTTAAAAGTCAGTTCACTAAAGAAAGAAAAGAAAAAAATGAAACGAGATGTGGGATATTTTATTTTTCGTTGCATTAGTATTCACTTTTGAAAGAATTTTAAAGAAAAGGAGAACTGGAAAGTCGAAAACTATACTGGGTTTCATGGATAAAATAGTTAGTAGTTTGGAAAAAAATATAATTGGAATGGATGAGAATGTGATATTATTGTATAAATAGATGGTATTTTGAAGACAGTGAAGATGTGAATTTTACTTCGATTTTCTGATATACAGGATTATATGGGCAGCGAAATTTCAAAAAAAATAATAATAAATCCAGATTTTTTTGATTAGCTGATAGTACTACATATGAAAAATGATTTTCGAAGTTATAAATCCATGAGAATATAGTTCTAGAACAGAGGGACTTTGGAACTCGGATAGCAATGCAACTGAAATTTTGCATACTTCTTCTAGGTAAAATTAAATAGACATTAGAAAAATTATATATATATTTATATATATATTTATATATATATATATATATATATATATATATATATATATATATATATATATATATATATATATATATATATATATATATATATATAAATATATATATAAATATATATATATATTTATATATATATATATATATATATATATATATATAAATATAAATATATATATATATATAAATATATATATATATATATATATATATATATATATATATATATATATATATATATATATATATATTATATATTAATATATATTATATATTAATATTAATAATGAGTGTTAAAGAAAACATCTGAGTTGTTTGGATGATGCTTGCAAATTCTTTCCCCTGATTTCGAATTCTATATGTTTTCTTCTCTTATTTCTAATTTTATATGTATTTACTATCAATTTAAGAGTATTTCTTTGCATCAATGACACAATCATTGCAAAAACTCAAGTACTTTTAATAATAATTACTTTCTTCCCATTAATTCCCATTAATTAGCACTATCTTCAGAATTTACTGAGTTGATATTTTAAAAACTTGTATTAATATTGAACATAGTCACGGATTTTTTATTTTTGTCTAAAGACATTTTTTATTGACAATACTTATTCTCTGTTCTCGATTCAGCATTAACGATTACTTACCGAAAAATGACTGACGATTTGAAAAATCAATGAAAACGGAGGAAGGTAACAACATAAATTTTACTGCTTTCTGTTTAGAGAAACAGAAAGTAAATTCTTATCAAGTTTCAAAATTGCTTTTGAAAATTCATCAACAGGTAGAGCTGAAAAAACTAACCACCAATAAAATGTTCATTGTAATCAACCTTTGCAGTCTGAAAATAAAGTTGAACGGTACTTATTTATTTTAGCTGAAATTATTTCATGCAGTAGAAAAGTTTGCTTTATTGTTTTTTTCCAGCTAGCAGCGCCATCTGGTTAACAAACCTTTTAAAAGTTTTAAGTTTGTTGAGAACAAGAACATAGTTTTCTAAGCAAAATCACAAATTCTTTCCATTTTTCAATAATATAATTTTCAAATCGTCAGCCATTTTTAGGACATTTTTTATATCTTAAATAAATATTTCGAGCAATTTCTTTTGAAAGAATGAATTATCCACTTTACTTTTTAATACCAAAACTATGTTTTAGATCTTATATCCTTAACATTAAATGCAAACTAAAGTAAATTTACCAAGTACAAATATTTCCTAATGAAAATTCCCTTCCCGAGTTTTATAAATATTGAAGACATTTATTTCTCTTCCTGGAAAGAGTAATATAAATCACATTCAAGCCACTCGATAGAAAAATATAAGATAAATACTCCTCAACTCAAAATAAAGAGGGAAAAAACATACCTAATTTTCCCTAAACTTATACTGACTGAAGTGAAGCAACTAATAAGAAAAATAAAAAGTTCGCGAACAAGAACAGATTGATTCAGTAATTAAGAAAGAATTTCCGATCGGGGTCTCCACCGATTCCGGAAGAGTTCTGGAAGGCTTTTCTGGTGACAACACTGAGAGGGATTTTAATAGGGGAAAAGAGGAGTAGGTAGGAGTCAGTCTATCGTTCAATAATTACGTCAAGCAATTACTGAGCGGCACGGTTCCCTATGTCACGTGACCGCAGGCAGCTAAAAATATCTGCCAAAGTGGATCGATCGAATCAAACATCATAGAGAGAACGTTCGTTTAGCTCGACAGAGGAGAAAATGATTTATTTGATGAATTAGAGATGGGGATTTTTTTTTTTTTTTCTTTTTCTAGGAATTGTTTTCTATTTCAGAGTAAATCCTTTAACTCGAATAAGAATTTAATAGCAATGTCAATAGGGAAAAAAATGAGAGAGAAAAATTATTATTAGTGATGATAGATGAATTTTGTCGTAAAATTTAAAGGTTAAAAAGTTTCAATTTCAAAGATGTCAATGACATTAATAGATCTTAGATTAAGATCGTGTTAGATGACACTTAAAAAAACAAATAATCTAGGTTGCTCAGCACATATTATAACCAGGTGAAAACATAGAGCGGCAAACTTTAAAAATAAGGCGGGTTTATGGAAAGTATATTTTGTAAACACGTTCATGATATTTTTATATATTATGAATCTAATTTTCTCAAACTTTTTATAACATGCTCTTCTACAAAGTTCTTCATTTATACAAATCCATTAATCAATTTTGATTGATTTATGCATTATTTAATATGATTAACGAAATTTAATGTATTAAAGAATGATTCATTAAGTATATTTTTGTAAATGTACTTATTAACACAAAATTCTTTTCTACTTCAAATGGGAACTAAATCTGAGTTTTTTCTTCTTCAAGTTTAATAAAACAGCACATAACATGTCCTTTCATTATGTGTGTTATTTAGTACGAACAACACACGTATTGTATCAATATGCACACTATCTAAACTAAATAACAGATTTGTACTTTGAAATATCAGATTTATAAACTGAAGAAAAAAATGATTTGGTTAGACAAAATTCAGTAAAACAGCGCATAACTCACTAACCCATAATGCCCGTATATTTTATAATCTGCACAACACACATAATGTATCATTGTGCACACCATATTAAGTACATTACATTTTATAGCGAGATTCACTCTTTTTGTGACCAGTAATGTGTAACAAAGTAGCATTTGCAAACTTCACTAGCTCTTTTTCTTACCAGCGATATGTCTTTGCATTGTTTACTAGCTCAAGGTATGGTGTAAAGAGTTTAGACATCTATAAAGATAATAAAGTTACATTTTTAAAGTTTACTAGCTCTTTTTCTTACCAGCGATATGTCTTTGCATTGTTTACTAGCTCAAGGTATGGTGGAAAGAGTTTAGGCATCTATAAAGGTAATATAGTTACATTTTTAAAGTTTACTAGCTCTTTTTCTTACCAGCGATATGTCTTTGCATTGTTTACTAGCTCAAGGTATGGTGGAAAGAGTTTAGACATCTATAAAGATAATAAAGTTACATTTTTAAAGTTTACTAGCTCTTTTTCTAACCGGCGATATGTCTTTGCATTGTTTACTAGCTCACGGTATGGTGGAAAGAGTTTAGACATCTATAAAGATAATAAAGTTACATTTTTAAAGTTTACTAGCTCTTTTTCTAACCAGCGATATGTCTTTGCATTGTTTACTAGATCAAGATACGATGGAAAGAATTTACACATAAAGATTACAAAGTTACATTTTCAAAGTTTACTAGCTCTTTTTTTAAACAGCAATATGTGTTTGCATTATTTACTAGCTCAAGATATGGTGGAAAGAGTTTAGACATCTATAAAGATTATAAAGTTACATTTTTAAAGTTTACTAGCTCTTTTTCTTACCAGCGATATGTCTTTGCATTGTTTACTAGCTCAAGATACGATGAAAAGAATTTACACATAAAGATTACAAAGTTACATTTTCAAAGTTTACTAGCTCTTTTTGTAACCAGCAATATGTGTTTGCATTGTTTACTAGCTCAAGATATGGTGGAAAAAGTTTATACATCTATAAAGATTACAAATTTACATTTGCAAAGTTTACTAGCTCAAGATATGATGGTAAGAGTTAACACATTCGCAAAGTTCGAGAGAAGGTGTTAATAAAGAAGGTTAAAAAAAATGCGATCCGAGTAAAAACTTTTTATTGAAAATGTTTTAAAACTACCTCATACATTTTCCCGTTTTTTGTAGGTTTAAATACATGACAGTAATTCTGAAAATCGTAAAATCTCTAAAATGTGTGAAAAAATATTTCCAACTTGAACCAGTGTTTTTAAAAAGTAGCAGAATCTGATTTCTGATGAATATATTTTGATATGGCTTTATGATTTATTTTCTACTTAATTATTTTAAAATATTTAATGAGTTTTTAAATCTACGTGTCCAAATTAATTTTATCACTTAATTGCAAAAATTTCTAATTGAAGGAATTCATAATTTGGCGCAAAAATTAATTTAAATCTATGTATAAATTTAAAAATAATTAATTTTAAGTGTTTTTGAAACAATGAGGTCACCACATTTGAATTTTGATCTAAATACAGTTTAACATTTATGTCTGATCCTTTATTAAAAATAATAGTTAAATCCCGTAACTTAATTATTTTTGTATAAATTGATAAGAGATACAGATTAAGGAAACAGTTTAGAGAAATTTCTATTAAAAGAAATATGGAAAGAAAATTATGATATTTTCCACAAAAAAATTTTTTAAATGCGTATAAGCTCTTTCATTTCAAAATTTAATGGGGGGAAAAAACTAACTACAGTTAAAAAAAAATTTATTCATATATATTTTATATTTATTGCAAAATAGAAAACTACGTTTATGTTTACTTATCGACTTTTTATTATTATTGTTATTTTACTATGTTTTACAAAAGAAAAACATCAATTTAGATTCTTTTTTTTTTTTTTTTTTTTAATTTTCTAAAACTTTTTTTTTTTTTTTTTTTTTAAATTTAACAATGAGGTTATTCTATTAAGGCGGAAAAGAAAACAGAAAGATGAAAACTATCCACGTTTTTGGATAAGTTGTCCATGGCGGTTGATAAAATAAACTAATTTATCTTCTTAAAACTAACTTATTTACCCAATGAGATTACATTTTTTTACTTAGAAAGATTACGCAAAATCGTATACTTTGCGATAAACTAATTTTATTCCCATTCATTCACTTATTATTTATTTATATAGTTTTGCTATTTCATTATTATTTATAAAAATGTTTGCTCTAAGATTTATTTATTTATTTGTTTTGCTTCCAGATTTTATTCAATTATGATTTTATTTATTTTTGTTGTATTTTTTGCAGAACTGAAAAATTGAAGGAGGAAAAATGCGTGTTTCGGATTGATATTTCCGGATTGCCGGGTCGTTCGTTAACTAATATTTGAACGCTTTCTATCATAGACGGCTTAAGTATATAGTCTTATCCATCGTAGAACTTATCCTCGATTGATAAATTGCACAATCGGTACCCATAAAATATTCCAAGACCTTCACATCAATTCTCTTAAAAGCCCTTCAATTCTAATTTCACAATATGGCCTCCCATCCCAACAGTTCAAATAGTGCCAATATCATGAGTCATCTTTCAATTGCTCGGGGAAGGAAAAAAAAGTGAAAAACTGATTGAACGAAGGAATACCCCAAAAGTGATGCATGAAGTCAGGGCGGTGAGAGTGTCCGAGGAACCGGGGGCGTGCAGAGGGGTTTGACAAACGACCTGGGCACGCGACACGCATCCCCTACAGACATAATCTATCAAGCGATGCGGTTTTGTCGCCGTGGTTTCTGCTCATCCCTCGATGCTCATCTGCCAGAAGAAAAGGAAATCAGAACAGACAGCTTCCCTTGATAAGTTTCCCTTTTGCCAATGTTGCGACAAGGGTAAAAGAATCAGATAAAGGAAATCTTTTCACTATCTAGGTTTGTTTAACTTCTTCTTGTGTGGATCGGAAATTTTCTTTTTGCCACCAAAGAAAACCTTTAAAAAGAACTTGTATCCATCGGATAAAGTCTTCTTATCAAAGTTTTTTTGAGGGGAAAGAGGATAAAAAATATAGATGATAAACTGTTTCTTTAACTAGTATTAAGTTTTTTTTTTCTTTCTATATATACACATTATTTTTTATTTTATTTTTCGATTTGGAGAACTTATTTTAGGCGTTATCTTAATCTGCGAGTCTATTTCAGCGTGTTAACTGTCTAAATTTCCTTGTCTAGAATAAAGTTTTATCACTTCAAAAAAAAAATTTTTTAAAAAGGTTTACTAAATGATTTATATGTTTTTTATTTGTGTATGTAAGATGAAGTCTTCTATTTTTTTATTTTTTATTAATTTATGAATTTATTTGTTGATCGATAAACAATTCTGGTGTATATTGATATTTAAAAGAATCGGCGAACATTCAAATACAGATTGCTTTTACCATTACATTCGATAGTTTATACACGAAGTATAGACATTCAAATAATTTCATTTTACAAAATAATTTCGATTTTTCTTCTCATTTTAATTCATGTTTGTTGTACGTAGACATTGCATTAAAAAAATGGACAAATTTTGAATGACTTGTGTTAAATTTAAGAAACACAATTTAAAATTTGTTATTATTTTATTTTATCACTAATATAAAACAAATTCAAACACTATAATTTTTTGCGATAAATGCATTATAAAAGAATGGCAAATTGGATCGAAATTGAAGTGAATCGAAAATCTATATATTAAGTACTTACGAATTATATAATAGTAATACATTACCTAAAAAAAAAACTCAAAAGAATTTTAAATTTTAAAAAAAATTCTGAAGATCATTAAAAAAAATTCTCTGGAACCTAATTCTTTTCTTTTGTTTACATTTTACACATCCCATTGGACTAAGAAACTCAGTGTATGAATTTTGATAAAGGAGTCCATACAACATCGAAAGGTGTGTAAAACATTCGTAAGCAAATTATAAGTAGCAATAATAAATTAACAAAATTTAATTTTTTTGAAAAATGTTAATTTGATCATTATTAAGTTGATGGCAACACAATATTTTCTACTTCAAAGCATTTGAAACCCTTTAAAATACTTTAAAAATATTTATGTGATTTATCATAAATTTTTTCTTAAGAATATTGAAAAGTTTCGGACAGAGAACTTTTTTTCTTCAATTTTTAGCAATTATTGATCATTTGTGCCGTAGATATATTATTACGAAACATGTTAGGATGACAAGAAGGAAGCATACCTCAAAAATAATATACCTCAATTTTCTGATAAAAAATTGAATCACATTGCGTTTAAAATTTATGTTATTAAAAACTATAAGCAGTGTATTTCGTAATCACCGTTCTTAAAAAAACTTGTTTTGATTTCAAGAGGAAACAGGAGAGGAGTTGAAAGACAACAATAGAAACACTTTCAGGCTTTCTTCTGCAATCAAACAGTTTTCGCAATAACCACAGTGCTGACTTAAAATATCCTCAATTGTAGAAGGATCATGGGTTAGAGTCCCCTAGCCATCAGACTAACCAAATGCTGGAAGTTCCATCAAAAATTAACAAAACTTCTGAAAGCTAGGTTTTTAATAGCCTACTATTCTATAAAACAAATAGCAAAAAGCGTAGTAATTGGCAGTCCTGCATTTGTAGTCGTAAACCCAAAAAGTTATGTCGACTGTTCAATGACGTTTACAAAATAAAATAAAATCAAACAGATTCTGATGCCTCCAGTCTTCTTTACTATATTTCGTTGCAACTTAAGAAAAGACCATTGCGGTATAGGATTTAAGTAATCCGCCAAGACTGCATTTAGTTCGGTTTTACTTAATTATCAAATTATATAATTATGCTTTCAAAATGATATAGAAGCTTTTATTTAAAAGTTAAACTTGACGGACAGAAATTTAATTCGAGCTATTCTTTATTAGCAAAAGATGGCAGCCGTTCTATGTCGTTTCAAAAGTTAGCGATGCTGATATTCGTTCGCACTTGGAGCTTGGCATTCATTCAGCGTGCATTTTGATGCAAACAGGCATTCTCCATAGGGATAATGGTTTTTTCTTAAATGGCAATAGAGTTTAGTGATTCAATAGAATTTGATAACTTATTTGATTTATTTTTTTTTCAGGTTTAAAAAATGAATTTGCGGTCCCAATTGTGAGCACTTTTATATTTAATTTTTGACAAGAATTCTAAAAGTATAAGAAATACAACGTTTATAATACGTTTAAAAAGAAATAAATAATATATATATATATATATATATATATATATATATATAATTTTCCTTACAAATTAATGTATCTTGTATTTTGGAGTATTTCCCGTAGAGTCAAAAATCAAAAGAATAAATCTTCCATGTTTCCGTAAATGGACATTACTTGGTCTACAACAACCAGTTGGGTTTGTTTTTCTAGAATAGCAAGAAAAAAAAAACATTCCCTGAGAATGCTATAAAGGTGAATAATTGATGTTACAATGTATGCGGTCTAAAGCATATCGAGCTACCAGCCAACTAGACATGAATATTTTATACTCCAGCCCTTCTCTGTGATTAGCTAGCGAGGAAAAGGGTTCATTTATAGAAGAGCCTTAACTGAGCCACGCCCGAACCCTTCATCGGAAATGCAGCGATAGAATAAGTCACATACAGAGTAAACTAATATTATCAAAGATGTCTGGGGAATCACACACCCAAATGGTATTTCTTCCTATTCAGATATCATTTCGTGGCTCTGCAAAAGGGCGCGGTTGTGATGCAAACAATAGACTTTTACAACTTGCTAATGAGAAATGTAAAATATTTGCATCTAAAACTATTTTGGAACACTTTAAATATACAGAATGTATCTTATCTGTAAATTGAATAAGGAATTAATTTTGTCTCTTTATTTAACCTATCTTTTTGACTTTTCTGCAAAATACAAGGTATTTGTTTTTATTTCCCGCCGATATACAGGGTGTTTATAAAGTCCCGGACCCATTTTGATGTTTAATAACTCATAAAATAATGATGTTAACTCATAAAATAATGATGTTTAATAACTCATAAAATAAGATATAAACAAACTTATGGCATTTATTGATGGAATAACTCATATAGTTTCCTTTTCAGGTTTGAATATCTTTACTTTTGTAAATATCGTCTGCGCGTGTGGTTAATTTCAGATAATTTCATTTTCCAGTCTAAATATCTATACTTTTCTAAATATCGTCTGCTTGTTAATTGCATTTTTCTCTCTTTTGTTTTTGGCAACTATTGCAATGTTATGTTTACTTTTGATGTGTTTGTTCTATGTAGTACTTTTCTATGTGATGTTTTATTCGAGTGGATATTAAGGAGAATGCATGCACCACAAGAGAAAGCACAGATTTTATGGTGGTTCATAGAAACGAAATCGATAGTGCCAAGCACAGAGAAATTGCAGAAGAATTTACCAAAAAGATCCTCCATTCAAAAGCAGCATCTTGCGGTGGAAAAAGAATTTTCTAGAAACTGGAAGTATCGCAGATAAGAAACGTTCCGGACGTTGAGCGTGTCAGACAGACATTTTTACACAATCCTAGAAGTTCTGTGAGATCAGCGGCAAGAAAATTGGATATACCAATTTCGACGGTGTACAAGGTTATTAAGAAACAATTAAGACTGCTTGCATACAAAGTTCGAATTGTTCAAGGTTTGGAACCGGACGATAGGCCTAGGAGGATGGCGTTTGCAACAGATATGGTAGGAAGGATAGAAGATGATGCTGATTTTCTGAAGCGCATAATGTTCTCCGACGAAGCATCCTTTCATGTTTCTGGCATTGTTAATCGCCATAATGTGCGCATATGGAGATTTGAAAACCCCTATGAATACCGTGAGGCACAAAGGGATACCCCAAAAGTTAATGTGTGGTGTGGACTAATGCGCGACCGAGTTATTGGGTCTTTCTTTTTTACAGAAAAGACGGTCTCATCAGTCGTATACTTAGACATGTTGGAAAACTTCGTATTTCTACAACTAGAAGAGCTTCAGCCACATGTCTTTTTGCAACAAGATGGTGCACCACCTCATTGCGGTATCATCGTTCGTAGTTTTTTGAATGACTATTTTCCAGGAAGATGGATTGGGCGAGGAGGTCCAATTCCTTGGCCACCCAGATCAACATATATAACGCCGCTGGACTTTTTTCTTTGGGGATTTATAAAGGACAATGCTTACAGGAGGATCGTGTCGAACATTGATGACCTAAAAGCCAGAATTACAACCGCAATAGCCTCTGTGGATACCGACATGCTTGCCGCTACCTGGCGTGAAATTGACTATCGACTTGATATTCTCCGTGCGAAGAAGGGGGCACACGTGGAAGTTCATTGACAAGGGTCATGAAACTTTTTGAGTCTATCTAACCAATTACGTTATTAATTTTAATCTATCTTCTTCATTTTTTTATGAGTTATTAAACATCGAAATGGGTCCGGGACTTTATAAACACCCTGTATATATATATATATATAATAAAATAAAAACTGTTAAAACAATTTTTTGAATGATCATTGAAAATAAGTACAAAGTGGCATAATGCTGCAATCTATGTTCAATTAAAGACTATTTATTTTATATAAGAGAGTACTATGCATAAAAAAGGAATTATCTTGAAATTGACGAGATGATAGGAACTCTCATTCACAAATACAACACTTGCTAATGAAAAATATAAAACAATTTTAAAACAGATAAAACTATTTTTAAGCAATTTAAATGTACATAACGAATCTTATCTGCAAATTAAATAAGGATTTACCGATTAGAGGTGCTTTTAACCGCTTTCTTTTCTTTCTTTATTTTTTTACCGTAAAACACAAGAAGAGTGTTATTTATAGGAAATATTTGTTATTATTTCTGTCCGAAATTTATGAAAAACTGATAAGACAATTCGTTATAAGGTAATAATTGAAATTATGCAATAAATTGAATAATGCTGTAAGCAGAACTCAAATAATATTATAAATGAAGGATACATTAAAATAATTATTATCATAAATTCTATTATAAAGGAAGGTTAAATTAAAAAAATATTATTATAAATATTATTATTATAAGGAAAGGATACGTTGAAAAATATGGTTATTCTGAAAATTGTTGAGATGATTAGAATTCCCATACGCAAATTAATCTTGCATTAGAATTTAAATTAGGTAATATATTGGATAATGTAGTAATTAATATTCAATAAAAGATTATTATATATGAGGGATTACTATACACAAATAAAATTGATTGCCCGGATAATTGGCAAGATCACTAGAATTCACATTCCAATTACATCGTGTAAAATTTTTTGTCTTTCCAGGGAACAAATTTTGTTTAAATTTTAAATCTACAAGAGCGATAAAAGTTCTCTAATCTGATTTTTCAGTGGAATCAAAGCAGACAGCAAGTGTAGCTCGGTCGTTGATTAAAATACTCGATATTACCTTTTAAAGAATAAATATTAGCAGAAAGCATTGGTTATAATGATGAATATATTGAAAAATTTAAATTGTTTGATATGATATAAAAATAATAATAATATATTTTAGTTCATGCATAGTGTCGCTAAAATAAAAGGTTAAATTTTTAAAATTCGTAAAAAAAAGTTTTTTTTTTTTCTCAAAGTAACACAGTAGTTTATAAAATCCTAATATGCATTTTGTTTAAAGTATTTTGTCCATATGTTTAGATTTAAGAGAAAGAATTTTCTTGTACTTTGAATTAGAAGATATACAGAAGTAATAAAATTAAATTAGTAATTTTTTTTATCATTATAATTCAAACTCACCATAACTTTTTAACTCACCATAACTTTTCAGCTCACCATAAGTAGAGTCATTATTTTTTTAATAAGTAAGATCATACGATACACTTACCTGAAAGCAAAAAAAATTACATTTATAATACACGTTTAATAAACAAAGCAATTTCAAATCATTCTATGTGCGTAGAGGTAACAACATATTTTGAGCAACTTTTTACATAGATAACTATCAAGGTCAAACTTATGTATATTTTTCCGCTGGCTTTCTAATGAGAAAAATCGTTCTCAAAACATAAATATTAAAAAAAAAAAAAAAAAAACACATTAAATAAACACAAATTCTTAATCGATTGCTATTGATTGATGGGACGTTAGTATAATATCAAATTAAATAAATATATCGTCGAGGGAGAAACCTTCCCTCTTATAATTTTAAAAAACAGATATTAATATTCATAAACATATATTTAAAATATATTTATTAAAATGTTCCTATTATGTAATATAAATGTAAATTACTATCACGCATAAAATTAAATTTCATCAAAAATATGTTTTAATTAAAAAGAAAAAAAAGGCTTATAAAAGTATACTAGAAGTCTTTATAACAATAATAGTAAAGGCATAATTGCTTTTTGTAATAAATCTTAAAAATAAATGCAATTAAATTGTTTCATTAAAATGATAAAATATCTTTTTTTTTTCTTTTTTTTTTTTTTTTTTGGAAAATCAAGAAACTTCATGATTCTTTACAAAATAAATAGCAACAGAGTTAAAATGGATAAAGAATTAATGAACTTGAAATTAAAAGTATTTAATATTGTAAGCTTTTATAAAAAAGAAAGAAAAAAAAAAGTTTTTTTTTTTTTTTTAAATATGTTTTTTTACAGTAGAAATTAGTCAACCGAAAGAAAAATGTAAATCTTTAGTTTATTTACTATTATTATTTTCCAAAACACTTATTTCATTTGATGATGAAAAAGTAACTTAATCATTTCAAAAAACAATAATGAGGGTGGGGAGGGGAGAAGAAGAAAAGTTGAATGAAACATCTTCATTGGGATGTAACTATATATATCCACCCAGACTATGTCTATTGGTTGTAGAGTAACCGATCTCAGGGCTACCGTAAAGAACCGGTAGCAAGTTGTTGAACCACTGAACACTTACAACCACGCCTAGGACGTCTTGAGAGACGCCCCATTCTCATGAAAAAGGCGGAGCTTAGAAAAGTTTATTTATTACTTTTGTGTTTTATTTTTATGATATTTTTTTAGTTTTACTGGTCTCATAAGAAGGCCGAAAGTGCAGACCTCCCGTGAGGGGTTGTTAGAACTTGTCTTAATCAAGTCGTTTGCAATGGGTCGTAAACGTCTTCAGAAGACACTTAAGAGGCTTACAACTTAATATCATTTTATTCCTCGTTTTCTGAATCTTTTTTTAATTTATATTTTTAGTAGTTTTTTTATAAGGGATTTAAACAGCTCGTTCCATTGCAAGTAAAAAGAAAGGGGAATTACGTGAACTTTTATTGAACCAACAATATTATTCAATAAACTCGATATGAGTTATAGGAAAATAAAAATAGTTTATAAAAAATATGAGCCATATTTATTGAAAATGTTTTTTCAACATTATTTTTTGCAACATCAATGTTTGATGTTCTATCTTTATTTACCGAAACTGAGAATTTTTTAATATTAGAAATTATTTACTATGGAATGATCCATAAGGCCTGCCGCATAACAACACTTTGTCACATTTATCATATTTACCAATACCCTAACACCTATTCCAATACCCTACAAATACCAATACCCTAATACCCTTACCAATACCAATACCCTAACACAAGTCTCACTTTATATAAATATAAACGAACAATAATAATAATTTCTTCGAAAGCATCAAAAAACACTGTAAATTTTCATCGCAATAATTAAATTTTATATAAAGGCATTCAAGTTCTCTACGTTATTCAATAAAAAGTTTTCTGCGAAAAAAAACTAACATTTAGTGAATAAAGAATTTTAAATGGCTTGCTGTGAAAGATTGTTGATTTGGGATTAGTGTTTCACAAAATTCCATTAACCGCTATTGTGCTATGGACTCAATTTGCTTAAAAATACCATACAATGACGCTTGCATAATGAAAAAGGATACTTGCATAATAATTTTACATAGTCGCAGGGTTAACGAAACATTAAAGTAATAAAATTTAGAAATCAAATTGAAAATGAGGCCAAGAATATTGTTACTACAACAAAATACTTTCAATGCCCTACATATAAGTCGATATAAAAAAATAGCTTTTATATTGAATGCAGTGATAGGTAATAATTTAAACATTGATTGCTTCGACAAAATAACAAAAGGAGAGGGCATTGAAACAGAAAATGTACTTTTTTCCTTACAACCCACTTGTTTGCAGTAATTTATGTAATTTTCAATTTCTTCAGAAAGATTCAAATTAAAATGAGAGAAAAAAAATGGGGTTTATTTTAAAAAATGAAAATAATGAAAAGCTAGTACCAAAAAATCAGAAATTCCTAATTTAGTGTGTTATTCATAATTGAAAAATATCAGCTTAATAAACTTATTCCCTAAGGCTCTTTCCCCATCGAAAATCTTCAAAGAAAACTATTTTTTGAGACGAAAATATATTCCACGATATATATATATATATATATATATATATATATATATATATATATATATATATATATATATATATATATATATATATATATTAAGCTTAACGATGTTCTATACAAAAAACAGAATACATATCCCCCCCCCAACCCCAAGCAAATCCATCATAACAACGGTGTACAAAATATTATTAATAAAATTCACTCTCTTAATATCATTAACTAAAGTTAATTATGAGTAGAACGCCAAATAAGTCACATCACCGTAAGAGAACCGCCATCGTCTTCACGCTATGCTTTGTTTTACGTTCAAGAAGAAATTAGATTAAGAACATGTCACTCTACTCTAAATAAGTTTCTTGGTGAAACAAGAAAGAATTTGGCGACAATTTCTCTTTACTGTTACAGCGCTGATAAGGAGAAAATATATACTGAACGAAAGCAACTTTAAAAAATTTTCCTCCGTGTAATTGTTAATTAAAGAGGTCTTTTTAATGTATTTAACCTGATTGTATCCACTTAACGATGAAATTCTCGTTTTCAGTATACGATACAGATTCGGCACCAAGAAAAAGGGTTGTTTTTCTTATAGATTTTGTAAAAAAAGGAAGAGAATCTTAACTGGCCGTGTCATTGTAACCGTAACTTATTGGACAGTTAAGGTAAAGCGAAAAGTAGCTGTCTTATAACAGGAAAACAACAACAAAAATAATTCACAGAATGGGAGAAGGAATTTCATCCAGAAGTAAAGAAAAAAAAAGAGATTTTTTCTTTCTTTCTTTGCTTATATTATTACAGTTACAAAAGAATTATTTTTTTTTTTAAAAGTTATTGTTATTTTGCTTTAGTAAATATTTATGTCGTGGTGGAAATAACTAACATAATTAGATTTCATAAGAAAATGTTCGATTGTGCAAGTCAGAATGTATTGTTACAAATTATGCAACAGAAAAGGTAACAATTTATGTATGCATTCAGGACTATCGTAAAAATTGATAAAATAGAAAAAATTCAACTACAACATTTATATGCATTTTATCTGCGTATTACTTGATCGGTAAACATCGGGTTGATAGTACATTTAAAGTGTTAAGTAAAAAGTTTTCTTATGCTTTTAGACATTTTAATTTTCAATCATAAAAATTCGATGATTTTAAATAAAATACATAAGCATTTAAATGTACTCCATTTAATGCATTAAATGGAGTGCAGAAAATTAAATTTTTCAATAAATTAATTAAAGTAATCGGATTAAAAATTATACAAATCGCAACTCCAATACGTGAATTTTGAGCAAATTAAAACGATCTTTTTTCTCTTTTTTAAGGAAAAAAAACTGAACAATATTTTAGTTTATGATTTTGGAAATATTAAAATCTTCACCTTCACCTAATGGAATGGAAGCCTGCACAACAGAAATATTCTATTAAGAGGCAGCACATATAATGCTTTTCTAGCAATAATAATAATAATAAAAACAATAATAACAGGCATCAATGATATTTATATTATCTCACATAATATACAATAAATTGTGTTTATTTTTACACTCATTTTAAACATATACTAAAATAAAGTATTGTTGTTCCTAATTGAACTATAAATGCAAGTTTGATAGATCAGTTACCATGGGAGTCTTTGGTACATGACACGATGCGCATAGAATTAGAAATCTCAAAAAGAAAGATAGATTCTCAACAGATAGAAAGAAAGAAAGATAGATTCTCAACAGATAGATTAGAAATCTCAACAAAAATTTCAGA
Source organism: Parasteatoda lunata (assembly GCA_949128135.1). Classification (NCBI taxonomy): domain Eukaryota; kingdom Metazoa; phylum Arthropoda; class Arachnida; order Araneae; family Theridiidae; genus Parasteatoda; species Parasteatoda lunata. The sequence continues at coordinate 40,770,186 of OX421970.1, read as the reverse complement.
AGGTTAAAAATTTATGAACCATCATCGAGGTATATTCAGCTAAGTTAAAAATAAGAAAAAAGTTTTATAAAATTAAACATTCTGCAATGGGAAGAAATCTGAATTCATTTTTTTTTTTTTTTTTTTAATATATATAAGTGCGAAATTTTTTAAAAAAATATTTTGAATATGTATATTTATTTCGTTCTCCTCAAAAATTAGACACCCGAGAAGCGGATTTCACCAACAAATATTTTTGTTTTCATGAACTGTAAAGAATTTCAGGAAATGGAATATGATGAGCGTTTGTCTTTTAAAAAAATGAACATCGTTGCTTATTATATAAAACAATGCTCAAAAATGTATTTGACACCTAAAACTAATACGATTTGATGATCTTACTCTATTTGAATAATAATAATAATACAAGAAGGATAAAATCCAATCTCTCCACCCCTTGCAGAGATAAACCATTTTCCCGATTCCAGAGACGATAAAAACGAAAAACTCCAAACAAATCCCAACTCGTCAACGTTTCAGCCTATGATTATGCTAAGATAACAAAACTTCCAACTCTATTGATAGAATAGAGGAGATGCAAAACGAAACAACCTTATTAAGCGGCGGCATACGTTATTATCCCCACTGATCTTGACATAATAAAAATAAAAAATAAATAAATAAATAAAAAGCTAAGACAACAATGGCACCGGTGCAATGCACCCCAAACGAAATTACGTGGTTTCGAATATCAGTTGTCAACCTTTCAATCCTTTCTTTCGTTGGACCGTGACTGCCAATATGACACCGCAGAGAGGGTGACAGGCACCATTCAGAGACAGATGGCTGGTTAGTTGCCTATTCACAAAAGGACACTTCAGTGGGACAATTGACTCAGGAGCATATGCTGCTCCCGTTGAGGAATCTCATTTTCTTAGTTGGCTCACATTTACATACATATATTCCAAAGAAGGATATAGAGAGGGGAATTTGTTGTTTTCATGGTTCCAGGGCAAAATGTTGGGGGGGGGGGGGATTCATTTTGTAAAACAGGAATTACCAAATGAAGCTCAACCTGAAAAATTCTCTAATCTTACAAGAATATTTAAAAGCATAATTGATGGAATATAATAATTCATTTTACTTCAAATATGATTTATCTAATTAAAGCATAATTAAGTACTCATTAAGATAACATAAGTAACGACTGTCACAATTCAGCTAACTTATATAATAATTTAATTAATATTATAATTAAATTAATATAATAATATATTTACTTAGGAATTTAATTAATATATTAATAATAATTCAATTAATATAATAATAAATTTCCTTACGAATTTAATAAATATATTTACTTAATAATTTAACGAATATATTAATAACAATTTAGTTATTATAATAATATATTTATTTAAATATTTCATTAATATATAAATAATAATTTAATTAATAAAATAATATATTTACTTAAAAAAATAATTAATGTAATAATTTCTTTATGTATGATATTAATATACATAGAATTAAGAAGAAAAAAAATTAAAATAATGTTTTTTATTCTAAAATTTATTTAACTTGCGTTATAACTTAATATTATTTAAAAATAAAATGAAATATAAAATGCTGAAAAAATCACTATTTTTATTAATTTGAATAAAAACAAAAAGAAAAGAAAGAAAAAGTGAAAGGGAGATATGATGGCAGGAACATTTCATCTCTCTAAAAATGAAATCTGTTACGAAGTAAAAGACATCACAGCGAAATTTAGCAATCAAAACGTATTATTTAATTTAAAAAATTGAATAAAGGAATTCATTTTTTGAATAAAGGTATTTATTTTTTGATAATCATGAAGCGCGAAAGAGATCGAAACTCATCTCTCCCCCACGTTCCATAAATAATAGAATGGAATATTTTATGGAAAAAAAAGGGGGGTGAATTACGTAAGGGGAAATTGGGAAGGGAGTCTCGGAATAAATATTTCAGCTTGTAAAATCTACCTGAAAAGAATTGCGGGACTATCTCATGAATCTGTAATGGGATCGTGGTGGATGCGCCATGATAAAGCAAAAATGAAACACATGGAATCCAATATAATTTAATGCAATACAACATATGCGATTCTAATCTTATGTGACTCATAAAAACAATTTTTTTTTCAGGGAAAAAAGTAACTTATATGATTTTACTGATAGATTGAACATACCTTGAGACAATACATCAAAAATGTATCAAGTTATGTTAAACATTATGTTCTTATGTTATGTATAATAATGTATTAAATATTCATTAGTCTTTATTAATTAAGTTAGAAATGACATGTTTTAAAAACATTTAAAAAAATCGTTATAGTAAAAAAAAATTCTTATGACTGGATGAGGTTAGAAATATACATTCTTCTGAGCATTTTGAAAAAAGTATTTTATGTAAAATTTGATGTTATGAATTTCTAGTATACTATACGTAAAAGTACGCTGTAAAAAAATCCGGATCAAATTATCGTAAAAAATACTGTCACCCTGAGTATGACATCCGCAAAATCCATTTTACCGTAAAATTCATTTGTTTCAATACAATTTTATACCGTAATTTTTACAGTGATATTTATTTAATTCCAGTGATTCGGAGATATTTCAGTACATATTACTGTAAAAATTACGTTTTTCAGATTTTTTTGTTCAGTTAAATTTTTCATTAAGATAACATTTTACGGTAAAAAGTATTGGCACTCCGAGTACCGGTGCTTTTTACGATAATTTAATCCGCAATTATTTACAGTGTATGTAATGTGATAATAAAGCTCGCAATATAGTTATGATATCATAATAAAGCCCTTTAAAAAATCTAAAACCCAATTAAAGCTCTGAGTTCAAAACGAAACCAGTAGAATATAATTATATAGAGGATTTATGTTTTGAAAAAAAAAAAAAAAAAACTGCTAAACTTCGCGTAATTTCCCATAAGAAAACAAAATACGCTATAAGAGGATTGTAATATTTCTTAAGGAAGTTAAATTGCAGAGGTTATTCCACCAACAGAATCCTGGGTGACCGCACCCCCAGCCGCAGGTATGAAACTTTGTTTTTAGGTATTTTAACCCCTGGCAAAGAGACCACAGAAAATTGTAGGTGCTCTCCTTCAAGTAGTCCTAATTATAGACCTTCCCCAAATGCCTTGAAACTTTCACGAACAATGGTTAAACTTCCATGCGAATATCTTTTTTTCTCTATTGCCCGTCCCATCATGTGAACCCCTTATTTCACCAAAGCCAACAGACTGGTTGTTGTCTACGAACTCATCTAATATCTTTCATAAGCATACATCAAGAAACGTTTTCAAAATGTTTCTTTTAGAAGTTACTTAAAAACAGATATCGGAGAAAATTTACTTGCTTGTCCATTGAGATTGCTTAAGATATTACTCAAAGCGATATTTTACATTTTAACTGCAAAGAGAATTTTTTTTTTTTTTTTTTCCAAATAGAGATTTAAAGAATGATGCAACAAAATAAAAAGCGAATCTTCATGTTCTGGGACTCAATCTTACTATTTTGAGGGGATGACCTTAAATATGCTAATTACTAAGCATTGACGATATTTTAAGTTACGAAATTAAACTCAAAATTGTACTTTCTCTGACTAAACATACCTTTTTTGCGACGGATTCGGATTTTTGACCCCCAAAATATAGGGGGTTACCGCAATCTGAGAAATTGGTGCCAATAGTTTGGTCTGGAGAGCGGTTCAAAGTTTGAACCTCTTAATGTTAATTTCACTTTTTGCGTATTTCCCCATATCTCGAGTGAAACATTATCGCACACTATTATAAAATTCATTTATGCAAAATATAGTAATTTTAATATGCCGAATTCCATTTAGTAAATATTTATTATTTTTTATCGTCTTGTTTAATAAAAGTCGAAAAAATGTTGAATTGTAAAGTATAAAATTTTTCACATAATTTTAAAGAATGCTATTTTAAACAGAGTTTGATAATGAATAAAATTTGAGCGAAATCGGTCGAATAGTTTCTGGGAAATCAAAATGTAAAAAAATCGTATTTATAAATTTCGATGCAATTTTATTTTTTTTTCAATTATTGAGGACAGGGTTACATTTATGAGGTTAATCTGTTTTTAATTTAAATAATCTTTTTTACACACAGAAGAAAATAAATTTTACGGATATTTAAATTTTTTATTTTTTCTCGTTTTTTAAACTATTTTGTATTAATTTTTTGGTGTATCATCTTGTTTTCTATTCTCAGTCAGTATTCATTCAAGTTAACATAACATAAATAGCCAGAAATCAAGATGCGGACAGTTGGGGATAAAAGAAGAAAAAAAAAAGAATTTCAAAATGATTGTTAATATAAAACATTTATTTTATAACCTCTATGTAAAAAAAATTAATAATAAAAATAAATAAAAAAAACTCGAATTAATTTCCTTAAAAACAATTAAATTAAAATTAAATTTTCAAAATAATACTAATACACGAACTACTCTTTAAATAACAATTTTCTATCGTTGCATCTAAAAACAATTATTTTCAAAAAAAAATTTCTCTTTTTTTAAAAAAAAAAATTTCCTATCAACGTCAATAAGCTCTTTCGTGAAAAATATAATCTTTCGATCGAATTAAATTTTCAGTAGACTATAAATCAGAGTAAGACTTTCTCATTGAATGTAAATTTTTCAAGTGCATAGCATTGGTCAAATTTTTTTTTTTATCAAAGTTTATGACATTGAACTGCAAAGAGATAATATTGCTTTATTATTTTTCATCAATCCTCAATAGACGATACTCATGAATCAATGTCATGACACAAAGAATAATAATGATCATTAGATCCAGTAATTATTTTTCAACATATCTGCAAGCAATGAATAGTTTTCGTATCACCTCATTTTTGTTTCATTTTTTTATATCGACGTTTTTTTTTTCTATTTATCCATATAAAAGACGAGACTTATCATTTCGGTCAACACAATCTTATTGTTTTCCGTTTGGTAGAGGATGTTTGGCAGGGTAGATTGATTTCCAAGAAAGATTGGAGACAAAAAAAAAATCATGGAATAAGTAGGGTTGATCTGGTTGAGAAATGAGTAAACATTCGTCGTTGGGGAGATATCATCACTAATCTATTAATTTATACATTACCTCGAAAAAGAATTGAGTATTTTTATTTATTTATATATATATATATATATATATATATATATATATATATATATATATATATATATATATATATATATATATATATATATATATATATATATATATATATATATATATATATATATATATATATATATATATATATATATATATATATATATATATATATATATATATATATATATATATATATATTTTAGTTAGAGCATGAAGCAAAAACATTGATTTCTCGAAAACTCTGTCATAAACTCTGAAATTCGAATTAAAATCTTACAGAGAGTCAAAGCTTTCAAACAAATAACTAAAATTAAGGGATTAATATAGTGATTTTGGCAACAACAAATTTTTAAAAAAAAAATTCTGAAAAGAAATTTTTTTATATTTAAATCATGGAGAAGGTAAACCTGTTAACATAATTTGTCATGTTATTAAAAGAAGCTTTGATTAGTTAAAACATAAAAATGAATAGCTTAGAAAAGAAAGTAAATAAATAAAGTAAAAAAATAATAATAATAACAATAAATCATCTTTAGCCAGGATAGCTGTCATTATGAAGAATTGGGTTATAGCCTCACTAGCGGTATAAAGCTCAACCAGTTTCAGATCGACGCACGGCGAAGAAAATTATGGTAAAATTACCGTACTGAATTATAAAGATATTTCTGATAAACAAAACCATTTTTCTGGTAACAAAACCAAAATGATTATCATATTTAAACCATTCATGTGGTAATACAGGAAATTCTGGTTTTTAAAATAATAATTCTTATTACCTCAGACCACACATTTGGTAAAAATACAAAATTCAACATTAAATTTAACCGAATAAATGATTTCTAAACTATGCTTTAAGGTATTATGATAAAATTACCAAATTTTACCACATATACCAAATTTTAACACATATTATAAAACAATATTTGGTTTTTAGTTTTACCAAAGTCATTAACAAAACGATTTGGTGAAAAATTACTGTATATTTTGGTGTTCTCACAGAGCCAGAAACACTGTAAATTTTACCATATTTAGGTAGTTTCGACTCTAGTCGACTTTTGACTTTCGTCTTTTGACTTTTCAGCGTGGGTAAACCCGAGCCTGGCAATTAAAGTAGGTCGTGCGCAGTGATTATCATGGTGTGGTGCCTTCATTATGACATTGGTCCTTAAAATAAGAAGCCTGAACACCCATGATTTCCTAGGCCAATAACTAGCTGTGGCGGGAATGTTTTACTCATTATGTATCAACTTCCCAAGTATTAGTTACAATAAGGAACAAAAAGAAAAACTATGAACTTTTTTTTTTAAGTAAAACTATTCTAATGACAAGTAATTAGTAGGTACCCTTATTCATATTTATTCTTAGAAGTCATTTGAGAAAAAGAGTTTTTTTTTTTCTTCATTTAATTATTCATTTTATTTGCCAAAATATTATCGTGGCTCAGATTCTGGATACGAACCAATTACCTCTCTCTTTAAATCAACTACGTTTCAAATGACTTCATATAAGAGGGTACAGTTCATCAAAGTTAATGACCTATCTTTCTTTGATATTTTTAAATGTGTAACTGAATTTTCATCAACTTAGCGATAAATATTTGACGAATGTTCAGGCGTGGTGAAAGAAAACAATATCCTGATACAAGTATTTGTCTATTATAAGAATGCAAGTATAAAGGTAACTTGTCTTGAACGGGACTTAAAAACAAAAACAAAAATTAGTTGGGTTTATCCTGGAAAAACACAAATATTTATGCTAAGTATGCATTACCCAAGTATTAGCAAAATAGATTTAGCTATTTTATTTTTATTTATTGATTTTTATATATTGATTGATTTATTTATTTTTATTTATTTATTTATTGTTTTTAGCTGTGTTTTTGACCCATTTTTTGCCAATCATAGCTGTTTCATAAAATGTGGTATTATTTCCATTGAAATATGCTTAAATTACATTCATTAATCACAAAAAAAAAAACTTTCAGGAACGAAAAATAATATTTTGTTTAAGAAATGAAAAGCTGCGTACATGCACCATTGGCCAAATCATTTAGTTGAGCACTAGTTTTTTTAAAAGTTTTTTTTTTATGAAATTTAATTTATTTATGTTTTATCTACAAAACTTGCAACTTTGATCCACCATAAAAAAAAATAGGATTAATCTCAAATGGAATAATTATACAATTTCAAAACGCCGACTTTGTGAATAACCTTTTCTAGTTGGGGGCGTAGTTTAAAAATTTTGAACAGGAAGTGTTTACTCCAGTTGAATTACTAATATTTCATAAATATCTTCAGAACCTTTGACAATAGCAGGAAAATAAAATTAGCGAAAAATATACGTTACAGTTTCAATAAAAAAAAAGTTATTGAAATGGCGCGTTTACACATTTTTAAAAGAAAATTGTTTTAAGTGTAACGTTACCAAGTGACAATTGTAAATTTTTTCTTGTGGATTGCAAACTCTTTGGTATATAATAGCCTTTATTGAAAATTAAATGGTCGAAATAACATTGAAATTTAAATAGTATATACATATTTTTTTCTTTCCGAATCAGATGTTTTTCCACGGTTGAGAATTATAAAAGCAAAACTTCCTCTCCATTTGTCCAATAAATAAATAAATAAATAAAAAATAGACTTACAAATGATGAAGAAAAAAAAGATAAAATAAGAAAACGTGTAATTCTCTTTTCACAATTCAGTAGTAATGGCGAAAAAACAAAAACAAAAAAAAAACAACAAAAAAAACAATAAAAATCCCGACTAAATAAATTGAAAATATTTATTCAGACGATCAGGCTATTGGTGGCTCGTATTTAATCATTATAATACAGCAGACGAAACAGGCATTCAAAGACAAGGAATAGACAAGTTTTGAGATGGAAAGAATTAGAAAAGAAAAAAGTAAGAGAGAAAGAAAGAAAAACCCTCGAAATAAAGAAAGAAAACTGAAAGAAAAAGGAAAATTATACGGTCTCTCATAATATAAGAAGAAGTTCATCATTATATGTTGTTTTATTATTTTTATTTTGCACATCCTCGCTCTCTTTTCAATAATATATATATTTTTTATATTTTTATTATTATTTTTTTCTTAGCTTCCTCCTTCCTATCCTGGTCGTTGAAGCTTTGCCAAATGGTCGAAAATTACGGACCGGTGTAAAGTCGACCTCTTACCTGTCCTTGGCATCACTGCGCACCACGGCGATAGACTTTATCTTTTTCAACGCCAATATCACAAAAAAAAAAAAAAATTGATGTTCACAGTGACATATACTCTTCAAACTGTTGATTTAAAAGCGTTTAACTTGAAAATGCAATTGTCTTTTCAAGAAATTTGTTTTATGTATATATATATATATATATATATATATATATATATATATATATATATATATATATATATTCTCTTTATTTCAAAGGGAAGTTGGATTGATATTTTATTGTGCCATACTAGATTTTAGGGTCTAAAATAAATAATTTCAATTTTTATTTGGTGACTTTTTTTGCTTTGATATTTTTATTTATTCATTTATTTTAGTTTAGTCATGAATTTTTGAAAATCAATCATAAGAATGCATTTGCGTTGAATTAATTTGGGACATGTGGGCAAAATAAACTCCATCACGAAGTCGAGTCGCTTCAAGTTACTGATTTGAATACTGAGAGAAAAGTTATCATCTAATTAAATAATTTATTTGTAATATGATATATATATATATATATATATATATATATATATATATATATATATATATATATATATATATATATATATATATATATATCGGGAAAAATTTATTTGTTAAAGATGGGAGACTAAATAAAAATTATAATATACATTATAATAAAAAAAAAGAAGAGTCATTCATTTAACAATAAAAAATTTCAAGAGATGATCAGAGGAAAAAAAGATTTAAGTAAGACGAATCTATTGCTATAAAAAGCAATAGATTCGTCTATTGATTTATTTATTGATCGAAACAATATATATACAATATTGCTATATATTTTTTATAATAAAACCCTAAAGAAAATTTACAATGAAATCTATTTATTGCTTACAGTTATCATTAATTCTGATATCCCAAACCTGTGATCCCCCACTCTACGTCTGCGAGCTCCTTAGCTCTCACCTGAATGTTTTAAGTGAGACTGTCACAGTGTGATCACGATAAAATTTTATTTCAGTTTTCAATTTATTGCCATATAAAGGCATAAACTAAACAATAAATACACCTTTGAAGGAATGGTGCCAGCGGTCCGAAACTTGTTCTAGACTGAGCACTTAGGCGCAGAAAGTTTGGACACTCGTGAACAAACACTATCAGCAACTATTGAAAAATACAGCAACTTATTATTTTTTTCATTTACTAACATTTTCAGAATATTTACTTTATTTGTGATATGAAGTTAGTTTTATTTTAACGAAGTGTGCATTGTTTCTAACAAGCATGAACTGATTGTGCTTTATAGCCAGTAAATTTAGTTCATAATACAGTAGCTTCTCATTATGCTATTTATGATAAAACTTGATTTCCATTGTAATTAGTAAAACAATTTTTACATAATATAATGCAATATATTATAATATAATATAATATAATATAATATAATATAATATAATATAATATAATATAATATAATATAATATAATATAATATAATATAATATAATATAATATAATATAATATAATATAATATAACATAACATAACATAACATAACATAACATAACATAACATAACATAACATAACATAACATAACATAATATAATATAATATAATATAATATAATATAATTCGATACAGCAATGGTGAAAGATTAAAATACATAAGACGTGTTCATTATTGGAAGAAAAGAAAAAAAGAAAAAGAACAAAAAAAAAAAAAGAACAAAAAAAAAGAAAAGAACAAAAAGAAGACAGATAGAAAGAAAAATAATTTCGGCTATTTTCCTTATGAAACTCAAAAATATTTCCCAAAGAAAAAAAAAATTAAATCACAACATAACAGAACAGAAGAACACAAGTTCATCTTTATCAAAACTGCATTATTTATTCTCAAGAGCATTATGGGTAGAAAATTAACCGATACATGTAAAGGGAGGGGGGGGACTGTATTCATAACAAACCCCTAGTTACAATGTTTTCAAGAGTGGAACAGGTTAAGGGTAAATTTAATTTGTGGACACACCCTTATTGAATTTCCAAAGACATCTTAGCCACCCCGTGACTTTTCCTAAATGTGTGTGTGTGTCTTTCTTTGGGCTTTAGATCGGGTTCTGCGAAGAGAGGAACAACTATAATTGCCCTTAATTGCAGGGCAAACTGCTACCTCACTTCTTTCCTTTTCGGAAAGATATTTCATTATTTATTTATTTATTTATTTTATTTTTTGCCCTCAGTACCTACCCGTCTCGACTCTTCCGACTCTTCTCGTGTCTACGCGCTTTTCGATTTTTATAACGCTTTTCACCCCTCCCCCCTCATTTTTTATTATTATTATTTATTTATTTTTCTGGTTTTAATAAAGACCGAAATATCCGCTAACAATGGAAGAAAACGATAGACAAATCTATCGGTTTTGGTTTGAGGGTGAAAAAAAAAAGATAGGGCCTTTTGTAGATTTAGTCTAGCTGGTGTAGTAAAAAAAAAGAAAAAAGAACTGAAATAAAATAAAAAAAGATAATAAAATAATGCGTTTTTGCGCTACTGTTTTGGGAAAAGGTGGAAGAGGGGTTATGGAAAAATTTGCTTTAGAAAATGTAATTGCCCCATATTACACGATACGCTATTTCTTTCTTCTTTTTTTTTTAACTTATTATTTACTCTTTTATTGTTATTTCTAGTTTTTATTTTACGATTCCGTTAGTTGATTTTTTTTTCTTTGTCCAGTATTGTGAATGGAAAATTAATTATAAGAAAAAATTGGTCTGTAGGTTAACAATGGTGACTGGTTTGACTTGTTTTAAAAAGTTTGTTGTATTGTTCCGTCTTCGCTAGCTTTAAACGGACAAAGAGCAAAACAATTTCTTATTTTATTTATTTATTTTTTTAAACCTTTTGGATTTTCAGGTCTATGCAATGAAAGAAACATTAAAAAATACACTACATAAGGATTTGATTCATAGAAACTAATAGCTTCTAAGCAATAATGCCTTTTTTGGAAATGGGCTATTACATAAAAACTGATTAAGATTCATAAAACTAATTAAGTTGCAGTGGAACTAATTTTCTACGAGCCTTGATTTAACATAGAAGAGTTTAAAAATGTTAGTTTTCTGCTAACCATGTTATGTGATAATTTGTTATACATTCTAAAGACGAAAGAATTATTTCATTTAAAAAGATATATTTTAAAAATGTAATTTAAAAAAAAAAAAAAAAAAAAAAAGACTTTTATTAATAATATTATCAAAAGTTTGCAATGTTTCCGGAATATTTTTAAAAATAATGACCATAAGAAAACGCGACGTAAATGTAACTGTAACGTAATTGAAATATAAATGTAACTGTAACGCAAATGTTTCTGGTATGTTTTTAATAATAAAAATTTTTTTTAAAACTATGATTGTTGATAATATTGTACAAATACAATTCAAAAAACTAATATATATTATTTCTAATCTTCATGATTCTTGTTTGTTGGAAAGGAGACTTTTGGTTGCTAATGGAGCAAAAGAAAAGGTAATTTAAATGTAACTGCAACGTAATTGAAACGTAAATGTAACTGTAACTTAAATGTGATTTTTGTAATGTTTTGACTTATGTAACTATATTTATCTCTACGATTTAGTGAGGTCATAAATAATGGATTCAGTTGAAATTTATAATAATGGCAATAAGAATGAATTAAATCACACTGGAGGCGGAATTTTTATCGAAAGCCATTCGATTTTTATTTCAAGACGCAGTCCAGATAATTGCTCGATATTCAGAAGTGAGTTGGTAGTTATTCATGAAGGATTGAAGTCCATTCTTGAATTAAATGCTTCTGGTGACATCTGGATCCTTCCTGACAGTCACAACTCCTTATAATACTTACAAGACTGAAATCGAGTCACTGACAGTGTGGGAACTGAAATAATCGACAAATATAAACGCCTTACCAAAACTCAATGTGTCCACTTACAATGGATCCCATCACATGTTGGTGTCCCTGGTAATGAAATCGCAGATAGCCTGGCTAAAAGGAGCACCACTGAGGTTGCAACATCGGACTACCTCATTACCTATCAAGAGATTTTCTCTCTGTTGAAAAACTGCGACAGGCATCTATGGCTAACGCTTCCTGTTCGCAACTGATTCGTCAGAAAAAGCCCTAGTGGTTCTCTTGAGTTTTAAGGATCGGATCAAATGGTAGTTTAATGATTCATCAGTGACCATTTGAAATGCTTAACTTTTAAATTTTGGGGCAAAGTCAGCAAGTTGAAACCAGCTTAGCTTCACACAGACACATCCTAAATTGTCTGGAATTCTTCTTAGGGAACATTCTCTTGCAACCAATTTTAGTGTGGGAATTTGAAGGAACGTATGGACTCATTGAGCTGAGGCTATATTGCGAAGGATTGGAAACAATAATTACAATCTCCATAATTGTTTCCATCACAGCAAAAATATGATTCTAAGAACTAAGGTGTAAAATTTTTAATCTTCATAATAGTTGGCAGTGTGTGTTATTACGGTAAGGAATTAAAAATTTGTGGAACTCAAAATGTAACTCAAAAATATTCTCATTGCATTTTTTTTTTTTTTTTTTAAATGGTCTAGTACTTAGAAAAAGGAAAGAAGATTTTAAATGTTACACGTTACTTAAAAAAGTAACGTGTAAAATTTAAAATATTCACAATTGTTGGTTGTATGTAAGTATATATTTCATTGTTAGGAAACATGTATAAAAATGCTCAAGATGTAACACAGAAATTTTTTCATAACATTTTTCAAAAAACCCGTATTACTGTTTCTGTAATTTATTTAGGAATTCCACTAATAAAAACTGTATTTTCTGAAACTCTATATAAACATTGCCCACTTGAAAAGCAGGTGAACTTTCAAACAAAACACTACAGAAAATCTGGAACAGCAACAGCTGAAAAATCTCTCTAAGTCCTCGTTCCAATGAATCGAATTATCTATCCCGTTACCATGGCAACAGCTTCTTTCCTTTGCAACTTGACTCTAGAACTTCCTTTTACTCTTTTGCTGATAAACGTCGGTCCATACTTTCTCGTGCCACCGAAGGTATCGTGTGGCGATGGCACTTTGCAAAGCAACGCAATTTCCTTTTTTATCTTTCAACTGAAAATGGATGCAATTTAAGTTTACTTCTTTTTTCTTTTTTTTTTTTTCTTTTTGATACATTGCCTGATGTCGAGAAAAGATTTCGCTTCGCTTACGAATTCTATCGCCAAGATACGATCGCTGGTCTTTTGGTGATAATGTTGTTGAAAATAAAATCAGTTTGGAGCAGAGTGAATTGTTTGTAATTAATTCTTTGGATGCATGTGTTTACCCTTTTAAGCAAGATGGTGTTTTGTGTTCTTTCTTTTCGTAACTTTATCGGGTTGTTTTTAGAATTTACAGCTTGTGGTATTTTATGTTAGTAATTAAATTTTAATGCAATATATATAATACATAATATAATATAATATAATATAATATAATATAATATAATATAATATAATATAATATAATATAATATAATATAATATAATATAATATAATATAATATAATATAATATAATATAATATAATATAATATAAGGGGCAATATTCTTATAGTGTAAAGATTTGTAATTTTATTCAAATCTTTACAATCTAGTTTTTTAAAAAATGCAAAGTAAATTTTGTAGTATAATCACTACAATTATTATTTTGAAAAATAAATTGCAAGTCTATATCCAAATAAAAAAAGGACACCAGTAACTATGATGCTTAACTTAAAATTTTCATTATGAAATTAAGGTAAAATAACCGACAGTAGTCTGTCCATTCGAATAACCGTAAAGTGTACGGTAAAGAACATTTTTTGCCTTTATAGTTTTGAAACTATATACAACTAGTATGGTTAAGACACCATGAACACAAAATTAGGCGGATTTTTAACAATTTGCAAATAGCATGTTTTTAAACCATAAAAAAGAAATTTAACTGGACATAAGAGCTAGGCTTTTTGATAGGTAATAGGCATTGGGAAGTACAATAAGTATAACGTTTATGGACAGGCATAATTATCACAAATTTTCAGACGTCATCTTTTACGTTCAATAATGTTCCTAATATTTATAGATGGAAAAGAAAAAGAAAAGATATGCAGAAACACACACTTGAATGAATCGTTATCCGTCAAATAACAAACGAAATAAAACTTTCCTCTTCAGAAGGAAAAACAGAATAAAACAAAACAAGTTTTTTTATTACTCTTCATACGGGAGAGAAAAATTGAAAATAAGTATACAGACATGTACAGTACGCATGTATGCACGCACATTTTACATTTGAGATTTTACATCATACAAATGCCAATCATGAAGCAATCGTAATGAAAATGAAAAAATGGAGAGGTAGGTAACAAAAAATGAGGAAAACGTGTATGCACATGCCTAATTACCGCAAATTTTCTGACGTCATTTATTACGTTCAAAATAATGTTCGTAATATTTAGAGATGGAAAAGAAGAAAACACCACCATCCACAAAAACACACACCTGAATGAATCGTTATCCGTCAAATGACAAACGAAAGAAGAAAAAAGAAAGAAAACTTTCTTCTTCAGAAAGAAAAATAAAATAAAACAAGTTTTTTTCTTCTTTTCATATAGGAGAGAGAAAATAAAAACAGATAACATAAAAACCTCCAGTCGCGCTTCTGCCAAAACTTGTCTCGCCTACCATCCACACGAAAACAAGATCTCACCAGAGATGTGCTGTGTATAAATATGTAGCTAACATCTTTCTTCACGCTGGCCAAATCGCCAGATTGTTCGCGGAAATAAAAACATAAAAAAGTCCCGGCACTTGAGAAAACAGCAACCGCGGTGCTTAATATCGTGTGATTATGCAACACCCCCAATCAAGGTTTGGCCTCATACATATTCCATCCATTAAATCCTGATTCTTTTAACCGAGTCCAAATGAGCAAATTTTCTTTTTTCATTATTATTTTCAATCTTCGTTTAAAGAGCTTGGGTGTGCCTCCTACATCTAAATTAGCCACCGCTAAATTTGTTGAGTAGTTATAAAACTACTGTATTTCCCTCTAAAAATGAGTAGACGCGTGCCCTAATTTGAAAATAGCTTGAGGTTCACCCTTTAAAGAAATTAAGTAGCATCTTCTCTTTTCTTTTTCTTCGCAGTGTAAAGAGGGGGGAGGTGTGGTTCGATGGGCACTCCCTGGTTTGTTAAGACTTTATTGATGACTATAAAAAACGCCTATCCAGTTAGAAGTGTTGAATGCTTTTAATTCGCTAAACAGTCAGAAGCTGAGCTATTCATATTTTTCTTTGCTCACCATAAAGAGGCGCGGCATTTGTTTCATTCATAAACTCAAACAAGGAGGCACTCAGAAAATAAAAGAATGTATTGAAATTCTCAGTTTTTTCTTTTTTTAATGAAAAATTCGAAGCAAATTTTTAATATATATATATATAGTCAATATTAGTAAATTACTAAATGATAAATTATTAAAAAAATTTTACTAAAATAAATTTTTTATTAAAAACTAGACTCAACTGTTTCAATAATTGTCAGGTTACGCAAAAAATTTGCATCAGACTGAAAATATGCGGGGGGGGGGGAATGCACCAGAATATGCAAAGTGCAGTTATTGTCATTCATTTGCTTATCGGATAATCGAATAATCCGCTTATACGAATTAAATTTGGTGGAATCAAGTATTTTTCTATGAAATAAATGTACTCATTTAAACGATTATTCACGGTTCCCAATATTCACTTAATAGCATTTAATTTAAAGCTGGGGATAACTGTAATTCGAATTTAAAAATTAAAAATATTAGGAGGACACATCATGGTCAATTAAAAATGTCTAATTTGATTTAGATAGTAAAATGAAAATTTTTTTAATAATTAGTCAAAATACATAAATTTACATCATAGCAATTTTATATATATATAAAAAAATGTTTCTCCCAAATAATGTTTTAATAACACAGTTAATAATAAAATGCATATGATTATTATATATTGTAATCAAACAAGATTTAAAAATAAAAATTTGGAAAAAATTTAATTTTATTATATTTATAGTTGACCAAAAAATGTACTTGGAAAATTGAGTGTTCCCAAACTAATATTAAATATGCACTAAATTTAACATCTGGCATATTTTACAGATTTAACAGTTGAATATAGACAATTAGGCATAATACAAAAGCAATAGTTAACGAAACTAAATTTTTAAGATTATTTTTTTAAACTAAAACAAACCAAATTGAAAATTATTATTTGAAATGCTTGTTTACAAATGAACGCTTTTAAGATAGAGGTGATAAAAGTTTGTACTTTTTCTGTAAAAGAAAAAAAGAAAAAAAAAAAAAAAAATCAAAGCCAAACTTTTGTTAACTAAAGAACTGAAAGAATATAATACAATTTGCATAAGTTAAATAAAATCCTAATTGCCCTTTTCTTTAGATAAAAATTGTGCGATAAATAGTTTAAGCTCACAATCTGTTGTTACATATGGCTTTATTGGAAATATTAATCCATTTACAATATTCAGCTTTAAGTGGACATAAACAAGGAGTAAAAAGGAACAAAATTACGTAAACAGCAAGGAAAACACATGACAAACGCAAATTAACATAAAGATAAAATTAAAGTATAAAAAAATATAAATATACAGGGAAGAAAGAGGAGTAGTCTTTAGAGAGAGAGTTCATGTGATCTCTGGCATCCCAATAAAGTTTACAAAGATCACCCCGCTTTTGAGATTCTTTGTCTAGTAAAGGGCATACAAGCAAGTGGTCTGAGTTCATGGTTCCCGAATAAGCTCACAATCTAATCTGATCTAATCAACGAAATTTTTCATTTTTTATAAATTTTACTTTAAAAAAAATTATTTTTATACGTAACCCCCAAGGAAAAGCATAAATAGATGAATTTTTTAAAGTTAATATTAATGTTTATGATAAAGATATGTTCAGAAGACCTATCTTATTAATACCCTGAACAATCAGTGTTCCAATTTTTATTTTTTTCTAGCATGCGAACAACAATTTTACGCAAATATTAGTTATCATAATAACTACGTTATGGTGCATAAAAACTTTCAGTTTCCACAAAATAGACGCTAGTTTCTTAGAAACAAAACAGGAAAAAAGAGCCAGAAAAACACTCACTTTAATGTTATTTTGATTTTCACACTAACTATACTGACTCGTCAAAAAACAAGACAATGAGGTAAAACGAGCCACTCCATTTCACAAGACGAAGTTCTAGTTCTCTAGTCGGTAACTTTTCCGGGAATAAATTATCTTTCTTTTAATGGTCAGCAAATAGTTCTTCGGTCGGATAACCAAAGTTTTGGAAAAGAGTTGGCGTAACGAGCGGGGCAAGCCGACTGGATCGTTAACTGTAACAGCGCAGCTCTTCCATTTGGCTTCTTTTCTGTTGCGCCAGTTTGTCCCAGAGGATGATATTTTGGAAAACACTTTTGCAAGGGGGACAGGAAACTGCTGGGAATATTTTCTTGTGGAATTATTCTAGTGGTTCTCTTATCCCGAAACGCAGCGGTTATATTGAGGTTATTAGTTTGGTAAAGTTAGTTTTGGTAAAATCAATATTAAGATTGAGAAATAGTAATTCGCATAAACAAACACTAAAAAAAATTTTGCAATTTTTAAGCACCGTACAAACAAGTACTGGTACATAAATGTCTCACTCTAAATTATTTCTAAATTTTTTTAGAACTCACCAAGTTGAGAACTTAGAGTAGTTGGCTTATTTAATTTTATTAACTATTTTACAATGCCTCGCTAACCTTAAACAGACTTTTAACTTTAGGTATTTTCATTATGAAAATCTACGTATGCATACGCATTTAATCTAAGTACACAGTCAATGAAATTTAAATGGTAGTTGTTCGAGTAGAAATGAACCAATATAGGCTTGTATAAAGAGTTATATGTTGACCTAAAGTACGAATTTAACGTTTTATGTTAGTTATTTATCTTAAGCACTGGCATTTCAGCTTCATCTCAAGAATCTGTTTAATAAATATTGTTTAAACCGCTTTTTCTTTTTACTCTGAATCTGATTTACCATGCAAATGATGCATTAGAGTCAGTTAGCGTTTATCCTCACTATGGTAAGAATTTCCGAAGCTAACAAATTTTTGATTTCGTATTTGGCAAGAAATTTTTAAAGATACCACTATACAAAATTCACTAGCTATTTAAATCAACACACACTGAGAATATTCTCAGCAAATTTCAATAATTAAAATTCGGTTATTGTATTTTGAAATTAAAATTACTGTGACAAATATTTTTTAATATTACTTCTATTAATAACAAGAATGCATTTATGTTACTGCATGTTAACATTAGAAATGTACAAATGTTACTGTTTATTAATAACAAAGATGTATTATAGTTACTCTATTCTAATAGTTGCATACCAAATACAGGAGTTTGTTTAGTTAATTTTATTAGTCTTCTGAAAACTGGTTAATAGTACATTTTTGTGTCACTAAGTAGAAGTTCCTATTGATTTACCTCACATGTAAAGAGATATTTAAATACCGAGACCGGTTATTTTTTTTACGAAAAAATTTAGTCTTTATTGTATAATAAAGTAATTATATTATATTATATATATATATATATATATATATATATATATATATATATATATATATATATATATATATATATATATATTACATGTATATATATATATTTGTATATTAAATTATAAAGAATTTGTTTGCTGACTTAGATTATATTCCTGTTTTCTTTGTATTTCCATTTCATATTGAACTTAATACTTTTTGAACATTCCACGGATATTTGTTCCTACTGAAATATTATTTTCAAATATTTTGTCAGGAAATAAAAAATTAAGTCTATATAAAACCTATGGTAATTATGCTATTGAACTACCGTATACACTATTATTCCACACAATTACTTCAAACACTGAAAACTACCTCAAAACTGGTTCACACAATTTGTATATAATTGTAAACTGAATATTACCTCCCATAGATTTAGCATAAAAATAAGTAAATCATTTTGAAGCGCTTCCTGGTGAATAATTTCCCATCATCATATACCTAATTAAACTTCAAGATAGTCATAACAAAACAAAAAATTTCGTTTTATCAGTTTTCTCAAAATAGTTTTTGAGTTTGGCTCTTTTCTATTTATTTATTAGTCTGATCAACAACAGGAAATGGGGGGAAGTTTAGCGTGCCAAGATAATGTTCAAAAAATGAGCGTCCAATTCCAGTTTTGTGTCACGTATTTTCTACAAAGACACATACAGCAGTAATTACTCGTAGCAGGACAGACGCCTTAGTGTATCAATCAAAGTTCACTATTGTATTATTTCATTCACGTTTCTTACGTTTCATCTTCAAACAGTCACTAGCTTTGCAAAGTGTTATTGGAAAGATGACAAGTGAAATCTAACGCTTCCCAGGTCAGAGACTTTTCATGCAGAAACAATTAATTTGTAACAATTGGATTGTTCCCTAAATTTAAATTTCAGGTGGTTGTTTCGAAATGGTGAAGTTAAGATAACGTGAAGTTCAATAAAGTTATGAAGGGTATTCCTAATGTTGAAGCTAAGATTGTTGTTCAATAATGTTAAAGTATTGTGGTTATTCAATAATAAGGTGATTGATTAATTATATTACAGTTAAGATATTTGTTCAATAATGTTAAAGTATGGTGGTTATTCAATAATAAGGTGATTGATTAATTATATTAAAGTTAAGGGGTTTGTTTCCTAATGTTAAAGATAAGATGGTTGTTAAATTAAGACAAATTTAAGGGAGTTGATCCATTATTTTGAATTATATATCTGTACATCTCAATGACACACAACAAAATACATATTTTTCCATTACCACGTGACTTTTGTTATTGAAACTCACTTACAAAAGTCACAATAAGAAAACTCTTTAAATATGTTTAACATTGTCTGCAACAAAAACAACCCATACATCACACTAAACGCTGATCATACAACTTATACTATTCATCACACACACAATCATTTTGGGTAGTTAACGATATCTTTATTCATTGTTTCTTTATATCTTTCTCTCAAATGGATAAAGTTAAAGGGTAAAATAATTCAAGAAATATAAGAAAGAGAAGTAAGCGTTGCAATACAAGATATCTTATCCAATGCTTTATGACTCTTTTCAACACCATTAGAATTCTTGTGGCACTGCTTAACCTTGACAGAGGTCAGCGGCCATTAAAGTTCAAACGGTAATCATGACATTAGAGTATTATCGCCAACTATTCCTATGATACCTGCGAAGTTGAAGAAAAAATCGTGCCACCTCTGTACAAGTCTAGATTTATCGGCATGTCTAGGATTCCCATTAGTGGCATTCAGAATGACTATTCTTGTTTTTGTCTTTACTGAAGCCAAGAAAGTTGCATAAATGGAATTGATTTATATGTCTAAAAAAGAAACTGGGTTGGGGAAAAAGGTTGTTTTGGTTAAAGTTGAGATTCTGAGAAAAATCTTTGTGCTTTTTTCTTTCCATGGAAAAGAATGTTTTAGTAGAAAAACGTTAGTTGCGTGTGAATCAAAATTCACTAAGTCTATCGTAAAGAATCTCAAGATAAAGAAGCTTAAAATAATATTCTTTACGAGTAATTTCAATGAACTCCAAAAGTAAGAGATTTCATTGAATAATTTTTTTTTTTTTATTCTATGAAATCTTGTTATTAACAAGTTTAAATTAATAACATAGATTATTAACGTCACATGTCGTATTTTTCGTAACCAACAACGTGCAAGCTTCATCACAAAGTGTTGCTTGACGCAAGCGCAGTGCTGATTTAGGTAAGCGAATGGTCGTAGTAGATCAGATGAAAAGTGGAAAAACCCTCTTATCACAACCAAAAATCTCTGAGGTAAAATTTTGTTGGGCAGATTTTGATTCTTTTTTTCTGAATTATAGATTGTTAAAATTAGCATTTTATTTTTCCACAACTGCTTTGAATATAGTCAATAGGAATTCTCATAAAAGCTAATTAAAATTTCAAACACATCACGACAGACAAGTTTTAGTTAAACACGCTCATCACTTAAAAAAATAAAAAATCTGAATAGATAGTACAGTAGACAAATGATAAAAAGGAGTGATATTTTAAGTAAAAATGATAATCGAGAGTAAATAAACTTGTGGAGATACTTTGACGTTAAAAGTCAGTTAATAGTTTTTGCGAATTCCTATAAATACGAAAAGTGGGACTTTCAAGTGTGAAATTTACATTTTTCTCTGAAAAATCCCTATATTGTACGATTATTTTATATCAAATTATTATTATTGAATACAAATCAATTGTACTATCACGCTTGCAAAGCTTCCAAAACACTACAATAATGTAATGTATAGAATGTGACTTTAACTTTTGGACCATTTACTCGTAACTTTCAGAAAATATAAAGCAGCAAAATATTTTATTGATAGTCAACAATACTAAATTTCATAATGGAAAGGTGATCAGAAACAGTCCTAGCCGACTGACTAGAAATTTGGGTAGTGTGAAATGTATTGATTTTTTAAAAGCTAAGACTCAGACATTTCATGATTTCATTTTCATTCACCAATTTCCAAGCAATCCATTGAAACTGATCCCCTATTTTCGAGAAATTTGCTAGAAACTCAACGAGAAGCTTGTATTTTTCCTCTAAACCTAGCATTAGTAGCTTAATTCAAAATCGAAAGTGTTGAGTCCCGTCTAATATTTAAAAGAATAATCCTTTAAGGACAAATGTATAAAAAAATATTAACGTTCTCAACGTCCCTAGTCAATGTGAAGCCTAGTCAATTCTCAATATCCATAGTAGTGAAAGAGATGTCCCTAGTTTGAACAAAGTAAAATACTACAAATACAGGACCATCACATTCAATAAATATTGGCATATAAAATTTACTTATACCATCAGACGTCCTCCTTTCGCATAAAATAATGAACGTCGACACATTTTATAGGTATTCTTACACTATTTTCTCATTATGTAATTGTAACAAGATTATCGAGGATTCATAAGTTATATAAAAATCAAAAATGCTTACATCGGGTATTCAGTGAATAGTAGATTAAAATAACAGTATGATAAATCAAGGCTTGCAAGAGAACCACAAATTCAATGCGCATGCTGGATTAAAAGTTTACACATTCCATACGTAAGGTAAGCCCATCTAATAACACGTTATAATATTCTATTTCGTTCACAAATAGTTCAATTTCATAGCGGAAATGCTTTAAAAAATAGGCTGAGTTATGGAGGGATCAAATCGAAAATGGTTAAGAAGGGGTTGAACCATAAAGGCTTAGGGGACAGTCTGCACTTCTGTGAAACACGGACTAAGTTCGAATCTCGATCATAGCTGATTGTTTTGTACACTGCTTATGATTTAAACCAACTACAATATTGAAGCAAAACAGTCAGAGTGGCAGGTGTGTTATGGGTTTTATTCCCATTAGCCTCAGGAT
Organism: Parasteatoda lunata; assembly: GCA_949128135.1. Lineage (NCBI taxonomy): Eukaryota > Metazoa > Arthropoda > Arachnida > Araneae > Theridiidae > Parasteatoda > Parasteatoda lunata. The sequence continues at coordinate 40,747,309 of OX421970.1, read as the reverse complement.
AATTGTAGAAGAGTTTTAGGTAGAAATTTATTAGTTAAGGGTATAACCAAAACATGAAACGGTTTTCATATGACTGTTGTAAAATAATGTAGTTTCAATAACCGAAGGCACACAACAGAACACAATAGCGCTGTCAAAATATTCTCTTAATACCATTGAAGAACTTTCCACCCCAAACACCATCTTCTTTATAACAATGTTATCAAGCACTCAAAAATAACTACGGGGGTGGATTTGAAGTTTAAGTCAGACAAATTGCGACATCAACACTCTGCCGAAAATAGATGTGACCGGAGAAAAGCTAGAGCATCAAGTAGTTCGGGAAAAGGATTACTCCATGCCGACATTTAAGAGATCTACTCCCCTCTTCCATCCAAACTCGTCAATTCGAAAAGCCTCCCTTTACTTAATCCTCAAACTCTCCACTCAATCCATACCCATTTGTCAATCCTCAGAGCAGACACTCAAGAGCGCATATTGCTTGACTCATCCACGGGATTAAACTCCCCCTCTCCTACTCTTCACTTATGCCCCCCCGCACCCTCAAACTTACTTCTATTCCACCCCAACGAATTTTTTCTTTTTTTCGGGGAATTTTGTAAATGCATTTTATCGTCAAGGGAAAAAAATTGTTCTCCCAGGTCGACGAATAGTGGTTTGAGAAATTGGAAGTTTTCGCGTTGCTTAGAGCAAAAATGAGAAATAAATCTTTCGAATGTTCATGCTGATCCACTAACAGTTAATTCTGTTGTTTTTAATTTATTAAAAAAATATTAAGGAAAAAATTGAAAAGTTTAAAAAATAAATAAGTAACATTTCGTTATTATATGAAAAAATAGTTACTTTAAAATCTTAAAATGTTTTGAAATTTTCAATCTTGAAACTATAAAATATAAAAAAACTAGTGAACTACGTCATCTTTCATTTAAATTACACATTAACTCAGTCACATTAACTCAGTTGAGTCCAAACTTATTCTTCAGTAATCCGTGTGGCTCCATCACGAATCCACCAGCTCAAAAAAATCATGTTTTATTTTATAGTAAGTAATATACAATTATAATTAATTCAAAATAAATTTTACTTCCTAAAAAAAATTGTTTTGAAAAAATTATTGTTTCCTGTCAAGAAAAATATTTGATATAATGTGTAATTTAATATACATTCAGTCAACTTGTAAAATTCAAAAGTCATTCTCACCTTAGCAAGTGAAATTTTAAATATGTATGTATCTCATCAAAAAGTGTTTATCTTACCTGAAAAAAAAAAGAAACAAATCATTAGTATGTGAATAATATATAAATGATATTTATATTAAATACATTAAATAAAACAATAATAATTGAAATGAAATAGAAATGTTTTATATATATATATATATATATATATATATATATATATATCTTGGGGATTATAACTGTATATTTCACCAGAATTAAAGTTGACGTTTTGATAATAGATTTCGCTGATTGTATTTTATATAACAAAGTTCAATTAAAATAATGTATCTATGAGGATTTCAATTTCAAAACCAGCTGAATATTTACAAAAAAAAAAAAGAAGGAAAAAAAACTGTACACATAAAAATATATTTTAACAAGTTTCCTTCATGGGCTCAAATAGAGTTACTATACAGGGAGTACTATACAGGGATATAGAGTTACTATTTTTTATTAAAAAATATTTTTCGATTTTTTTTTTTTAAACATAGTAAAGTTTTGATTATTTGAAAGCTTGTAGCGTTTGTCATCTCTTTATTTTATTATTTGTTATTTAAATTATTAATAAACCCGATTTTTATTAAAGATTTTTCAAGAGTGTAAAAACTGCGTTTCCTACTTGGGTGGGTGATCCTTCTATGGGGACGAGTATTAAAAGAGTAATTAAAACCCTTCAAAGCATACTGAGGAAGAAAGTATGGTCGAAACTACCAAAATATGGTAAAATTTACTGTGTTTCTGGCTCTATGAGAACACTAAACAGCTCAGTAATGATTTTGGCAAGATTAATAATAAAATATGTTTTTATTATATGAGAAAGAATTTTGTAATTTTGTTATAATATCTTAGAGTATGGCATAAAACCCTTATTTGGTTATATTTACTTTTCAGATTAGCATTTTTTACTAAATGTGTAATAATAAGGTGTATAATTTTGAAATTCAGAATTTCTGATGATCCTTTACCATTGGGACGGAAAAATTACTAGAAGAATGGTTTAAATAATGTATATTTTGATTTTTATTACCAAAATTATGTTTTATTATTATTAGTATTAATATTATTATTAATATTGTTATTAATTGAATATCATTGAAATATACGGTAATTTTACCGAAATTTCTTTCCCTCTGCAGCAATTAAATTTATACGTCTAAAAAAATGTTACGGACAATGATTTCGTTAAAGGAGAAATCATATAACTATGTAATGATAAAAAATAACAAATATGAATACAATTTTTTAAAGGAATTCAATTTAATTAAGTATTTTAAAATATCTGATGTTAATTCTATCATTTGTTTCCTTTGTTATTCTTAATATTTCTTAAAGTATTTTTCTTTTATAGTATGTTTTATTTCGAGTCCATTTTTCCCCTTCTTAAAAGTTCATGTTTTGATAGGTATGTTAAATATCCATTAGCAGTCATTTAAAAATAATAATAAAAAGATTATTAAAATGGAAAGTAATAGTAAAAACGGTTCATTATCTTTTGGTATATTAATAGAACATTAAAAATATCCCAATTTTTTTTTCTATAGATGTTCGTCGCAAATGGCATAAAAGTTAAAAAAATTTGATGAAAACTTTATTACACTCGATTCATGTTTGATATCGCTACGTGATATTTTGCTGATGGATAAAATTAGTTTGTTGTTCGGCATGAATAATCCCAAGAAACGGAAGCGAAAAGATAATAAATTTCCTTCGTTTCAAAAATTATGAAGGTGGTAACAGTCGACATGTTTCGAGCGCTCAAAATAGGCACCCATCCACAAGACTCGCCAGCTGCAAATGGGGAATATTTTATCACATTTGTTTTCCTCATTGACGTCTTAAATGGGCGCTTACTCCTGAGCAATCGAAACATGCCAGCTTTCACCACCTTCAAGAGTTTTTGAAGCATATGAAGTTTTTATTTTATTAAACAGCCGACCGGCCTGTGTAGGGGGCAGGGAACTGTCCTTGCATCAGAAAGGTTCTGGGTTCGAATCCCGAGCAAGGCATGGATGTTTCTTTCTCTCTATCTGTGTTCGATGTCCTTTCTCCTTTGTGTGTAAATGTGTGAATGTGACCCGCCCTATAAACGGGTTGTGGTAGTGTGACGTGGGCGACGCTACTCCACCGCCGTGGCTTCGACACAGGTGCCCACTGGGTAACGAAAAGAGAATTAGCAGTTCTGCCACTTTCTATGGCCAATAGTTCCATGCCAGCCATTAAAAAAAAAAAAAAATTATCAAACATGTTATTTTGATTGATAACCTATTTTTTCAGCTAAATAAATAAACAATTGTGAAAAAGATAAATTTCATCAAATTTCCTCTGTATAATGTCCAAATAACGTATTTATTTGTATTTATTTATTTATTCATTTATTTATTTATTTTTGAGAAATATTCTTATTCCCTAGAGATAAAAAAGCAAATCAAAAAGAGTAGGGGGGGGGGAAGAAACAAAAAAAAAAAAAAATAATAATAATAATAAATTTTAAAAAAATCTACGAACTAAAGGATACACTACTGACTCATTTCATTTTCCTACTGAATTTCATTAGGACACCAAGTGGCTTTCAAGTATTTTGCATAATCTGCAGAATGGGAAATTCTTGATGGCTTGCTCTTTAGTAAGATATTCGCTGACTCACTCCGAAGAGAATGGAAGTTTGATTAAAAAATACCCCCACTGGACGACTTTTTTTTTTTTATCTCATTTAATACACCACAGAATAAGGAGGTGAAGGTAAAATAGGATATAAAACAGAATGGATTAAAGAAATAAGTCTCATTAAAGAAGAAAAAATTGGAAACGTTAATTTGATTTTGGAATGCTTAAATGTTAAACTGATACGAAATTCATCATTTATACAAAAAATGCTTAACAAATCTGCATAATCATGTTCTGTTAATATGTTGCACTTTTTTAGTAATTTATTGTTGGCAATGATATGACAGTCTTTAAATTTATTGGTACAAAAGAGCTATATGCTTGTTACTTTTGATTTAAAGACGTGAGGAAAAAAAATTCTTATCAATATAAAGGTTCAAAATATTCTTATATATAAAATAGCCTTAATGTATAAATGTTCAAAAGAGCCTTTATACATTATTTTGTATTGAAACTTAATTTTTATTTTTGTAATTGGGAATTTTGTTAACAGTTTCTAAACTACACTTTAAATTTTTTTTATATTTTACGAAAATAAACAAATCACGAACAGGGAGAATACAATATATGGTAAAAATAGTAAGGAAAAAAAAAAAAAAAAAAGACTAATATTGGAAATAAAAAAAAATAGATTAATGGAGTAAATTTAACTTTAAAAAACAAAGAAAATAATAGTAAGGTTAAATTGGTGCAAAATACTGTTTAAAATATAATTTGACTGGTCTGAAACGCCCACTCGAAATTCGTCTGGTAGACCACTCGCTTTCCTGACATTTACGTTTGCCAGGACATGTTCGTTTGACCAACAAAAAATGACGAAATCCTTAATTGATTGACAAATACAATTGATAAAGGTAATGGGTCAAAATAATCATTAATTTATTTAAATACCAACAATATAATAAACATTCAATCATGAAGTAGTCTATATAAATGAATTTTATAATCCATACGGAGCAAAACATTTTGTAAACGATAGCAAAAATAAGAAAAAACTTTAAGTGATCGGAAGTTAAAAATATTTATGAAAAAGAGATTTATATAAGGGACCTATAAATTTCAATAATTCTGGGAGGTATTAAGTCAAAATTCAATAAAGGTCGAATTTACAACCTATACATAAATAGTCATTAAATCTCGCTTGTCATAAGAACCCAGATAGAGAGGTCAAATTATTGCCAACAGAAAAAAAAAATCCATGGATGGATTTTGGACGGTAAAAAAGGAACAATTTTGTCTAACTGACTAACTATTAATCCAACGATCATATTTTCACATTCTAGAACTCAATATTAATGGTTCGAGGGGATGATCTTAAATATGATAATTAATTAGTGCAGATGATATTTAAAATTACGAAATCAGACCCGGAAACGTACTTTCAAAGAATAAACGTACCATTTAGCGCTGGATACTTTTTTTTTAATGATGGATTCGGATTTTTAACCTCCAAAATATACAGACGAACCACAATCCGGAAAATATGGTCCCCATGGTTTAGTATAGAGTGCGATCCTCAATTTTAACCCTTTTAACACTAATTTTACTTTTTACATATTTTGCCATATCTCGAGAACTTTTTAAGCGAATTGAAAAATAATTTTCGCACAATTATAATATTAGTTAATAATTTTTAATGATTTATTGTTTTTTATCATTTCGTTTAAGAATAGCCGGAAAAAAGTTTAATTATAAAGAATGCAAATTTTTACATCATTTAAAAAAGTGTAATTTATACGCAAAATACAGTATTAGAACGTAATAGGTCTGAGAAATTGAATTTTAAGGAAGTCAGATATATAAAACTTGATTTCTCAGGAACCGAGTTCGTTCAAATTTAATTTTGTAAAAGTAAAATTAGCATTAAGGGGTCCAAACTTTGGGCCCCTCTCCTGACCTTGGAATAAAATGTTAAACTAAATAATTTGTCCTATTAACATTGAAACTTTTCTTTTGAAAGCCTTATTTTAATTTTGGTTTAAAAAATTATTTTTTCTGAAAAGCAATATTGTGAAAAATTAATTTTTAATGTTGCATTAGAGTTTTAAACAGTAATTTAGTATAATTAATTGCTGCCGCTGATAGAACACATTTTTGTCTAATATTTGCTTTAATAATGAATTTTTATAAAAAAAAATATATTACTTGTCTACTGTTTAATAATTTAAATACAGTAACGAAGTAACTTTATCATAATAATTAATTGTGATTAATTTCTTAAATATCTGTATAATCAAAATAGGAAAGAACAACCAAATAATGGATAAATAAATAATTTTCAGGTATATAGCGTCAAATTTCAAGTCAATTATAAGCTGATGAGAACCAAAGTTTTCTGAACTTTATTTGTTAATTAAGGATTTTATTGTGGGATTTCTCTAGCCAATAAGGATGAAAATAGTTTTGGATCGTTATATTTTTATAGTATGTCCAGAAGTATTTTTCCTACTTGAAGTAAATATTTAAACAGTCCCCTATTTTCCCCCTCTTTTTGTAAAATACTGGTTTTAATTTTCCAAAGCACGAACATCCTGCGTCGCGGCTTCATAGAAATTTGAAAAATTATACCTTCAAAACGCTGTAGGAAGATGGTGAAGCGAGAAATGATTACCATCTTGGGTATGCTACTGAAAAAAAAAAGCCTAAAATTTCTGTAACGGGCTATGCAATTACGATAGCAAATTCTTATCCTCTAAGTTACCGCAGGGGTTGCAAAAAAGGGGAATCACGTTGTTGTTTTGGCATCAGCTGCACTGTTGCATCTGCTGCAAAACAGCGTAAGAAAATGTAAGATACTTAAGGTAAAAAACAGACCTGTTCATGCCGGAAATAATTTTTTTTTTACGATGTTTATCATAGGGTGATAATTATACGCTTTTGTCAGTTAAAAGTTATAAAAACAATGATTTAAAGAAAATAAGGATACATATAATCTAACTAGTTTATGAAATGTTATTGAATATTATAAAATTGTTCATGAAATACTATAAAATTGAAGAATAGTTTGGAGTTCTATAAAAATCTAAACAAATATGAAGTTTCCAAGAAAGAATAGGGTAAACTTTGTGCTATGGAAACTAAAGCACAAAATAACGTGAATAAAGCACAACTTTTTTTTATTTATGTACTTTCATTTGTGCTTTTTCTCACGTTGTATTTTGCTTTAGTCTAAATATGAAGTTCTTTACAAAATAATGCGTTTACTACTAGAAACATTTATATATATATATATATATATATATATATATATATATATATATATATATATATATATATATATATATATATATATATATATAAATTTTCTATCGTTTTTTCAATGATACATGAAAAAAAAGTGACCTAGTTATAAAAAGTTTGTTAAAGTGACTAAAAGTTTTCTTCTGAAATTCGTATTCATTGCATTAAAGGGAAATGCAAGTCACGTGATATATTGCAATCCATATTGCGTAATGACCAAAAATTAAAATACAGTTTTCTAATTTGAACATTGAACATGCAGTTCATATTACTCCAATAAAATGTTTAAATGAAATTTTTTCACAAAAAATTTTGGACTTCTTAAAGTACATGTTGGACTTTTCATTTTACATAAACATTTCTTATCGAGATCAAAACAAAAAAAAGGCAGAGTTAAAGAAAAACGTTGCTTAAGTGTCTATACTACAATAAAGGAGGATGCAAATTCCGTGATATATTGTAATCCATATCGCTTGAATTTGAGCGAAAATGTAGAATTTAAGTTTAAGGAACGCGACGACTAGAAATTGAACTAAAGTTTCCAAAGGATACGACAAAATAAATCTATTTTTCTGAGACATTAAAAAAGAAGCCCAAAGAAAGAATCCAAAGAACACAAAGCCCAGACTGGAGATTTAAGACCCAATTTATCAAATATTATGCAGAAATGTCGGAAGATCTTCCTGAGAAAAGAAAAAGCATTTCCTTTTTCTTCCCCTTTGCTTCAAAATACATCTTCCAAAGCCATGGTAGGTCTTTTAGAGCTGGAAGCTAACTCTCCTTCCGTTTTGCTCAGAAAAATGCATTTCATTCAGATTAATATTTCACAAGGAAGTTGAAGGGAGTTTGGGGGGGGGGGGGCAAAAGCCAGAATAAAATAAACTTCTGAAACTAACGACAAAAGTCGGGGTTTTCTATCAAAGGGCGCCGGCAAGCAGAAACAGTAAAAGAAAAGTACTTCGACCGAAGTCACTTAGTAAATGAAATTTCCTTAGTGCTGTTGTCTACCAACCTTTGAGAAATATCGAAAGAAATAGGCCCGTCCCAGGAGATAAAACAGCGAACCAGCAATGTTTGTTAACTACTAAACATAAATATATGTATACGAAGAGAAAATATAAAGCAAAGGTGAAAGTGAACGGAAAAGTAATATTGGAATAGATAGTTGAAAATATTTTTGGCTTTGTTCCGAAGTTTCAAGAATAAATTCTTGCAATGGAATGGAATACAGATTAAGTTCGCTATGATATTTGTGTTATGTTACGTAACATAACACGAATATCGTAACATAATATATGTATAACATATCTTCGTAAACATAAATATATGTACACGTAGAAAAAAATTAAAGCAAAGGTGAAAGTGAACGTAAAAGAAATATTGTAGTATATAGTTGAAAATATTTTTGTCTTTGTCCCGAGGTTTCAAGAATAAATTCTAGCAATGGAATGGAATACTGAGTATGCTTGTTTTGATATTCGTATTATATTACGTAACATAACACGAATATCGTAATATAATATATCTCTATATAATATAAAATCATAATGGTCTGACACCGTTTTCCATTGCTGTCGGCGCATTTTTATTGGCCGGAAAATCACGTGGTGGGATCCAGTTTTCCCTCATTCATTTTCATATTGTTTTGGTTGTCATCAGCATAAAATTAACAATACTAGTAAAGGTATTGTTTTCCCTATATTTTTGTATCCCTAATTTAAACTTATTTCCCAGTACTGTTATTATTAGCGAGAATATCAAATTATGATAGTGAACTCATCAAATTTGTTTGAACAATATAATGTTATAAGAATATAAATGTTATTTAAAAAATTAATTACTTCGATAAATCACTTCCGTTTACCAAGAGATCTAAATGTTTATAATACTAATAGATAGTAATATTTGGGAAGTAGAGGCGGGGGGAATTGTGGGAAGTAGAGGCACAAGAGTAAGCAAACAGAATTCTTTTTAGTACATACTATATGTTAAGTGAATAATTTTAACTTTAATAGAAAAACTGTTTTCTGCCAAGAAAAGACAATTATTGCGAAGAAATAATCGAGGTTGGTGAGCGACAGCGAACAGGGGGCTTAGCCCCCTAGTAAATAACATATTTTCGTAAACATAAATATATGTACACGTGGAGTCAAATATAAAGCAAGGATAAAAGTGAATAGAAAAGTAATATTGGATTAGATCGTTGCAAATATTTTTGCAACGATCTAAATTGCAAATATTTTATATTGCTATATTTTGCAAATATAGCAATATAAAATATTTGCAATTTTGCAAAATATAGCGTATATAAAATACATTGCTATATTTTGCAAATATTTTTGCAGTATGTTCCGAGGTTTCAAGAATAAATTCTAGTAATAGAATAGAATATAGATTATGCTTGCTATGATATTCGAGTTATTTTACGTTGGAAAAAAAAACACCAAGATTCTTAGCTTAAAATCTTGATAAATGAGTGAACAAAAGTGTTTCATTAAATTAGTAAATTTGAAACAGCTGTCATTGGTGAAATATTTCAGAAAAATAAAAAATTCTGATTTCAGGTGACAGATGAGAAAAGTTAACATTGCTTAATTTCTTATTCTATTTGTTAGAAACAGATGTCAGAAGAAATGAAAGAACGCATCAAAAACAGAGAATTATGAACGCGTTTTCTTTAGAAGACAAAATTTTAAAAATTTTTCTTAATCTTTACACATTCGTGTAATCTTAAAATGAAGAAATTGTCATGCTATTTACGTTAATTTATTTTTATATAATTCGTTTAATACTATATTTGTACATTTAACTGGTAATTAGGCTTTAAAATATCATTTAATTAAAAACTGATTGTTTAATACAGAAAGTAAAATTTCAATCATCTGTATCGATTTCCAAATTTTTTAAAAATTAAAATTTTAAGCAACGTTTTCAAAAATGAATAAAATACCGATGGGTAGCATAGTTATGTCAAAAAATATTTAACATTTGTCTTTTTGACAAAGAGAAATCTAATTAAGCTAATAATAGAGGAATTTAAATAATAATATGTAAAATAATCTGCTCATTGTATTGCTGAGCTTAATTTTAATTTGTAAATAAGTATAAGCACACATGCAACGTTTTATTTGTTGTTTAAAAAAAACAAAATTAATTAAAGTAGATATCTTATAAGGGTATTTTAACATTTAGATTCATATTTGAAATTGCAAAAAATGCATTCATTTATGCCGAAGCAAGTAAAATTTTCAAAATAATAAACTTAAGTTAAGAAGTCCGTCAACTATAAAATATTTTCTCAAAAATTAAAAGCAAATGTTGATAAAAGAAATCTAGTAAAATAAAGGGGGGGAAAACTACTTTTTCTGGAATCTTCCCTTCAGAGTTCCCCGTTTCTTATTCGGACACGTTCATCCAAATACACTTCTCTTCAACTTCTGTCAACAGACACAAAAATCTCATCCAACTTTTCTTGCGCGTTTTCCCTCTTCCCAAACTATTTTTTCCCCTTCTTTTCCTTCACTCGATTCTTCTCTCTCTCTCTCTCTCTCTTCTTCATTCCATGGCCGAAGCAAAGATTTCTTCACCTATAATGCTTGGTGTTGTATAACTTATTTCTTTCTTTCTTTAAGCGGGAAGCACGCGAAAAATGTTTCCGCAATTGCTGTTTGCAGTGGATTTTCTTCTTGCTAGGTTGTATTTCTCTCTCTTCCCTTTTTTTAATATTTTTTTTCACTCGAAGTTACCTTTTTTTTTTTTACCTTTTTAGGTATATATTTTTGCTTTTCTACTGCCTTCAGATAAAAAGAACATAGAGATGCTATCTCGTCTCAATCCCACATTTCCTCCTCTCCCTTCTGTTTTCATTTTGGTCTTCATATAAAGAAAGACAGGAACTATTTCAACAGTGAATAAATTATTTTTGTAGTTGAATGAATATTTACGAGCAGATGCAAAGAATATATTAGTTGCAGTGGAAACCGGCAGAAAAGATCAAAGTTTCATGGATATTTTTTAAAAACTGAATGTAAAATATGAAAAAGAAATATTACGACTCTTCAACACTATTTTAAAATATACATGTTTTACTTTTTTTTTAAATATCAAAAACCGATTGGATGAATTATGTTTTAGCAAAACATTAATATAAAGCTAATATTTGAGTTTACATTACAAATAATAAATCATTTCGCTCGATATATCAAAGCAGAAACTGCTTCAATGATTGTGTTTGAATGGAAATTCACAAGCAAATGAAAAGGCGTAGAAGCATCAGTGGTGCAGGAAATTTGTAGAAAAGTTAAAGGTTTGATGGAAGTTTTTGAAAGAAATTGTGGAAAACAAATCTTGTAACTCATAAGCTAGCTTAAATAATTTAAAATAGTATACAAATTTAATTTTTTCAATATCAAACAAGTATTAATTGTTTCGGCACATTTCGCCTTTTTTTGCTCAATTTTGAAAACATATATTTATTTTTTTTTCAGCATCAAAAATTTATTATAGTAATTTATTTTATATAAGCCTAACAATAAGATTCTTTTTATTTTAAATACCTCTATCCGGTATATAATGGATGACCTATTTTGACAGTTATTTTTAAATAACTATTTACAAGAAGGTTACATTATTTGCAGTGAAAGTGGGCAAAAAAGATAACTGTATTTTGCATTTTTCCTTTTTTTAGAAGCTACAAGAAAAATCTGGAAAAAAAGAGTGTTATTAAATCTTCAAGGCATTTTTTAATATCTAAAACCGACAATAAGAGTTTTTTCTATCAATATTCGGGTTAAATAAATTTTTTTGTATCATTTCAGCGTAAAAATCTAAAACTTAAATGATAAATGATAAATTATTTTGGTCGACATGTAACGACAGGAAAGATTTCAATTGCTATACTTGAACAAAAATAACGAAAAGAGGCATAAAATAGCTCAACGTTATCAAAGCTCTTATTTTTTTATACATATATTAAATTGTTTTAAAAGGACTGTGCTGCTTTAAAATTTAAAAAAATTAATAATAGGCATCTTTAAAATTTTTTTAAAATGACGAACATTAAATAATTAACCATATTTGACAAATTGAATAGCACATCATTCTTAAAAATGGTTTTAAACCCTTTCTTAGAAAAAGAAAACTTAAACATGTATCATAATGTATTCAGTTTATTTGATTCTTTGACACAAAATATAAAATAAGAAATACTACTCCCAGAAATCTATTAAATAAGAATCAAAATAAGAATAAAAATGCATGCGCGATTTTAATAAAAAAAATAATCTTAATTTAAATACTGCATGTAGGAGGAAAGAATTTGTTTTAACTGCGGCAATACTTTAACATGCAAAACTGTAAGAAAACTTTCTATATAATTCAAAACAATATAACACGCAATAGAGTATTTAACAACAAAAATTATACAATTAATGATAAAACAAATGCGTGATTTCTTACCATCTGGATGGATACCTTTTTACAAAAAACAAATTAAAATACAGGAAAATTCTTAATGAAGAAAAGGTAAGGGTAGAAGGAAAATAACAAATGGTTATTTTAAGAGCGTGTAGTTTTAGTATCTGAAAATATTCAGTTTTCATCCCCGCTGGAAAGTTGTATTTTGTGAAGAAACAAATTGCCGGCTATATTTTTTCCCTCCATTTTAACGTAAGGTAAAAGAGTTTATTAAATTGCAGAAAAATCGATGTTAACTGCTTTAGCTGTCCGAGAAAAGAGAAAATGATATTTATGTTTTCCTTTCATCTAGAAGGAAAAATGGGAGAATTTTTAATTGAAAGTTGTTGAGAGATTTCGGGAAATAGATGAAGTGCTTATAGAGTTTTTGGGGGGGAGGGGTCTAAAATGGAAACGAGAGCTAAGATTTAAATGCAGCACAGAAACCATTAGTAGACGATTAAATAAAGTATTCGTCGAATGAGTTGAAGAGTAAAATTTGTTGAAGTTGTTATTAATTTTTAGCTCTCTTCTAAAGCCAGATATTAATCTTTCGATATTTTGAATAAAAGTAAAAACTGCAACGGTTTCGGTTTTAATTACTGCAAGGAATTCTGTTTGCATATATATAATATATATATATATATATATATATATATATATATATATATATATATATATATATATATATATATATATATATATGCAAACAAAATCCTTTGCAGTAATTAAAACCGAAAACAGATTTTTACTATTCTATTCGATAAGAGGTAAAGACATCAAAAAGGTAAAATTATCAAATAAATGGTGATTGATAGTTCTGAAGATCATTTTGGAAATTTTTCGTGATACTTTAGAGCATGGCATAAAAACAATTTATTTGGTTACTTTTACTTTTGAGAATCGAAATTTGTTACTAAATATATCGTAAAAAGAACTATAATTTTTAAAAACAGAATTTCCGGTTAAATATAACAGCAGGGAACGGTAAAATTGCCGAATGAATGGTTTAAATACAGCATATTTTGGTTTAATTCTTAGGAATGTGGTTTCTTTCACCAGAAATGCCTTTACCCTACATGTATGGTGATTTTGTTTGAATTTTTTTTTCTCCGTATAGTAAAAATACAGAACTGAAAAATAAATTTTACCAAATAAATGTTTTTTTCCCCGCGATTCTTTTAGTTATCATGATAATATTACTAAATTTTTGATTATTTACCAAATTTTAACACATATTATAAAACGTTATTTTATTGCGAATTTTACCAAAAGCACTTATGAATAAGCTTTGGTAAAGATTACTGTGTTTTTTGGTGTTCCCATAGAGCCAGAAACACGGTAAATTTTTACCATATTCTAATAGTTTTGACCACCTTTTTTTTCAGTTATCAACTTCCAAAACTACAGTTTTAAGTAGAATTTATAATAGAATAATTATAATAGAAATAATTAACTAGTATGTTTTCGTAATTGGTTTTTAGTTTTAAATTTTTTTTCTATTTCCAAATTCATTAAAATGAATTAAAGCATATAAAGACAAATTTCAGTAAAAATTTATAGCTTGTAAGTTTCTAGTCTTTGAAATTAAAGGGTGAGATTTTTCTTTAATTTTCTCACGATACAGCGATATTTATTCTCTTGTTTACTTAAAAGTTTTCAAATTATTGAAAATATTTATAAATGTATTCCTAAACTTCAGAAAACTTTTGATTAGTAGAATTTTTTTTGAGGTTTCATACTCCGAAGCTAAACTATTTCGTTGAACAAATTAAGGCCATCTCTCGTTCTAATGAAATTCTTTTCATTTGAATTTAAATGGCGGAGAAAATGTTCTCTAGGATATTATCAGCATTCCATTATGGTTTGGTGAAATTCTTTTGCAGCTTTCCTAAAATACTTGTGCAACTTCGAATGTGGAAACTTGCGATTGTTCATTTGAAATAGTTTTTCCTTTTTTTTCTTCTTTTATCCTTTGTATATAAACGTGCGGAAATGCTCTCTCTCTACCTTTTATTGTTTTTCTCTTTCGAAAAAGTATCGAAAAGCATGAAATAAATCTTCGAACTAAGAAGCGAGTTAGTTTTCCCGAACTTTCTTTCTCGCCTTTTAAAAATCGAGAAGAAAAGAAAGTTAAAATTGAGAAGAAAAAAGATAAATCTTTTAAGTTTCCACCGGAAATTCTTTGTTACTTCTTGAAATTATATCACCTTACTTCTGGGAAAGATTTCTTTTCTTCTTCTTTTTTTTCTTTTTGGTTTTATCTATTCACCGAGATCTTATTGATGTTCTGTTGATTTTTGTTGTTTGCAAAAGTTCGTGGTAAGCCTTCAAATGATTAGAAAAATACTGTGAAATAAATTGTTTGTGATATTTGGACATGTAGTGTTGTTTTCATTGCCAGCTGTTCCCCATTACATTGCCAAAAAGAAAATAAGGGTGATTTTTTTAAATAATTTGATTCTTTTAAATTAAAAAAAAAATTTCAAATTAAAAGCGTTCTATTAAATTATATGTAATGCTTATCTTATTTTTAAAGCTTTGACTAATGTTACAATTTTATTTTTAAAAATTGTTTAATTGTTGTAATTGTATAAAATGTAATGTTGTTTGCATATGCTAAAGGTAAAAAAAGTAAATAGTAACTCAAGGAATTTTCCTATTAGCCAACGACTTATACATTGTCATCTTATTTTATCAAGTTTAATAAATTTGAGTAGAAATAAGATAACAATTGAATAACAAGTGAAATATTGATAAACATGCTATTAAAAATTTACATTGTTTTACTAGCATTAATGAGTAATTTTAAAACGTCCATATTATTTAATGAATTAAGTACCTTAATGGGTCATGTTTAGAAAAATAAATAGAATAAACGCCAATCACGTAATTTACTGATTTTCTGCGACCTTTAATAAAAAAAATTTGTTAAAAAACACAAAATATTTGTAAATCGAAGCGAATGTATTTATTGTGTCGAATGGATAATTAATCAAAATTTAAAAATAAAAAAAATAGTTATTATAACTTTATATAATATTTATTTTTCTTTCTGCAGCAGTAAACTCTTGTTTCTAAATCGACATTTATGTGAGCAGTACAGCGAATTTAATATTTAATATCTTTTGCATTAAACGAGTCATTAAAAAAACATTTCTACTTATTCCTGATAAGCTTTTCGAAAAATCTTCTTAAATTTATCAATACTGAGTAGTTCTGCCCTCTGTGCACTCCACTCGTTAATGACTATCATTCATCATTGTTTATTTCTCCTTAAATGTTAATATTTTCCACGAAACATAGAACGTTTTGGTTTCAAAATTCACAACTTTTCTAGTTTTGTGTAAGAATATTTTGTTAATGTGTTAATTGTAACAAAATGGACGATTAACTAGATTTGAAAAATAATCATCTGACTTGAAAAAAAAAAGTTAACCTAATGAGTACAGATTGGGAGACTCGATAAGAAGATAAAAAGCAATTTTATTTGTTAGAGAGACTTTTACCAATTGAAATAGGGAATGGTTTTCATAGCTAATTACAATTTTTTTCTCATTTTTCAAATTTTCATTATGAATGTGAAACTTTATGTATGGACACACTCTTTCTCTCTCTTTCTTGTTACTTTAGACTGACGTCTTGAATGAACGCGAGCTTATAAAATAAAGAAATAAAGATCATGTGAGTAAAACCAATAAACTTTTTACAACAATGGATAAATCGTCTATATTTAAATTGAAAGCGCTGAAAAAATTAGCGAAGTGCTCTTAAATTTATAATAATTTTTGAACAAATAGGAATTTCAAAAAAAGTCTCCTTAAAATTATAATACAGAAAGGTCCAATCAAGACGTCAAATTTCATCTCAGCAGGTGCATTTCCGCTAGAAGTCAATCAGCGAATACAAGTTTATTATTATCATTTTAACTACAACTTTAACAGTTAATAATTCTCGAACTCATAATTGAATCATAAATTTCTTTTTATTCCCTCTAACTCCTTGTACCTTTTTATACACATCTTCGTAATTTCAAGATCCAAAGTCAAGAAGAACACTGGTTTGTTCACAATCCAGTGTTCACAAACCAGTGTTCTTGTTTGTTCATAACCAAACAAGAACTGTTCACAAACAAATGTTTCCCCTTCAGCACGCAAAATTTAAACCCTGTAGTTGCATTCGTGCGGCCTGCAGAGTGACCCGTATGGTATTTTTTCTAACAAGTTCAGCAGATAATTATTTTCGAACAATTAATTGAATGTTAATTTTTTTAAATTTCATTATAATGCGAGTACACTTTTTTATTAACATCAGTAATTACTAATTCCTAAGTCTTATACTTCTTGCTTAGGAAATCAAATCGTAAAGTTAATACAACCAACCACAACCCAACGTTAAAAACCCAAAACAATAGAGTCTACATCCCTGACGGTATTTTTATATAGATATATATGTAAAAAAAAAATACTATTATTATAACATCGTGAGTTAAGAAAAAACATTGTATCACTTCATTAATTTCAATAAAAAACGGTGAGAAATGTTATTTCAACAAATTCAATTCTTCAGATTTAACAGAAGTCCACAGTTGTTCTAACTTTACATGAAGAGCAATGATGAGTCTTTACAGCTTGATGTAATTTGCCGTTGATTTAAGAACTCTAATAGGTTATATTTAATAGGTTATTATCACAGTTTGTTTAACTTTACATGACGACCAATGTTGATTTAACAGGGTGATGTAACACGCTATTAATTTAAGACTCTAATAAGTTATATTGCTTTTAAGAAGGCAGAATTAAGTTAGCATGTAACACATATTTTGTTATTTAAGAGGTAATTATCTCTTAATTTATAAAAAGAAGGAAAAAAAATTTTTTTTTCATTTTAAAAATTTAAGATTTTTAAATTAAAATAATTAATGTTCGGAAATACAAAACTATTAATGGGTGGGTTTTTTTTTTAAATGGTGAAGACTAAAACCTAATCCTTTTGTCGACTCACGAAATAAAAATCACTCGTAAGTAAGGTTGAATCATAATGAACTTCAAGTCGAGACGAAATTAATTCTAGAGAGACCATATTAGTTTAATTTATGGTATTTCCCTTATTTGACTGGGTTTTAATATCACCATCATTGAAGAAAGCGGCAGTAGCAGCAGCTGCTTCAGAAATGGAACGTCAGCTGTCAATAGTCTTTGTACCATTTCATTAATTTTAACCGAAGACGGTACGAGATGCTAGTTCAACAACTGTCATGGCGATGATTTATCTTTTTGACCACGCGCTGGAATATGAAGGTTTGTTCAATTCTATCAACAGTGCCTGGTTAATTATTGATGTGTATTTAATTAAAATGTTATTGTCCACCTTTATTTAATCGATTTTTTTTTTTTCTCTTTCCGGGAGACAGAAATTTCATAACGGATGATGTGCTTTGATGATAAATGGAATTATAATTAAATTATGCCGAATTGATTTAGTTTTGAAAGGATTTGGGAGGAATTGTTTGGAAAAGTACTAAGAAAAAACTTGAAACTAGGTTTAATATATTTTATTATGCTCTTATCGCTTTTGAGTACGACTTATGAGAAGAAATACCTCATTTAAATATTGTTATAAGATTATGATTATTCTGTATTATTAAAATGAAACAGTCAATTTAAAATATTTTGAATGAATTTATATAAAAATATTGTACTAAAAAAGCTTAGTAATAAAAACATTTTACAAAAAATGTCTTAATTAAGATTATTAAATGTAAAAATTTCTTCATTCATAATTTTGGAAAATATTTTGAATGAAGCTCAGTTAATGACACGCTTATTTCGTAATGAATAAATTCAATATCTGAAAAAATAAACACGTTAACAAACTTCATAAATATTTTTTTAATGATTTAAAAATAAAGGAAATTGACGAAAATGTTTGCAAATAACTAAATAACTATATCATAATACTTCCATTTAGAAATGAGTCCAATATTTGTTCAAACAAACTTAAAAGTGATCGATTATGGTGACGAAGTATGAAATGAACTGTGTAATAGGAAGAAGAAAAAAATAGTAAAACTTTGAGCCGTCATCAAATTAATTTCTCTTATGTACTAGAAAAAATTTTCAATTGTTAGAATGTTATTATTATTTCTTTTCGAATGAAAAAAAAAAATTAATATTTAGAATTTTTTTTTTCTTTTCTATTTATTTATTAGTTCATTTATTTACATTTAAAAAGAAAATATTTACTCGAACAAGTAGTTGTTAAATCGCCAAAATATTTACAAAAGAGAGCTATCGATTGTTTTTAACATCAAAGCCTTTTGCCCAAAGAAATAATCAATAGGTTTTTTGACAGATGTTTTAAAAGTTTGGAATTAAAAGAAACCACTGATAAGATAACAATTTTTTCGAAATTTTGTGGAAGTCCATTCAAAATTTCACAAACGTGGTTTTGGAAATCTTACAAGTTGGAATTAATATTAATTTTTGAAATAGTATTTATAATTATGGATATAAAACTTAAGAATATTTTGGATCATCATTTTGAAAAATAACTAAATTTTATAATGATATAATATTATTGGAAAATCTCATATTTAATAAAAACGAGATTGTTTGCTTCAAAATATTTCGAATATTTCATTTGAATATTCATTTGAACATTTCATTCGAATATTTCATTTCATTACGTTGTAAAAAAAAAAAAAAAATATTCATAAAATTTACGGTTCTCAACCGATAGCTGGGCTGATTCAGCAAAACCATAAAACTTACGAAGTAAATCCGCAGTCCAAAAAATTTTTTGACACACAAGTGCAAATTTTTTCCGTAATAATAACGAAGAAAATCGATAATAGGACAAGTTTTTTACAGTAACAAAATAAGTTTTTACAGCAAAAAATAAATCTGTTGTCTCAATAGACTTTTACCATAAGAGAACAAGTTTTTTCTGTGAATATAACGAAATAAATCTGCATTCGCACTGATGAGAATATTTTATGTTGGCGGAACTTGTACCGACAAGCCATAGCTAGGATTTGAACCAGGGTTACTTCATTGAAAGTCACGCAGCTCAAATGTTTATTATGAAAAATTGAGATAGTGCGAATTTCGCTTCAATATTATATCAATTCAACAATGAAGTCGAATTACAATTTTATTTATACGATGTTGAGAACCATAAAGTAATTTATAAAAAATAAGGGCAAGTATAGGAAATAACTGTATAAATGATAGGAGAAAAAGTTCAGTTATAATACGGAACGCAAAACTGCTTGGCAAAAACTAGAATTGGAACTAACGGTTTTCCCAACGTAACGGCTTCAAACCCTTAAATATACGGCGAAATTCCAAAATAACACAACGATTAATTTTACAACATAGCAAAAGTAAAGAATGTTACAAAAGTAAATGATAACAATAATAATAACAATAATTTAGAAATAACAATAATTTTATAATAACAATAATTTAATAATAACAATATTATACAGGAAGATCTATTATCAGTATCAGTAGCTCTTTGATAGTTTCTACACTCACATTCAATTCGTGCTGCAAATTACCATCGTTCAAAAGTATTTTTTTTACAATATTTTTGGAGAATGGCAAAATCAGTCTAATGGAAAAATAAAGAATGAATACAAAGGTAAAGACCATAAACAAATTTTAGAAACCAAATTCGAATAAATCAAACAAAAATTCGTTTTGTTCAGAATAATTTCAAAAGTTTATAAATTCCTCTTGCGTTTCCCAAACTAGTAGAAACGCGATGAAACTTGACTCATATGAAGTCATTGACATCAATTGACATAATGGCGTTAAGCCATGTTATGTGCTTAGTAAGGTCATTGTGTTGTGAGAAACATTGTAAAATTATAGCGTTTTCCTAGTCAAGAGGAACTAGAATCTGTTATTACAGGTCCAGATGTAAGCCGGGCCATTTGATGAAAGGATATATTAGACTACATTTCAGATATGGGGATATGCATAGCTGTCATTATTGTACAGGGCACACGCAATCCTTATTTCTTGATTTGATGTATTTTATGATTTACTTCAATAAGTATTTTATTTTATGTGTTTATTTGCTTATTTATTTTTGTTTTAGATATTCAAAACAGTATGCAACCATGATATATTAGAGTCACGTCACATCTGGTGCTGGTTTAAGTTGTTGGAAACAACAACTTTAAACTTTAAGTGTGCGAATATCGTTAAGGAATAATCTCGGTGGTTCTCGCTGTATGCTCCTAAAGACAAGCCAGCGAGATTTATCTCTATACCAATATTAAATTTTGCAGCCTTATGATTTTGACCTTAATCCAGAAGACAAAAGAATTCCTGGATCAAGCACTGGTACAAACTCACATTCGTCAGGAACTTGTGTAAAGCTACCGTACCAGTAACCCTCATTTGGGTTACAAGGAGTGAAAAACCATGAAAATCTCAATGGTGAGCCTGATCACAAAAGAACTCTAACTTATCGGGAAAGTCTCCCAAATCAGGGATACTTTTCAAATAGCAGTGTACAAACTGGCCAATCACCCTCGGGGATTCCAACTAGGGAGATTGGTACTCCATCTCCAAACCTTTGTCTCGAGCGCTTACGAATGGAGTTATAGTGTCATCGGCATGTCTCAAACGTTCGCCACAACTCCCAAATATTCATTACACGTTTTCCTTGTTAAATTTTAAATGCAGTTTAAATTTGTTCAATAGGATAACTCAAGAACTGCTTCTTTTCTAAAAACAAACAATAACAATTCACCCAAAACTCTATATATACAAATCGATGGTACAAAGCAGTTTGATACGAGAAAAAGAGAGCAGTGTTTGCTTCTTCGATTTCGAAAAAAAACGTACATCGTTCTCGCTTTTTCAATCTCCCAATCTTGAACCCACTTTGAACTGAAATAAGAGTCCTCCATCGAAAAAGCTGAGAGAAAATACACGATATCTCTTTCTTCTGAGTTTCGATCCCGAACTCCCGGGAGGAAATCCCCACACTGTCAATTCCGCATTTGGTTCCTTAACATTCAAAGAACCATCTCCCTGCGCGCTCAGAAATCCCGAATTCCTGAACTTTTCAACCCAACTTCCTTCGCCATTTTGTTTTATTTTGTTGTTGCCACTTCACACGTAGAAAAAAACTACTCTTTTTTTCCCCTCTTACTTCGGGCTTTTTCTTTCTTTTATGTATTTTTTAAATATAAAAATTTATCTTTTTCGAAGTGGAGGGCGGCAGTAGCAATGTGGATTACTGGTGGGAGAAAAGTTTCAGTGTGCCTGGATCAACCCACATTTCAAAAGAGGAACTTGAAACAGTAGATATCGTTTTATTTATTTACTTTTTTTATTTTGTGCGTTTGCTTCTTCAGTACGTGATCTTTTCTTAAGACACTAGAGTCGATTCTAAATTGAAGATTTCTTCCTCCTCCCTCTTATTTCTTATACACGCTCCATCTCTATCTGATCCCGAATGCCGGTGAAGATTTGTCTTGAGTGAAATTTAGTTTCCGAATTCAGCTGGAAATCTTTATGGGATTGAACGCAGTTTTTTGTAACAGCGAACTTGACCAGCAATGTCCACATTTAACTTTAGAAAGAAAATGATGGAAAATAAATGGGATAAGATGACGGTAAATAAAATTTAAAAAAATGCGAAATTGAATCTTAAATTTAAGAGGAATACATTTATGTATGTTCAGATACTGAGAAATAGGTCCAAAGAATAGTAAGTTATTTTAGGAAACTTTATCGGAAATCTACTATATGCAATTACATCTACTATTTCAGACTCTTAAAAAGCGAGATTTATCAATAACAAAAAACATTAAATAATTTTCACAAAAAAAAAAAAAAAAAAAAAAAAATTGGGGGAAAAAAGCGAAAACATTTGCATTTTTTGAATATTAAGTGTGAAATGTACTTTTATGTCAGTGAATGCTTAAAGGCTAATGCAAATGCTTAAAGGAATACCAAAGGGTGATCAGTTAGTTATTTAGAAAAGTATCAGAATACTGCCATTTCAAATTACACTTGATATCTCAAACTCTTAAACCAAACAACGGAATCAAGATTTTAAAAAAAAATTATTAAATGTCTTAAAAACATATATAAGAAAAAAACCTGTGCATTCTTTGATATTTTTAATAAGCATAAGACACACTTTTATATCAGTATAATCGATAGATTCTCATGAAAACAATCATAACGAAATCTAAACAAAATTAAAGTCAAGAAAAACGTTGCATATTAATAGATTCATATTAATAGATGATGTATGTAATGGCGATACAAGATAAATATATATTCTGTGAATTATTCACATTGCAATACAATGAATTATTCACAAAAAAATTTTAATGTGCGAGGGAACCTTTTAATTTGAATTCTTTGTTTTATATAACTTTACAACTGACAGTTGTCTCCTATTTCAAAGTTATGCCATACTGAGCATATTTTATAATTTGTATTATGAACCCACTTATTTATAATTAGTTTATTTACGGTGGTAAAAAATAATTTTTAGTCATGATTCTCACGTGCATTGTTGGAAATAAATATGGCATTGTTGTAATTTCCATTTACATATTAATAAAAATAAGAAAGAAAAAAAAAAAATTTTTTTTTTAAAGCGTATTAATAGCATAGAATAATATTACGAAAGATTATGTAAATCACTGTAAATATCATTAAATAAGGGATATATATATGAAATTTACAATTAAATACCGTTATAGCTTTTATTAATTTTGTATTGATTGCAATAAAAAGTATCTGGATCTTCTCTGTTTATTATCAGTCATATCATGGAAGTTTCTCAGTCCAGTGAGAGCATACGAAACGCTATAGCGCAAATATCCTTTTTTACTCAATAGAGAAATCGAACCAATTAGTCATTTAGGGTAAACTAGCCAGTGAAGGAACACTTAAGCTACGCTTGCCTTTTAAAAAAATCATATTAATTTCAAAATTCGTAATTTTAGTTAAATGACAGTGGCAACATATTTGTTACTAATTGTAAATTGTGTAAAAAAAAATTGTAGAGAACTTACATAATATTGTTTTAAAGTTTTGAAGGTTCAAATAACATGTAGTAAGAAGACCAAGTGAATGAACACCCATTAAAGGAACACTTAATTTTGGTTATTTTTTAATGCTCTTTATAAATTAATAAGCCATACACATATTTAAAAACAAGCCTATTCCTGAAATTATAACATATAAATTACAACATATAAATTACTTGGAAAATGTTAACTTGTTTTTTGTAATCATGAATTGAAAATTAAAGTGTCAACATATTAACACATACTGTTCATTCACTGGGAAATCTATGCCTAGTAAAGGAACATGCCTGTTCCCTCACTGTTTAGAAGTTGTTTTTCGTATTTTTAACATACTTTTGATGCGGAACATCACTAAAGGTACAAAAAAGTTAAAGTTTATCTTTTATTTTCATTAACTTAGAAAAAAAACCATTAAAGGAACACTTGTTCCTTCACTGGTTTTTCATCGTTTGGTGATCCAGTGAATAAACACCCCCTTATCTCAGTACTTTATTATGCTATGATGCTTTAAAAAAAAATAATAAAACGTAACTTCAATAACTATATTTTGAATTCTCTTTTTCACAGTGAGAAAAATAAAATTATTACATGCAATTAATTCCACTTCAAACATATAAATACAAACGCTCACCTTATAATTTTTCAAAGAAACAAGGTGTTGCAGAGATAAGAACAAATTTAAAAAATTTTCCAGAGAAGTCTATTTGACCAGGTAATCCAAAACATTGCTAGATGACTTCCTATTGTTTGGCAGTAAGCTATTGTTACCAATCAATCTAAAGAAAAACTTTCAAATTCTTATTTTTAATCAATATATATGAAATGTTCCTTCACTGGGTAGTGTTCCTTCACTGGTTGGTTTACCCTATATAGCTTAAAAGTCTATTGCAAATTCTAATTCTAAAAACCTTATTTATACATCAATGAAATAAATATACATCGTATTACTTACAATATTCTTTTGTTATGTAGATATTTTCTTTTTAGTTTTAATCTTTAAAGCTTAATTCCTAACAAGTCAAATATATCAACAGGACTAAAAATTTAAAGGAAGAAATTGAAAAGCAAGAGCTCTTTTCGAGCAGTACATTAGGAAACAGTCAATATTTGGTTTTACGAAATACTTTTCTGCAATTTGTTGGAGAAATATTTACAGTAGTTGATAAATATTTGAACCAATTTCCTACAAGCAAAATCTTGTTTGAAATCAGGCATTAGTTTCAATCAAATAAAGGTTTTGAAATTTCGATTGGTAAAAATAACTCACAACTAAATACAGAGAATTTTAGAAATAGTTAATTTCAACTGAAGTTAGTATTAGAGAAATATTAATATAAAAATATTTGTTCTTTAAATTAAATATATTTCTTTTTAAATAAATGTATTACGAGTTTATAGATTTAAAAATTATTGCTACGTTCTACTTTCATCGGTCAAACATTTTTCCGTAGAATCTATGAGTAAAATAATATCAATCATAAAAGTATGCAAACGAATCTTCAAAATATTCAGCAATTGAATTTTTTTGAACGCAGTTGAATTGAAGAATGCCTAAGCAATACTAATAAAGAAAATAATAACAATAAAAATAATGATAATAACAGACTGCAGACTTTTTCTATTTTAATTTAATTTTGAAAGGTCGTTGCATTTCAATCACTTAAGAGCAATAATGAAGTTTGTTCAAATAATTATATTTTATGAATGCAATAAGAATTTAAAAATTTCGAATTGAGCACAAATATTGCGTACTGAAGATTACTTAATTTTTTTTTTTCTACAATTTTTGTTTTTGACACTGCTAAAATTTATTAAACTAGCCCTTTCGTAAAAAAGGAAAGAAATGTTCACTGCCAGCTTCTAAGTACAGCGTAAAATAACTTTTAAACACATTATTTTAAGAATCCCAAATTATTGTTAACAATATGTTTACGATGAACAAAAAATATCAAAATAATTTGTTAAATATTCAAAAAGAATAGTTTGTGTTTTGAAAAAAAAATTTACTTGAAACTTCCAAGAGTGAGTGAAAAGCCTTTATGTAGAATAGCAAAGTATCATTTTCAGACTAAAATAGGTGAGTAATTTTTTTTTTTCAAAAAATTTCTGAATTAATTATTGAGTTAATAACATATAATTTATGCTAATTTAACTATGTATTTGCTTTTCAATTCAAAATAAATATTAATTTTAAAATGTTCTCCACATTAAAAAAAATAAATCCTTCCTTCGTATATAAGATTTTACTCATCTTCGACACAATCCCTACACTTCCTAGGAGACAATAGCGCCCACGTTGGGATTTCATGATCTAATCCAATGAATCACAATCTAAATTCTAGTAACCGAACTCTAAATATTTTCTCAATATATTCTCTACAACACATTGAGCTTATTTGTCTCGGCAAATCACAATCAATTCAAGCTATGTTCCTTTTACTGTTTCCGAAATATCGATATTATCATTCATTTTGTTATTATGTAACATAAATAATGCAAAATCTTTACTATCGATATTTCATTCAACTCTGGTATAGTTTTCTAATGTCAAAAAGTTAATAAATAAAATCCGTCAAGAAAAATTAACTCTTAACTACTTACAACTTTAAATACTTAATAAAGGTCTTTTTCTGGCATAAAATAATTGACAATAATGTATAGGTGAGTCATAAAGTTGATAGAAAAAGACATTGAAAAATGCTTTTTTTTTTTTAGAACAAGCCCAATTAGGGTCGTGATGGAATGAAGCTCAGTTTAAAAGAGAAAAATGAAAGTCGAGTAAAAAAAAAATAATAATAAAGTACTCTAGCACCATAAACGTCAGAAGCGTCATATATGATTATGGCGATGATAGAGATAAAGACACATCGTAATCGTCATCGAATCGCCGATAGGAGAGTTCATCCTGGAATTTAATGATTTGTTGCCCAAGCCTGGTGTTAATGGGTTTTTGCGGAGCTAATTGTTCTCATAATTACGACCGTAACTTTTTATAGTAGAAGTGGAATGGCAGCCTATGGAGTAAGTATTCGAATTTTCTACTCAAAGCTAAAAAAGGACTTAAGCCTTTTGCGTCCCCAGTGTATTCCCATCATCACGTAAGGAGTTTTTAAAATATTTTGCAATTGATATTTAATTTGAAATTAAATTCAGACGTCTTAAACACACTAAAGAATTCATTAAGTTTTGTAAAGGAAAAAGTTTTTACTTTTTTTGTTACTTTAGAATATTTAAACCATAAATTAGATATTATTTGTGTGGAATCATTACATAAGCTAAATCTTTGCATTTTTAAAAATATTTTTTATCGCAAGAGTTACCAGATTCAGTAAGAAATATTTTTGAAAAAACTGTAAATAATTTTGAGCTATCTGTCTATTATAGATCTATCTGATAAAAGTAAAAGTTTTTAAAGTAGGTAATATTAAGTATCGGAGAAAAATTAATAACAAAGAATTAATAACTAATATAAGTTAATATGAGTAATAGCAAGAGATTGTTTATTAGAAACGAAATTAATAAAATGCCTTTCAATTTACAAGTTTTTACGTAGCAAATAAATTTAGAGCTCTTACCGTTCATTTAAGGTTCATTCTTATATAAAGATTTTCTTACCTAAGAGAAAGAAGGAAAAAAAAACTATTATTTAACAATTTGTATGCAAATTATTAGATTTAAGAAAACGTTAAGAATTCGTACATAAATAAAATTTTCATATTAATAAAAAATGTCAACACATAAAAAACATGGCATAAAAATTCGAAGTATGATTTATATTGATATTGAAAACAAAACATTAAGATAATCAAAATACAATCTGTACAAGTGCGCAAATAAATAAACGGACAAATCTGAATAGCTTTTGATCTAATGATCAGATTTTCACGTTCTAAGGTTCAATCTTAATGTTTCGAGGGGATGTCTTCAAATATGCTAATTAATTAGTGCAGACTATATTTAAAGTACAAAATAAGAAAAAAAGAGTGCTTTCTCTAAATAAAAAAAAATAAAAAATTCGGTGGATTCGGATTTTTGACAGTTAAAAATATAGGAGGTATTGCAACCTTTGAAATATGGTCTCAATAGTTTGGTCGAGAGCGCAGTCCAAAGTTTGGAATCTCTAATGTTAAATTTACTACTTGTGTATTTCAAAATATCTCAAAATTTTCTAAGCGAATTGAAATTTTTTTCACATAGTTATAAAATTCATCTATCAAAAGACAATTCCATGTAAAAAATAATGTTTTATAATTATTTATTATTTTTTATTATTTTATTTAAACAATCGACAATTTTTTGAATTATATGGCATACAAATATTTACATCATTTTGACGAATGTAATTTTATAAGGAAAAATACAAAATTTGAATGAATTTAATCGAATAGTTCCTATGAAATCAAATTTTGAACATAAAGCTTCTTTAAACTTCAAGAACTAATATACAACTTCATTAAGGAAACATATCTTGATGTTAACATTTTTGAGTATTATTTTGACACTAAGTTACAAATTAAATGTAAACAGTACTAGCATCCTTATGCTGCTATTGAAAAGAAAAAAAAAAAAAAAAAAAAAACGTTATAAGATGTGCTTATAAGTGTTAGAATACACAAAAAAGAGTTGCCCGTGTAGAATCACAAAAGTAAAATTAGCTAAAATGCAAAACGAATAAGCCTGACCACTTCAGAAATACATAAACGTAATCAGAGTTAAACTTTCAGATTTATTAAGCTCTCAAAATATTACGCATAACTGATTAACCAGTTTGATTAAGAGCATTTAAAATGAATGTAAAGTCGTGCAAAGTTGGATGTGCTCAGACACACTAATATGGTTTTTTGGAACAGAAGGTGAGTTCAATGCAAATATTTATCTAAGAACGTTTTCTATTTGCGGGCAAACATTGTCTAGGACGAACGGCAGCAATTAAATTGTGTAAAAGTTTTCGTGAAGGTGAAGAACATAACTCAACATCGGATCTACCGAGACTCATACAAAGAGAACGTTAGGATTTTTTTTTTTTTTTTTTTCATAAATCTATGGCTGCGTTTTAGGAAATGTATAAGCGAAACAAATAGTTAAGATTCGTAACATGCGTGCAGCAGTTTGTATGACCAGATTAGAAGAATGGTGCAATCATCGTCTGCTAATAAAAATCATATTTCTTCACACCGTTCTATTCTGGATGCTTACATCTTAGCTGGACAATACATTTATTTTAAATGCTCTCCTCGTCGGAATTAGTTGGGCATTTACGCAGAGTTAGAAGTGCAAATTTATCACATTCCCTGGCGCTGCCACACGCGTTCTGACGCTATTACACGCTTTCACTTTTTATTTGAGCAACCTTTATATTTACTGAGTTGAAAATGATTTCATAAAATTTAAAATCAATGTGGGTAGAGGAGAAAAAGATAATGAAAACTATACTGCTTTTTTTATTTTATTTATTTATTTATTTATTTATTTATTTATTTTAATTTTTTTTTTTTTTTAAGTTTTTGATTAGCTATGTTTATTTACCACAATAAAATGTTGTTAAAAGAAGCTACAGAAGAGCTATAAGTTAATAATATTCCACAACCTAATCTTAAATGATTAAATCTTATTTAATCGGCGTATTGGTAGAAAAAAAAATATTATAAACAGAAACATATACAGATATTAGGATCTTTTCTTTAGCGGATCGATATTTCACTTTTCGATTGGAAACATAAAAGCTATTTATAGATGTACCTCGGATGACAGACAAAAACTGAATTACATACTTTTAAACTAACAATAGCCAAAATAATTTAATTTCCTTAAAAACTTCAAAATAAATATTTTTATTTCAGCAATATAATTAAGATATACCACATTTAATTAAGAATTTGTCTACATAATGAAACATATAAAAAAAAAATTTTATTTAATTTTCAACTAAGAAAAAAAAAACTGATCAATTTGTGATAATATACACGTAAGTTACGAAAAATGTAATAATGCTT
Organism: Parasteatoda lunata; assembly: GCA_949128135.1. Classification (NCBI taxonomy): domain Eukaryota; kingdom Metazoa; phylum Arthropoda; class Arachnida; order Araneae; family Theridiidae; genus Parasteatoda; species Parasteatoda lunata. Next base: position 40,717,664 of record OX421970.1, on the reverse strand, counting down.
TTATTTATAGTACTTTTCTTTTCAAATAATAATTTTCTTTTCAAAAAGAACATAATTGAAATGAGAAGAAGGAAACAAAGAAGCAAAATTTTCCACTTAAATTATTAACTGTATGAAGTGGTATTTAACGAACTGAAAAAAGGAGAGTACATGTTTTTTCTGGTACGACCGAAAAGATTTAAATAAATAAATTACTTACAATTGAATGGAATTTTAACATTATAATAAAAGAAAATAAATTATTTTATTTAAATTTACCTTCAGAATTTTTTATTATTTATATTTTTGGGGGGGGGGCATGATTACTTTAAATCAATAAAAAAGTAATACGAGGTAAAATCTCTAAATAAAAATTAAAAATCACGATAGTTACACAAAATGAAAGTAATACAAATAACTGTATTTATGTAACATTTTGCATCTAACTATATTATTACATAATTCATATTTATAATAATAACGTTCAAATTCTACGCTTTAAAATATTATAAGCCAAATTTTAAAGCTATTTTATCAAGTTCAACACATTATTTATTACATACAGCATTAACTAAATTTTTAAATGAAAATATATGTACTAATCGCCAAAGGACATAAAAAAGCTTTGAAAATGATTTTAGCATTAAGAATATTAGGTGATTGGAGGTGATATTAGGTACATAAACATAATATTATATTTACATTAAACTACTTAGAAAAATCTGCTCAACAATTAACCATAGTATCGGGTATCTTGAACCATAATACGGCTATAAACCTTAATAAGAATTAAAATTAAACCATATTTTCGATGAAGTTGAAACACATTATCGTGTGATAAAGTTTAAGAAGTACGAGAATATGGGTGAACTTAGCACCATAAATTTGCAGCAAAATTAAATTTAATTATTAATTTATAACAGAGTACGTAGTACTTGATTTTAATTGAAACAAAAGTTTAAATTAAATCTAACATTTACAATTTGGTTATTACATAAAACAAACTTGTCGAATTTTGTTGTTTTTCTTAAAAATATATTTATGCAGGAGGGCACTATTTTAGCATAAACCATGATTTTTCTTTTTTTAAATACCTTAAACTAATAGTGATAATCACATAATCAAAGATATATATATATATATATATATATATATAGTGCAGACTTAGCTCCATATGATTTTGGTTCAACCTTTTACCATAAAGTTGCAGCAAAATTTAACTTAATTATTACGTAGTACTATACTCAATAGCACAATAAAAATAAAAGTTGAACTTCAATATAACATTTAAAATTTTACTTTTAAATAAAGCAAAATTGTTTAGTTTTGATGTGTTTCCTAATAATAATATGTTTGTGTTAGATATGATGGCACTATATTTAACAGGCAACATGATTTATCTGTTCTGCTACCTTAAACTAACAGTGATTTCACCTTTATAACCAAGTATATATTAGAAGTTTTCAGCAAAAACCTATCTTGTTTCATGGATGAAAACGCGTAAAAATGCAGGAAATAGTAATAATGAAAAAAAAAGAGAAATAAATGATCAAAACTAACACGATTTGATCATGTTAGGAATACATAGCAATCGTTTGGGGAAAGGTTTCGAAGGAAACGACAATAAATCTCAGTTAAGACAATCTGTGTTTAGTGCATGTCATGCGAGTTTAGGACGTGTATTTCTCTAGTGAGGTCTTTGAATAGGGGGGTGAGCTAGAGTTCGTATCGTCGCCCATACGTAGACGGCCTAGTACCTACTTGCATTATTCAAGTCTCATATTCATAAGAGCAGCTTTTGCCAAAATGAGTTTTTCCGAGGGTACTTTGTTTATATCCTCGTTGCTCTTGGCGATGGTTTCCATAGAAACCGTGAGTTTTCCAGATTGCGTCACAGTGAGAGATTTTTGATAGAATATAGAAAAGAAAATAAATTATAAAATGCGCCTGTTTGGAGCATTTTTATTTTCACCTGTATGCTCTTGTTCAAGAGATTGACAGAATAAAATATTTAAAAAATATTCCCAAATACACTACTACCAACATTTGATCTTTCCTACGATACTTTCTGTTTCGTTATTTTATTTTCAATGCATTAAATGTTATTCAAAATGAGATTGACAACCATAATAGGCAACTAGTTGAAAACTTTTTAGAAAAAGTCTGTATGCTCAAAGTGATGACGGAATTAAAATAAAAATCAACTTTTAAACTTGTAATGCAGTTTTCCTTTTGCTACTTCTAGGGGGGGGGGGGTAAAAATTGCAATGTGCCCCTAAAAAATGCAAACGTTTGCAGCTATGTTAATATGCTTAAAATAGGCATTTTGACAAAGCTGATGCTAACAAAGTGAATAACAATAATGTATACTGCGTTGCCAGTTAATAAAAGAACATTGCGGTATAGGATTTAAGTAATCATCCACGACTTCATATAGTTCCGGTTTATTTAGCAATCAAATTATATAATTATGCTTTTAAAACAATGAAAAAAATAATATTCGCTCAATAGAAATTTAATTCATGCTATCTTTTACGATATATATAGTAGAATTATTAAAAATGGAATATAGTTTCAGTCTTACTGAAATCCTAGATTTGGCCACACATTTCGATAAATAAGGAAAACATTCGTTCTTGAAAAAGATATATTATATTTACGAATATATATGACGTTGCAAGAGCATTAGATTTCATTGGACCACTGAAAATGGCGCGTCTTACGCTGACATGCCCTTAACAAATCAAATACGAGAAAAAGAATTTTGACTTTCATTTCGCTGAAGAAGAAAATCGTCTGCAAGAAGCAATATTTATTATTCTTTTATCAATTTCTTTAAATGCGAGCAGAAAGGCGTATATTTGTTAGGACTTTTAGATATCATTCTTATTAATTCTTATTACTAGTTAATTTATTATTCAATAAGTTTTAATTTCTTAACACACGATTTAAGAAAACCAAGCAAAAAGAAGGTTGTGCAACGTCGTTTCAAGAGTTGACGATGTTGATATTCGTATCGCAATCATTTAGCGTGCATTTAGATGTAAACAGGTTCCCTCTATAGCAGGGGTTTCCAACTGGCGGCCAGGGGGCCGCGTCCGGCCCGCGAACTAAAATATATTAGTTGTAATTTTTTTGTGGACAATTTTCGTAAAAAATCTATATGGGTTTAAAATACTTTTCTCGTTAATAAAAACCTAATTTCTTCGTTTCTGTGAAATTTAACATAACAACGGTGCAAAAAAAAAATTTTCTCAGGTTTTGCATCCAAGAAAATATTTATTCGAATGCAAAAATAATCATGTAACAAAAATAATCTTGCTCTTTTTTATTTCGCTTTTTTTTTTGTTTTTTTTTTTTGTATTTTGTGAATATAATTTAGCATGTGCGTATCAGAAATTTTCTTGAAGAAATTCTCCGATTTAACTTTTTGAAACCACTCATTTTGGACGAAAATACTTACACACACATTTATAAATTTTCAATTTAAAATGTAAATATCTATTCTCTGGTGGTTGCAGCAGACAAACATTAATTTTCTCATTGAACATTTTGTGTCCTACTATGTAAGTTTTAATACCAACCTTTTTAAAGTTTTATATCTTAACAATTAGATATCTGTTGCGCATTAATTGTTTAATACAGAGGTGCACATTAAAGTTATTGTAGCCCGAATTTTTATTATTTATTTAATATTTTTAAATATATTATTTATAACAATTAAATATTTTAAAAATCTACTTCTTATTTTAATTTTTAATTCAATACTTTTGTTTTGCACAACTTGGTAAAATTCTGACAGTAATACTTAATGTTCCTTCAAACATAAAAGAGTCCTAAAAAAAAATTTTATAAAGTTGCGGCCCACCATTTGATTTGTGTACTCAATTGTGGCCCCCGGCCTCATGTAAGTTGGAAACCCCTGCTCTATAGGATTAATGGTTTTTTCTTAACTTGCAACGGACTATAGTTATGAATTTAATTTTAAAAAATTAAGTCAACTGTTAGATTCTAAAACATTATTTTATCTTAAAACTAAATTTACTCAATTATACCGTTTTTAATAATTTTTTATTTTTCATTTCTGGTAAAACCTCAAAAAAAAAAGAAGCTTTTTTTTTAAAGCATAACAATTAAAGCCTTCGAAAAGCATTTTAATTTCTGTGTGGCATGACTAACATAACTCGGTAATTTACAAACAATATTTCACAAACTACATTAAAATATAATATGTCTGTACATGTTTGATTTATAAAACTTTAATGTTTTTATGATGCTGATGTTCTTATTATGCTCAAAGCAATCAGAAATAGATTATAAATGTGTCACTTGTAAGAAAAATATTGAGAAGAAGCGAAATAAGATAAAATCGGGAATAAATATTTAATTAATAATATTATAACTTTATCGAAATATTTCCTTGTCAGATACTTTAAATATATCCTAATTTTTTAAACTTAAAATTTATGAAGTAAAAACCATTAAGATAGCTATTCAATCCAGTGTATTACGTGCTTGTGTGTGTTTTTTTTTTTTTTTTTTTTTTTTTTTTTAAGTACTTTATAACTTTAACACTCAAAAGAATTTAAGATTTAGATTAGCTAAATTAGCTAAGGAGTTGCTTATTCAAAAATATAAAAATATTTTGCTTATTTATCGAATTATGGAACTTTTTATTATGATTGTAGAGTTTAATACCCTATATGATTTTATAAAATATTTTAACTAAATAAAAAAATTTATGTGATGTGTAAACAATAAAATATATTTAAAAAAATAATATTACGTATTAAATTTTTAAAATATTTATTCAAGCTTAATTTTTTATTTATTTATTTATTCTAAATTTATTAAAAAAAATTTAAAGTTGGAGGCAAGAAATTAAATCATATCTTCTAGTTTAAAGCGGTCATTATCTCAAAGATTTCTTCAAAATCAAAAGTTATCACTTTTTCTCAATTACTGAAATAAAACTTAATTACCTGAAATATTTCAGAAAATGATTGAGATAAAAATAAATTTAGAGATTAAAGAAACATAACCCTAGCCTTATATCAGTGCTATCAACATTATTTATACATTTAAAATTCTCAACTGTCCTCGCCCGCTCATTTTTAAGCTAAAAAGAACGCTTAAATAGGTAAAAATAATAACTACAAAAGCGCCCTCATACGGAGAAACAGGGAAATCCTGCTTTCTTCAGACTGTACCTACTAATTAAAGTAATAGCTTCGGCTAAGTATTTAATTAGCAGAACTTAATGATGACGTATGGTCGAGAAACTGTCCAATTAAATGCAAATGCCTCCTTTTCAAAAGGTCTGTCTTCCACGCAAAAGTACAAAATTAAGTTTCGAAAGACGACTCATCATCCTTGCTATCTCTGCTTAAATGGCAAAATGCAATTTATGCTCGCCATTTTCGAAATGATCTTCCGTTTTGCATTGTCTCGTCGAAACGGAATGGAATAAAATGGCGAGCAGAACAAAAAAAAATTGTTCGATACCCTCCCCTTCGATACCCTAACGTTTTTAATTCTAAGCTTTTCACTAAACAAATGGAGGCTAGTTAAAATTTAAAGGTGACTTTATTGGGAGGAACGTCTTATTTTATTGCGCAATGATTGTTATTTTAGTGGAAATTAACGACGGAGCGTTATAGCTTTACGATCGGAAAGTACTTAATTGACTATATGCATCGGGCTAATTTCATCCGACATAAATTATTTTGCTTGACTCGTCATTCACTTGGAAATTGAACAGCGCTTAATTTTATGTAGCTCATTTTCTCTCAAGAATTACATGCTTTTTATTGTTGAACATACTTTTTATATCAATTGGAAAAGCTAATTTCGAATACATATATTGATTGGAATTCAAAAGTGACATCTTAGACTTTGTAGAAAAGTTATGCAGTGTTCAAAACTTTATTATACGAAGTGATGCATGGAAAAATTTGCAACCGTAACTTTTGAGGAAAACGCTCCATTCCCCCCCTCTCCCCCCTCCATAAAGCGTCATTGAGTAGATATTATTTTATAAGCTTTGTAAACATGGATTAAAAGAAACTCTTTTGTATTTGCGTTCATTTATGACACTTAAAATTTTTATTTATTTTTTTATTTAATACTGGATGTTGATTTTAACTTATCTGCAATAGTTATTTTTACGTAAATATGAAGCCTTCGAAACATTGAAAGTTTACAGGGGAAAAAAACTGCGCGTTTTTTATACATTTTCAGAGCATATTTATTAAATAAAGCAGAAAGTGAATAAAAATAGTGAACTATTAAAAATTATAGAATGAAATTTCATAAGATAATAAAGTTGATAAGATAAGTAAATACAATAATATAAAAAAATTATATTAGATTGATCGCTTGAATATAAAATCCAATGACAAGTGGCAATAGAGCTTCATTCAAAACATTACTACGAATTCGATGTAATAAAGTCTAATGGTTTTATAAACTACATCTGACAGGATTTCAAGCTATTAAAATGTAAATTATTTGAGAGATCAAAAGTTAGATGTCACACATTAATTTTCTCTGATAAATCACATACTTTTAAATTGTTTAGCAAAATTTGTTTTTTTTTAAATTAAAAAAATTTTTTAAAAACAATGAAAAATCTAAAGAACAACATTTTCGGACATGGGTTCTAATGCAATTTTAATCCTGATGATTTGCCGTAACTCTCCCCTTCAAGTTTGTTGCAACATTTAAACTACCCGCTGTTGTATAATAACGTTTTTAAACTTCAACATTGTGACAAAAAATAGACTAAAAATGTAATTTTATATATATATATAATAGTTCGTAAAGTAAAACAGCAGATTTAAAATTATAAGTGATGCGAAATTATCGAAGGTATGTTATGTAAGGTAAGTAGAAAGTATCTAATATCTCATACAACAGGAGGGGGGGGGGAATTTCCCTAGTGTTATTGATAAGCGCAATAAATAACGATTTAATAAATAAATTAAATAGTCGATTCGAGAGCTATATTCTAATCACAATAAAATAGTCCTCTGGTAAAAAATACATTTTAAAGAAGGGTTAGACGACATAATATCATGGTGCGCCAGATGCAGCTGGCTCCTATGTACTTGTATGCCCAATCTACAGTTTTTAAGAACTTCGGAAATATACTATTTGAATTGCCATTCAACAATTAATGTAATCCAACAAGAGACATATATCCAGACAATGGACGTCACAGACGGCAATAAAAGAGAAAAAGCAATCGATCACCAAGTTCCACGCGTGCGCTGCAAAAAAACAATTCGAATGCATATTGATATCAATTGATATAACTGTCACGCAATATATAGTTCAAACTATGCGTGACTATCATCATAATTTTCACCTTAAAATCACGTGAAAAACTGAAACTACAGAATGTTCAATTAAGTTTCTGAATGGTAAATTTAGATTGATTATGATGGGTGGAAAACATTTATTATGATATTGTAAAGAGAAGGAAAAAATTTTAAATATTTCTTAAACTATATTTTAATAAAATATATTTTTAAAAACAAATGTTCTTCATCCAATAGGGAAAGATTTTTTGTTTGCTTAAGCATGGCTGTACAGATTTTATAATTGACTACGTCTAATATAAGAATCGCAGGATCAGTTTGGCCAAATATAAGAAACAAATTTGCTTATATGAGAAAAAATATTCACTGTTAATCTAAACTGAAAAGAAATGCACCAAAATTCCATCTGTAATTTATTTTGTCTGTAAAATTTCATTGTTAAATATTATTTGTTTAATATGAACTAAAAATATAAAAAAAAATCTGTAAAAATCTTTATTTTATCTTTAAAGTTTAATTATTGAATATTGTTTGTTGAATCCAAATTAAAATAAAATGAACAGCAGTCTTATTTTATAAACATTCAATGTTAATATTATTTGTTCAATATGAACTAAAACAAAACGTAGTACTGTAACTGTGAATGACCGAAATTGGTGGTTGTTGACTTCCACCTCTGACCGGTATACCCTACACTGATGTTTTTTTTAATTTTTTTATACAGTACAGTGCCACTGTCTAGTATGCATTTATCCGGTACTCCGAACACTGATGCTTCTCCTAATCTATCCTAAGCAGATATTAAAATATCGAATGAATATAATAATATTAACGAATAAATTAATATCAAATCGGATATAACAAATATTTCGGACATTCACTAAAGCGACTGTGTGATTGTTGACATTCATCAATGGAATTCGACATTCTCTTGATTTCGGCCATTCATGGTAATAGTGCCACAATTCTTATTTATTTGTAAATGCATGAAAAAATTTAATGATCTAAAAATAAAACAACTAATAAAATCAAAGTCTTGCCTCATATTATCTCCAAAGAATAATTTACATTACTTAAAAATTCCATAAAAGCCCCAGTACTTAATAGTCTGTAGCTCTCTAATATATTAGCATTTTTAGTAAATATAAATAATGTAATATATGTGCATCTAACGAAATATGTACACTCCATAAAAATATCTGATTTTTCAGCCTGTTTCAAATATGACGCATTACTTTGAGCGTTCAATATCACCAATTCACTAGTCAGATTAGTCCAGAAAACCGAGAACACTAGCGATGAGCTTACGCTTACTTCTGGAGGTTTAAGCCCTAAGATTCTAAATGCGATCCCGAGATTCATACGTGTTTTGATTTAGGATATAATTCGAGAGGCGGGAGCCTCGATTCACCTTGTAGTCAAATGCATTCTGGGAGCAGAGTGTTTATGACCTAGACGAAGAAACCCTATGAATCTTGGGCGCTCACGCTCCCTAGATTGTTTGTATAAGCTCCGGTCCGTCCAAACACAGACTATAGCCAGGTTAGATAAACGCTAAAATTCGGTAAGAGAAAAATTACCCCCAACTGTATGGTAATAGCATTAAAAAAAGCAACAACATATCATTGGTTAATAAAAGCAAAATATACGGTATTTAAACAATTGATATGGTCACTGTTTTGCCAGATGCATACTCATAGTAGAGAGGTTTTGCATTGGAGAGGAGCTCACGCTCATTGTTGCAGATTAAAACTAGCAATTTAAGCCCGAGATCTATGGTAAAAACTGCCCTGCTTTTTGGTATTTCCATAGAGCCAGAAACATGGTAAATGTTACCAGATTCTAGTAGTCTTGGCCATATTTGTTTCCTCAGTTTAGGGAACTCAGTTTAGGAAATAACTCATCAGAACATACGATATAAGTAATTTTTAATTGATCATAGCTGTAAGCTAGAAAATTACTCATATTCTTGAATATTTCTCAAATCCTACGGAAAACTCTTCATTTGGAATGTAGCGCGCGAACTAGAGGTCAGAGAAAGTTTTAAAGTAGACAAATAGGTCCGATGTGTGTTTGAACCAAATTTAGTGAATATCGGTTCAGAATTGAGGATTTATATATGGTACACACATACACATACAAACATTCTGTTTGATTTATATAGATTCAATAAAAAAAAATTGTCCGCATTGTCAGAAATTATGACAAATTTATTGATCATTTACAATACTGAGAAAGATAAATTTCTTTAAGGAACATTCAAAACAGCTTCAAAAAACATTTTCTTCAATGAAAAAAAACGAAAAAGTGAAGGAATATAATTGAAAAATAAGCAACTCTTGTGAAACAGTCTCATAATTTAAAACATGACATGCTTTTTGTAGCAAAAATTCACTCCACGGGATTTTTACAGTAAAGTAGACTAATAAAAAAACTGCTGAGAGGCAAAAGATGTTATATCTTAGATGCAACGGCATAAAATTCTGCCAATAAAAAAAATAAAAAAAATAAATAAAATTTGACAAATAAGCGAAGACTTCTCAGTACAATCACATACCAGACGCCATTCTCTCTAAAGACGAAAGTATAATTTATAAATTAAAATAAAAATTGAGTACTTAACTTAAACTTGCATTTAAAGCAAATGACCGATAACATCAGAATGATTAATTAAAAATTCTACTCGTATCACGGGTTAGGATAGAGAAAAAAAAAATTCTAAAAATAATCGTACATTTCTTTAGAAGTTAGTCAAAGAATAATGAGTTTTGTACACGATTATACCATTACACTTTTTTATTACAAGACAACTATCGATATTAACAGCGCTAATGAATGGAATATTTTGATTTTAATTCACACCACAATTTGCCTGGAAAGACAAATAGACGACACTAGGATTTCATAACCTTTTCAGAGAATGTGTCCGGCTATCAGAAGCAATAAATTTTCCTTCATTGCTGGACAGCTTTTTACAAACGATATGGCGGAAAATCACATTGTAAATATCTTTACTAATAACGCTGTCTGCATTTTTGACAGTAGTATAAGATGTTGCTGTTATTGTTTCATCCCTCATGGTCTAAACAAGATAACAGTACGAGTTACTCGATTTTACTATTCATGATGCATAACAAGAGGCAGGGTGTGTCACCCGTATGTTACGTTTTTTTCAAATGGAAGTTCTATGTTCTTATCTAATACTTGGTTTGAATGGGTGGAGGAAGTGAAGATGTTCTTTTTCTAACATTTCTTTTTCATTTCATTTGTGAGAATCTTTAATTTTGCACTCACTCCTCTAATGGGTTATATTTATTTATTTATTATTTCATTTTAACTATATTCCCTTTAAAAACTCCATGGGCCTAACAAGACCCGCAGCTAGTAAGATAGTGACGGTAGTAATTGCCGAACCCTAGGTCTCTTAAAGAATTTGCAGCAGCATTAAAATAATCAGTTTATAGTCTAGATAGCCAAATAGTTACTAATTTAGGTTTTTCTTTAAATATAATCGCATAGAATTTAAACAGATCCATTATTAAGTCTATTTGCCTAAATACCTAAATTAATTAAGATTATCCGCAATTTAATATGTACCCAGTCTGTAAATTTTTTGGGGGGATTTGGGTCTTATACCATTTTTTTCATTGGACGTGCCAGTTAACATTATAAATGGAAAGTTTTTAGCCAAATCTACAATCGAATTAAATAAAATTAATCAGTGTATTCCAATCTGATTAAACCATTTAACAAATTATCTTAATAAAATATAAAAAAAACAATGATGATGCAATATGTTAGGGACTTTAAAATCAACCATTATTTTTTTTACTGGAATAATATTCTAATCTAGCAAATTATTACAGAATAGCAATAAGAAATCTTTTCAAGCAGTTTTTCAGCAGACTTGTAATCGATTTTTAAACCTGATATTTTAAAATCCTAGAGCATTTTCACTAAAAAAATATATAAAAAATTAAGAAACAAAATTACAGTTCTTATTACCACATATTTACTAAAAAATTAAAACTTTAAAAATAAATTTAACCATATAAATTGTTTATATATACATGTAAAGTTATCATGACCATATAAAGATAATCATATAAAAATATACCACATATAGATACATATAAAGATATCATGAAGAAATTACCAAATATTGCCACATTTAAAAAGTTTTATCACATAATACCATATTTTATTTTTAATTTTACCAAAATCATTACCAAAGTGCTTCCGCAACATTTACCAACTTTTTTGGTGTTCCCATAGAGCCAGAAACACGGTAAATTTTATCATTTTCTAGTGGTTTTCACTATACTTTTTTTGCTCAGTATAGCTTTGAATTTACTATATTGTTTCAAATCCGAGAAAACGCAAAAAAAATTTTTAATGAAATATACTTCAAAAAGTTTATTATTGTTATTATTTCAAATTTTTAGCTCCACCAAATATTTCAGTTTGTTTTTCAATAAAAGCTAAGGTTATAACTTAAAGAATTATTAATGGAAGTTTATTTATTTATACAAATAACATGAATTGATAAAGCGATAACTTCGCCAAAACTGGACATAGATCTTTAATGTCGGCAGGAATCTTGCAAGAGCTGGCGTAAAACAGTTATTAGTCGGCTTTGGGAATGACAAAGGGGGCCCAGGTACTTGGTGGGTTGGGGGGATTCACCCCACGACACATCGCTCCAAGGCCCTATTATTACACGTCTCCATCGGCTTCCCTTCCTTACCTCAAGTGACTGAAGTTTTTCACCTGTCATTGTCGACCCCCTAATTGAAGGGTCGGGAGTAATTCCCCCCTCTCAGGTTTAGAAAAAGTGCCGAAATGATGGCACAAAGATATATTTTTTTCTTCTTCTTTTTCATCTATTATGGTACTTTTAGTTAGCAGCATTTGTTCTCAGTTGGGGTTTTTTCATTGTATTCTGTGTCACGATTTGTGACAAGGAGAGAAGGGAAAAAAAAAAAAAAAAAAGGAATTGAAAGGAAATTAATATTGCCAAAACAAATTCCAAATAGTGAAAAACTTCGAATCTGAGATCCTTTGAAAGCAGTAATTTAGATATGTGTCTCAATCGAAACCAATGATTGGAAATGGTGAGCTAGAACATTAAAAATCGCAGATAAGGAATGTTTTTAAAGAACATGTTTTGTTGCTATTTAATTTAATTGCAAAATAATAAATGTAATATTCGAGGAAGACTGTGGAAGACCAGAATTTTATTAGATTTATTATAGGTATTTTGCATTGCGTTTGTTTTATGTAAATCATAATTTTCTAACCCTGCGATTTGTAGGAGAATTTTCACTCATGTGCACTGAGAGCTCAAAAAATCGTTAGAGATGGGGGAAACCGTAAAGTTTTGCAAAATCTCTCGACTGCCATTAGAATGCTTCATTAAATTCAGTACATCACAATTTAGAGAGGAAAATAAACTACACTAATTTACCTACGTTAGAACTAAAACTGGATTATTTGAAAAATAAGTAATCTGATAAATTATGTTTAGTTTAGAAATACAATGTAAGTAATAAACTTTTTGTTAAAGCCTAAATTGACTTCTTGTAAAAGAGCTTCTTTTGTAAAAGAACTTGTGAATGAAACTGACTAAAATTGTTTCAAGTAAAAAGTATGATAAAAACCTTACACCATTTACTGAAAATTAATTAAATTATAATAAGCACAAGCTGGAACATGTATAGAATCCAACTGTCAAACATTGATCCTTAGAATAAGCAGGTATGATGTTCGATGGATTTCGAGCATTATCTTATTTATTATTGATATATTTAGCTGCTAAGAATTAAAAGTTGCATTTAATAAAAAAGTTCACAAATTAAATTAAGAATATCCTATAAAGGAGAAACAGTTATTTACCAACAAACTATAAATAAATTAATAAATAAAAGTATTGTACAATCATATTCACTTTGATTTATTTTCGAATACTCCTAATTATATAGTGAAATAAATATTCAATACTTTATGATAACTATCTATCATTTGCATTAATATTAAGGTTTAAATTTTAAGTTGGAACTTGAAACGAAAATTTTATTAATATTGCTTTCAATTTAGAAGTCTTAACAGAATGTATGTAATTATAGGATGAATGTAATTTTAGAGTATTTCAATTACGACTAAACTTGTTCAAATATTTTATAAAAAAAAATTTTAAAAAAATCCTACTTAGTACTTTTTATCTTCAGCATTCATTTTATTTGTCAAAATAGTAGACTTCTTATTTGTACAGATATATCAAATCTAGCAATAAAAGGATCAATTTCACTTTATCTCAGGAAAAAATTTTCAAGTAGCTTCCAGTGGCGGAGCTATACTTAAACTACTTTCATCCATTTAATCTAATCAATCATCGATTTTCTTACATGGACTACCACAACCTTTAAGAGAAGGTTTCTGTCAAGAAGTTTCCGTTTCCGTTTAAATCCAAAGTTGACGGCAATTCCATCAAAAATCATACCTGGAGTGACATTAAGCAATAACACCCCTAAGGGATTGAAGCTTTTAGAAAAAGAAAATGAACTTATACAACAAAGAGTCCATTCCTCTTCATTATTATTATTTTTTTTTTACAGCCAAGAAAATTGGTAGCTGTGGAAAAATTTACTCTTTCTCTTCTCATTGCCAAGACGGAAGAAAAGATTCTACTCATGTGTGAGTGGGAGGAAGTCCAGATCGATCGGTTTTTGCGCGACTTCCGATCGATGATTCAAGTAGCCATGCAAGATGGATTCAATGCTCGCCAAGAGATAGGGGGGTGCAACCGGGAGGTGGACAGCAATTCCGATGGGGAAAAGTATCAGGAAAAGGATTGAAGTTTTCTGGATAAAATTCTTAGAAAGAGCAGCCAACAATTCTTTGTCTCTACTCCCTTCAGTGTCTTTTTGGAACCTCATGGGATTCAAATGAAGTGCCATTCTGCTTTATTAAATTGCTTTCTTTCGGGTTACCTCCTATATTCCGGTATTTTTTTTTTTTTTTTTTTTACCCCCATCGAAACGTTTTGGAAACTTCTACTGACTTTTTCTGAGCTACCACATTACACATAAAACGCATGTTGAATGACAAAAAGGAAGATCTGAAGCTTTAGAACTTAATCAGATATATAGTACTATACTGGGGAAGTTAAGTTTTAAACAGATTACAAAAGGAGAAACAATTTGTTTTATTGCAACTACATATATTCAATTTTATCAATTTTTTGGCAATTTTTGAGTTGCAACTGCATATATCGAGCTTTTATCTTCGACATACATTGAATGATTAAAAAGGATGATTCTGAAGTTTTAGAATTTTATTAAGTATGTTGCCATACTATAATAAAAAATAAGTTTGAAACAGAGATTTAAAAAATTATTGCAACTATATAGATTCAATTTTACCAATTTTTTTGATATTTCCCATGGTTGTTTGTTGCAGAACTGAAACTTAATACAAATTATAGGATAAAGATTAAAGATAAACTTGTCAAAATAAATAAATAAATAATTTTTTTTTCATTTAAATTCATTTAAAAGTTTTCGGGCTTATCATTTAAAAACATGATGTTTATTTAGGCTATTATATCTCGAACACCACTAGAGCTCTACACTAAATTATTGAACTCGTAGAAATTAATAAGAAGAATATAAAGTATACATAAAAAGAATGTAAATAAACAAAAAAACAAAAACAAAAAAAAGAATAAAGCTTCTAGTCCGATGGCTAAAAAAGAATTCTGGTATATTAAAATGCCGACCAAATTAATAAAAAATATCGATTTAGGAGACAATGTCGATATACCGGGATTCTACCGATTAGACATGAACGTATTATGAAGGCGCCAAATATATTCGTGAATTCGTGTTAAACTGTATTTGGGTTTAACCAAATCTAGACGACATATAAATTACAGTTTATTCTACAATACATTTTAGAGTAAAAATCCTTTCGTTTACATTTTATTCCAATCATAATTTTTCTTATTTCATTACAAAACTTTGAAACTTTGTCTCAAAATAATAGTGACTTATTAAAAGTTAGCATAAATTTTACAGTATTTTGGGCACCTAACAAAACAAAATCCCTTGTTAAGAAAGATTGGACTTAATTAATTGTAAAACATTTCAGATAACATTCTGTCCCAGATAATACATTAATTATATTTTTAAAACTCTTCAGTCAACACAAAATATTAGTATACCAACTAATAAAAATGAAAAATAAAAGCATTTATCCAGTGTAATTTCAAAGTGATAGTTAAAGCAAACTTATCTTTGAAAACTTAAACTTCATTCTGTATTTGCAATCAGATTTGAATAAGTGAAGAAAAATTCAAGATGGTCAGGAAACATACAGCTTCAGAGTTAAAATTAGAACCTATTCGGATAACCGAATATCTCGATAATTAAGTTTATTTCTTAAAACACGCATTATCCAACGCAATTTGCAGCTGAACTATTATCACAATCAGCAAATACATATGAATGGAGTTCTACAGTATTAATTTTCCGTACTAGTTCCAAAAATTGCATTTTGAAAACTAAAATGGGCTAAACTTAAATTTGGCATACAAAATGTTTTTCAGTGACAATAAAATACAAAAGTTTTATTTTGCTCTCGTTAAAACAAATGTCCTCGCAGCACAGTCCATAACAAAATTATCTTCAACACGAATTGCAGCTAAATTACCATCATCAAATCCATTAATTATATTCCCAAAAGAACTGCTTTATTTTCAAAATTCGATAATGGGAAATAGAAAGAAAGTATCGAACTCCATCATGATACCATACCGCCTCATAAACAGCTAAAATATCGACAAAGAAACATTTCACCGAACAGAAAATCATTAACTATACATTGAAATTGAATTTCTCTTCATTCCCAACTTTGCTTTAAATTCTAAAGGAAAAGGACGAACCAACCAAAAAATAAGCATAACAAAATCAATTATCCCACTGAGGATCTAAAACTCAGTTCACCGGACCCATTGCTTGCTCATAAATCTTGCAAAAGGTGTCCTCTGTATGTTGTGCAACACCTCACAGCAAACAATAAGTTCCGATTCGAACGTTTCTGTTCGAAAGAAGCTGTTTTAATATTTATTTATTCGATCGCCAAGTCGCGTGCGACCGCTGTCTTGAAGAAAAGCAGGGGGGGGGGGGGAGTCCTCTAGAAATTAGTTCAACGGAAGGGGGTGAAGAGATGTGATACAATCCCGGTGGGTTTTTTTTTTATATTTATTTGTTCTAGAACAGATATGAAGATGAGCGAACCACTTTTGTTTCCGATAAAGCTCTCATTTGCATCGAAAATCGATGGGGATATGAATCTGAGATGCATCAGATTGTCTCCTCCATTTATATTCACGTAAAGTAATCGAGTGCAGTGAAAAAGGCAGGAACGATGGTGGATTTGCTGTAAGGGAATGACGCATGGAGAAAAAACGTTTAATTCAGCTGTGTCTTTCGTTGTTTGCTAAACAATTTAAATATTATTTATAAGAGGAACTCAGGTGATTCGCGAGTATAAAATAAAAATAGCAATAAAATTATATTTTCAACAAGCAAAATTTTATAAGATTGTTTTAAAAGGATATGTAGGATGAATGGGAATTATATAGTTTCATTTACATCTACAGTGATCCCAGATAGAAACTATTTAGCTAACTTAAATTGTTTGAATACCTTAAAATCAAGCAAAATCATCCGTGTCTTTCATTGCTTCCTAAAGAAATTTAATAATATTTTTACGGGGAACTCTGGTGATTTGCGATTCTGTTTCTATAACTGTTGTTTTAATAAAAATTATATTCTCAACAAGCAAAATTTCAAAAGACATGTTCTATATAGAATGAATGAGAGTTATAATAGTACATCTACAATGATCAATGAAAGAAACTATTTAGTTAATTTACATTGCTCAAATGCCTCAAAATATCATATAAATAGTTTACAGAAACCTACAACAGCGCGTGAAATTAACGAACGTCACAGAAAAAATGTGAAAACCATGAAATAGACAAGAAAATATGAGTTGATGCATTAAAATAGAAGAATATATTTATTTGGGGGGAAAAAAATTCCTTGTTGACGTAGTTAATGTAAGTGTTCTTTGTCAACTTTAGTTTAAATAACTGAACAACTTTCTAGAAGAGGGTGTCAAATGACGTATGGGGAAACGCTCAAAACTTGGAATGTAGAGGGGGGGGGGGTGATATGGTCAGTTGATAAATATAAAGCATTAATATTTTTCGCCTAGTCAACGATAATAAGAAAAGCATTTTGTAAGCAGTAATAGTTGTTATTCTATTTTCTAAAACAGGTATTCCTATATTCGATGCAATGTCACATAGCATTTTCTTCCACTGAACTGTTCATTCTCACGCAATCTGTATTTTATACGTTAAAACGGTCCCCAATGTAGTCTGTGTTTACGACCACCTGAGGAGCCGTTGCCGAATTAAAGCTAAGATTAAGTAGTGCAGGCATCCGTAAAATCTATTTTTACCGCAAAATCCATTTTTTATAGTTAAATCCATTTTTCCGTAAAATTTTAGAACGTAATTTTAGAGAAATATTTATTTTATTATTTAATCACAGTGATTCAGTGGTTTTATAGTAAATATTACTGTCAAAATTACGGTACATCAGATTCTCTGTTCATAAATTTTTACGATAAAAATGGATTTGACGATTAAAGAGGCTTCAGGGTACCATTGCTTTTTACCGTAATTTGATTCGGAATTTTTAGAGTGTAGGGCACCGCTATTTAAAGTTTTGAAAACATCAGAATTATAATATATTGATTGCTTATTTAAATAATAGTTTTCTCTTTTGAAAATAAAATTAGTACACTTACCTTTTTATGAAAATCATTAAATTTTGTATTTGAATGAAATTAGATAATTTTCTTACCTGCAAAGACAGAAAAACAAATAATTAATCATACGGGTAAAAATATTACAAAAAATATTTATTACAAAAATTCAATGTGCTAACTTTATAGGAATTAGAAATACTCTTAACAATTAAGTAATTAAAAGCTTGATCTAGGTTTAACTAAATAATCATTTTTAATTTGTTTTTATTTTATTTTATAACCGTCGTTGAACAGTCGACCCGATTTCATGGGATTACGACTGCTAATATTCAACTCATTAGCCTTGTAATTTTTGAACCAATCCAGAAGACAAGGAAACTCCTGGATCAGTACCCCCAGAGGTATTGATTTGGTATGGGAACATGAAGGACTTTGAAACTCGACAGATTTAACGTGCATCAGCCACCATTTACTACACGGGGAGTATTCGGCCGGCGAGGATCGAACCCACGACCTCTCGGACATGGGCTCAGCGCCCTACCGACCATTTTAATTTGTTTGTGGTTAACAAACTATGAATGACAATGTCCTGGTCAATAAGAAAATTTTTTTCAATAAATATCTGTAAAAACAGACGATTTGACGCCGAGAAATTTTTTTTTTTTTTTTTTGTAAAAAAATTATTGTAATAATAATATTTCTAGATTTTTATTTATTTTTTTAAAAAATAATTCTGGTTAAGCCAAAATATATGGTGTTTAAACCTTTCATATTGTAATTTTCCGTTCATATGGTAACGATATAATAAATGACAATTCTGATTTTCAAAATGATAGTTCATATTACAACACATTTAGTAAAAAATACAATACTGAAAACTATATTTAACCGAATAAATAGTTTATATGACATGTTCTGAGGTATCATGATTACCAAATTTTAACACATTTACTAAATATTATCACTTATTACGAAACCATACTTAATTTTGAATTTTACCCAAAATTATTTCAAAAATGCTATAATAGTATTTACCGAAATTTTGGTGCTCTCATATAGCCAGAAACATGGTACATTTTTCCATATTCTGGTAGTTTTGATGCTATTTTTTTCTCAGTGTACATAAAAATTTAAAATTAAATTTAAAAAATTTTAATTCCGTAACTTATTGAACATTGTATGCACTCTTAACGGCGTCGGTTCAACGTTGAAAAATACATCGAAACTTTTAACTATTACGGAGTGCCATTTTGTTTCAATGACGATAAGGGATTAGGTTAAGCCATGTCTCCGTTCAACTTGAATCATCGTTCCATAATTTCATTTAGACCCAGAAAACGGTAAATTTTATTATATTTTGATAGTTATGACCAAACGTTTTGGTCAGTGGTTTGGTTCTAATAATGGTAATTTGAAAAACTACTTAACTTTATAAAAACTAAATAAGTTGCTAAGTTGAGACTTTTTTCAATTCAGATTGGTATAAGATTGTTTAAACAGCGCGGTAATATCATTCAAGCTAATCTTTAACAGGTTGCAGGAAATTTTCATAATGTAAAGATTCAACATTAAATAACCAATGCAAAAGTTGTAAGAGTTTTAAGTTCAAAATTGTTAATATAAAAAATTAGAAAAATACTTCAAAAATGCGTCTTCATAGAATCGTTTGCTTAAAAAATATGCTTCCTATGTAAATGTGAAGCGTTACTATACTGTAAAAAATACCGGATCAAATTATGGTATAATATACAAGCGATTTGAGTACATTATTCGTAAAATCTATTTTTACCGTATAATATTATACTGTAATTTTACTGTGTTTATTACTGTAAAAATTAAGAAACGTCAGATTTTTTTAACTGGATTTTTTTCCGAAAAAGTACCGGCACCGTGAGTGCTGATACTTTTTACCGTAATTCGATCCTAAATTTTTTACAGTGTAGAAATGAATATATACACTGTAATATAATACAGTTTAAGTAATTCTATTACTATAATAATTTGAAAAATGTTCCAAATTTAAGAGCTAGTTTTAGAATAAAAAGGGATTTTTTTTTTCCTCCATTCTTTAACATAACAAAAAAGAAGACTTAAAAGATTAATATTAGTGGAGCTTTGTACCATAGGCAATTGTCTTCTTAAAACATTACATCTTATTATTTCTAGTTTCGTGACAGTACTTTCCCTTATTTTTATAGTCGTCACATAAATCGAAAATGCAGCAAATACAATAGATGGTGTGTTGCATCAGCGCTTAAGTGTGACGGATTCCAAAATTCTAATAAAACAGTCAAAACCATTCTAAAGGGAGAGGAAAAACAGCATAGAAATGCACTCATGGTGAAATCCTGGATATATCTAAAAACTTGTGCCCCATTTCATGGAAAATGAAACATAATTATTTTCAGTTCGTGAAATCCTTTCTCTCTGCCTACTCGACCTACAAAATTTTATTTTTCAGGAAAAAGAAAAAAAAAATGGTTAAAGAATTTTCAAATCTATTTCAGCAATCTGCCAAAGTACCCAGTTAGTTGGCTGACAACAGGTTTTGGGTTCTACATAGTTTATTTGGAAGAAATTTACAATAAAATTCTTTAATGACTTCTGCCTGATATTTGGAAAACAACGGAAAATAGTTCGTTTTCTTCTCCCTTTTTATAAAACTAAATAAATAGAAAAAACATGTTTGGATTTGTTACTTTTAAGAACTTAATTTAATAGCGTTTTTGAACATTTTTGAAAACTTCGATACAAAAGTAGAAAATAGAATTTGAATAAGAGTTATCTAAATGAAATTATTTCTACACGTCATAAACACAAAACACATATGTTGGTATTATTATTTATAAGAAATTCTTTAAAAATTAAAAAAAAGAAAGTCTACAGAGCAAATGAATTACTACCGTCAGAAAAAAATCTTGTCATAAAATCTCAATTGAACTGAAATAAGAAAAAGGCTGCAATGTTTTTACAATTTAAACCCTTATATAAAGTTCAATTTATCGAAAAATTTTAATTATTTTTTTTTAACTTAGCTTTAAACGGTTATAATTAACTTAATTAACGGTTAATTAACGGTTAATACTTTCTACACTAAGCAATTTAAATAGTTCTCAAACTTTTAAAATAGAATTAATACAATACGGTTTGTATTATCATAAACAGGTGTTAATATATTTAGGAATATCAATTATTATTACAGACATATTATTATTAAAACATCATCATCGAAATAAGAATCGAAAATTCGACTCAATTCGAATTAACAACAAAGAACAATTACAATCATGGCATTTGGTCTTTTCAGGTATGTGTGATATATCAAATTATTTTCATTCTAAGGTTGCTTTTGCTAAAAATGAGCTATATATAATATAAAACGTTGGCATGTCACTCTAATATTAGTCTTTATGAAATGGTATAGTCAATTATAACAGAAATGAAGTTTTTATATTTTAGAAGGCTGGTGAATAAAAAATAAAAAAACTCATATTTTGGTCATTTGTAATTTCAGGACATTTGATCATTACAGGTACACCACGATCATTTCAGGTATTATGCATTTTCATTTTAAGGCTCCTTTCCCTAAATATGTATTCATATATAATATGATATGTTCAATGTTAATCTTTATAAAATGGTATTGTCGATTACAATAGAAATGAGATTTCTAAACCTTAGGTGGTCGGGGGGGGGGGAAGAAGTAGAACTGATTATTTTGACGATTATACAAAGTACAAGTAGAGCAAATAATCGAAAGAGGGATGTGGAGTTGGAAACATGACTCCATCCTTTTTAAATATAGTACAGTAGGGGACCCACTGGTAAATTAGCCCTTGACACTGCACCCCTGCAGGTCATGGGTAACTGAAAACCACCACATGGGTAAATATAGGCTTTTTCCTTTTTCTTCTTTTATGGGACTTGGAAAGTAAACTTGAGTATTTTGAAGTACCGCAATCATTCAAAAGTGCACTCCTAGAGAAATATAGGCTGCCAATATCATTTTTTTTTTTTTTTTTTTCATGGCGGCCTCTTTTTTTCTGAAGATCAGATTAAAAAAATTCTTCATATCGGAATACCGCACTCTTAAAGGTATTCCGGAACTGCCATATGCATATTTATTTTAACTGAATATTTTATTGCACAATATTTATGGCATATTTACGATGATTCTATGACATATCACCTAGTTGTAGAATGCAAGTATTGTATTTCTATTTTTTTTTTAATACGTATGAATTTTGTTGTTAGAAATATAATAAGTTTTAAAAAGAAAAAAAAAATTTAAATAGTTGTTATAATAGTGACAAATATGTATAGTAAATTTAAAATAATTTCTATGAAAATAGAAGTGGGACACTTAAACTAAATATATATAGGTATGAACTAAAATCCAATAAAAGTATGTAGAGTGTAAATGATTAACACATTTCAATATTTCTCTCGTACAACCTTAATAACTTAATATTTTAGTGCAGCAGCTTATTTGAGAAGTGATTGTCAAAAATTTAGCCTAGTTATAATTTAATTGGATTTTTAGAGCTATTACACCGTCATACTTAATAACGTTCACATCTTTTTACCGATAATTTATCTGTGAAAGGAATTAACCATTAATTCTGGCAAAAGTGTTGAATTATATGCGCATAGGTATAGCGAAAATGAAATGATTCCTGTTTCCAACATTTTTACTAAATTAAACGATGTATACACGTTTGGTTTTTGTGTGAAAAATATCTAGTTTTATCACTATATTATTAACAGATAATAATCTACCAATACAACAACGTAAATGTCGGAAAATTAAAAAGCATTGCAATTTAACTATATTAACGAATTAATAAAAGTTTCTTGATGGAAGATCATGTAATTACTTGGCTATTTTTTTTTTAGAATTAAGTGAGGGTTAACAGAACTTTAATAAACATTCTTAGACTAATACCAGACACTGGCACTGATAATCGAAATATTTAAAAGTTCAACCCTATTTCTTAACACGTCGTCTTACTAATTCACGTTGCCTAATAAATGCTGTTGCCTATAATAAATAAATGCTGTTGCCTAAAAAAATGTGGTTTCTAAAAATTGAAACTTCTGATCCTAGATACTTTTTAAACATTCCTTACGATCTACATCGATGACAGCATAATCCATTACCCACTTTAAATCTGTCCTTTGTTTAGTTTAAAAGAGTTTTTTGAAACGATTACACAAAGGAAAATAAATAAATAAAATCGAAGCAAAGATATAATTTTAAACGCCATACTATACTATAAAGTAATAAACATTTCTGATTAAAAAAAACTTAATCATGGTATTAAAACCATAATATACGGTATTTAAACCATTCATTTGTTAACTTTTCCATTCATATGGAAAAATTCTGGTTTTCAACACTTTAGCTCTTCTCACCACACATTTCGTAAAAAATACGAAATTGAAAAGTAAATTCTACCGAATAAATGGCTTTTTGGTATGCTCTAAGGCAGCGGCGACTATGAAACCTTAAATGATCACATTTCTTTCGGTGGAACCACACATTGTAAACATTAAATGTCTATAGAAATAATTATATGCATAGAAGCAATTGCGGGCGTATTAACCTAGGTCTACATCTATGGAAATCTAGAATTCTTGTATGCCAAGGTATTAACCAGTAAAAGACTACTTTATTTAGAAAACATTTAACATGAGTAATTTAATTTATATTTTTTAGTTTTGGTCCTTAGTACTCTTTAATTAGATTTGATATCCGACACTTGAATTCGCACTCTTGGAGCCGTATCTAGATTGGTTTTAAATTAGTTTTTAAATAAGCTAAATTATTCTTTTTGTTTAAATGTTAAATGAAATCTAAAAAAACTGCTATAAACTTTGAAATGGTTACCAGGGAAACATATTCCGTTATTAACGAATTTAGCTATTAAATTTTGATTTCAAAAGCACGAGGGGAATAAAAAATTTCATAAATGCAGGTCTATTCAAGATATTATTATTTGAAAAAAATAAGAAATTAAAAAAATGTCTATTTTTTTACCCTTTAAATTTAATTTCATAAAGGGAATTTATAAATAAATAATAGATTATTACTTTGACGTAATTATAAATTCGAATTTCAAAAATCAATACTGTGAGGTAAAAAGAGTCCTTACTCTCGGACTTAAGGAACAGCTACTCTAAGGTACAATAAAATTAACACATTTTATCGCATATTATATGGCGCTTCGATGAAAATTACCGAGCTTTTGTTGATCCCATAGAGCCAGAAGTTCGGTAAATTTTACCCTATTCTAATATTTTTGATCATACCTTCTTTTTTTTTCGGTGCATGTACTATCTGACCACAGAAAATCAACTAGGTTTTAAAATAGATAAATAGCTTAAACATTTAAAAAATTATAAAATATTACGAGATTTATCATGCCAAAAAAAATTATTTAAATCAATGAATATTTCTTAATTTTTACACATCTTTACGAATCCAAACAATTCTGTGTTGGAGTAACTTTTTAAATATTAAAAAATTAAATTAAAAAACTTTTCCTTTTCACAAAACTGTTGCTTGTCTTCAAATTGATACCTTGCGTTATGTTCCTAATTAACATGGAGGACAATGTAAACAAACTATTAGGTGAAAAAAATTCATGTTAATAATTAACATAGTGAATTAGATAAACAAACTACTAGAGATAAACAAAATTAATGTTCATAATTAAAATGTGTAAGAATTGATAAACAAACAAAATTCATATTCGTAATTAACATGGATGACTTGACAAACAAACTACTAGAGATAAAAAAAAAATCATAATTATAAATTCATAAATAACTGTGGACAAACTCAAAACAGCAGATATTCGCTAAAAGGCGCACAATGCTTATTTTTCTATACTTGAAAATTATTAAGAAAGATAAATAAAATGGTATGGTTTTCGTCATTTATTTAATTTTGTGTTTACTTTTTTTTTTTTTTTTTCAATTTATAAAATTAAACGAAACGAACAAACAGTCTTGGTTGTCTTGGAGAATTACGCGTCATACAAAATTACACATTACCGAAAATGAATTTATCTCTTATATATTTAACTGCTTAACAAAACGTCTTCATTGCTTTTTCTCGGCATAATAATCATCTCTCATTTGGTATTGCTAAGTGATGTGCTAAGATAATGGTCCATTGTTCGTTGGTGGTGATCTTAAAAAACAAAACAAAAAAAAAAAAAGGTTACAACTTCAAGACACGCTGCTTGGATTCTGAGTGCTATTTTCATCATAGAACGGAAAGAGAGGAAATTACACGAACGTCACGACCTTTTAAAATTATGTTTAATTCGAATTAAATTAGGCCTTATAAATATCAGACATAAAGTATACCGTGAAAAGTTAAGAGCAAAGCTATGGCAGCCCCCTTCCTTTCTCTGTTAGCAACAGCACGTGGCTGCGAAATTACCTACGGATGAACTATGACAAAGAATTGACTTTAACTGGTTTTTGTGTTAAGAAAGTTGGCGTTTGAGTTGTTCCGCCTCTGCGGGTGGTTTCGTCTGTTGATATGGATTTCTTCTTGGCGCATTTATTATTGTTATTTTTTTTTTTTTTAATTTTTCTCCCAGTAAGGATTGTAATTGTTACGTAAAAAAGGCTTTGTGTATAATGATGTAATATTTGCGCACCTTTAAACATTAGATACATTTTAACAAAGATATGACAATGGATTTTTAATAAATAAATAACGGGAAGGGTTATGGAAATAGATAAATATTTATTATTTTTAGATGCATATTTTTCAAATTACTCTAGTTTTGTAATAAGGAATTATTTTAGCAACTCAGGGTCTAATGAAAGTGCATTATAAATTAAACATTCTTAATAAATGAGATTAAGACACATTTATTAAACCAAGTTTTGAATAAAAACATCGGCGATTCTAACGAGAATAACTTGGCCTTACATTTTTATAAACAAACTTTATATTATCATGCAGTTTAAAACACTAGTTGTTTATCGAAAAGAAATATTTCGTCCATGTGTTTTAAAGATGAGCCGATCAGTTTATTTCATGAGTGCTTTAAAAGCTTGCGATTTGTCGTTCACATTGCTAATGTTTGAAATAAAAAATTATTAAATGTTTAATGCCATTGTACATATTTTCTGAGTATTCATGGGATAAAGTTAGAGATAGTTTGCACTCTTAAATTACAAGAAATTGCACGGACACATCTACTAACCTACTTGATCGAGTAATTTAACAAGAAAAAAAACCGATTGTGTCAAGTAACTTAACAAGTAATAATGTACTTTTTCAAGTACATTAACTGAAAATACACATAAAAGTTGATAACAATACATGACTTTACGTTGGAAGATAAATGGACAAGAAAAACAAAGGGAAAAAAATTCACAGTATAATAAATCTTCGGAAATTTAAAAATAGGCTAATATTTTTTTTTATTTTTAATTTCCGGAATTGGCGATTGTAATGGCGATCGTCTGGAACTTCTTCACGAAGAATACAAGTGTCGTTTGGTGTTTCACGTGTTGCCAGATGCCTTGATTGATAATGACAGATTACATGTTGTACCCAGAGTAATGAAAGGATCTTGTAATAAAGTGCCACTCACCCTGTCTGGGACTCTGGGTGTATTTTTTTCCCTCTAGGGTTGCCAATTTATGAGAATTTATGCTCGATCAAAGATTTTCTTAAAAAGAAATATTAATGAAAACATATCGGATTCTGAAACTAAAAACAAATTTAAGATAAAATTCTATTAACGACAATAGAAAAAAAAATGACAATTTAGTTTCTAGTGGATTATACTTTTTATATTTATTTGTTGCAAACGAATTTATAAAATTAAACTTTTTATTACAAAGTGATATTCATCACAGCACTAAAATACGATGAATACGAAATAAAACCAGTAATATGTATTTATAAAATACTTCTATGAGGAAAAACTAACATTTTTCTCACATTTCAGAATGTAATAATACAGTCAAAAACTTGGAGAAAAAAAAAAAAGCTTTGTAATTATTACCGGAATCTGCAAAAACGGAACGCTAAATAGAAGAAAAGAATTGTAGGAAAATTTGCCTAAGGGGTAGATGCTTCCCTGACAATTCTCTGAATGTAATAAAAAAGAGAATTTATGATGATATTTCAGATTTCTAAAACGATGAGAACACTAGCATCGCAAAAAGTTATGAGTTTGCGTTAAAACGATACTAGATGACTCGTAAACCTTTTCATTACAAAAGGAAGCATGGAAGTTTTAATCTCGAGACCATTTTAAGAGAAATTTGAGTCCGTAAACTGACCCCTTTCAAAAAAATTTTTTACAACTGTTTCTTCAAAAAAAAAAAAAAAAAAAAAAAGAACACTAATAACGGATTGAATTCATACCTTAACTCCTTAAAAGACAAAAAAGAAAAAAAACTTACATTCACATATTTACAAAATAAAGAACAGATATTTTCACGAAAAGTTTTAACAAATTAATGTTTATACAATTAGTTATTTTAATGTAAGGGAATCTTAAGATCTTTCTTTCTATAAAAAAATGTATCTTTGCTTATGGTGAAAAACTGTCTTAAACAAAATTTCTGTAAGACATCGATCGATTCAGAGTTAGAGTTACATTTTACTGTAATTTTAAACTAATTTTTTTCGAAGAAAAATTTTATTTTAATGTATTCTTAAAGAATCCTTCTCGCTGTAAAAATTGTAATGCTTTTTTCTTTTCTGTCGAAAAATAGACTACTGAGTGAATGGTTAATGCTTCCTGATGTGACACTTGAATTATTCACCACAGTACGATTCTTTTTTTATATCATGAATACAAAGAATATTTTTATGGAACAAAAAAAATCTCTCACATTTTTCGATGAGAGAGGCACTTTTACCATATTCCGCACACCTGCGGTTGAATTGAAAATGAAGTATAAAAACGAAAGAAAAAAAAAGTCTTACTGTACAAAAGGTATGCTCAATATTCGACGCGCCAACATTCAAAAGAGCCAACTCAAAATGCATCAACAAGCAAGAAGATGGTGGAAACGGTAGGACAATACAGAGACAATTTTTTTCTTTTCGAATTCTTTTTATCCTGTTTTTCATTTATTTTCCAAAGCCGGGTGATCGAATAAAATAAAATGCCGAATGCCCAATTTATTAGAGTCCGAAAGTAATTGTGCAGCGCTTCGGGGTGAACCACCCAAGCTCCACGTCCAATTTGTCTTTGTCTCTTTTGTACATTCAATGTTATGAAAGAGAAAAGAACAAAAAAATATTCTAAAAAAAAAAACTATGTCATCTCATTTTAGTTATCTATTTTTCAAAATTGAGTTGTTATCGTATTTTATGTCCTCTTAAGTTATTTTTCATTATAGATTTGTCATCATCCCGAACTTTGACAAATACGAACATTCTTTATATCAATTTTGTTCTTTATTTTAATCCGAACAAAAAAGTCGCTGGTCCCACGAAAAGGCATCTGAACCAATCAGTGAATAACACAATAATATCGTGCGCCTTTTATTAATAATGTTCGGAACATGTCGTCACGAAATATTCCAAGTCATTCTTCAGAGACTACTTAAATTTTGTTTGATTGAAAAAGTGTTCCATGATAAAAGTAGCTGCCAAAGATAATTTATTAACTTGGAAAATTTGCCTTAATTACTATCGAAAATGCAGTTATAATAACAGAAAAAATGAAAGAAATACTGGTTGTCTATTGGAAAGTAGAAAATAGAACAATTAGAGGAAAAATTAATAACAGATCAGAGAAGAATAATTTGATTTTAAAAATTATGAAGTAATTATAAGCATTCAGGATATACTATTACACCACTTCAACCTAATTTTTTTCATAGATTTTATTAATACATCCCGATGTATTTTTTGTAAAATAAAATATTATTTTAATTTAATGGTTGTAAAATTAATTTGCAGTAAAAGTAAGATCTTTAATCTAAAAATAAATTTCTCCATTTAAAAAAATATATTTTGGGTTATACGTAGTTGTAGAAAGTAGTAATATTGTATTTATATCAATGTTCTATGAAAAGAATAAAATGAATCAATAGTTACAGAAAATGCCATAATGATTAAGAAGCCAGAGCTAATTATTTTATTTGAGAAATTATAAAATATTTACAAATTGTGTAATATAATTTTTTAATAGAGGCCTGGCAATTTTTTTTATTTATAATTTTGGTTAGATTATAAATTTATCAAAAAAGTAAGATTTTTATTCTAGAAATAATTTCTCCGATTGAAAAAAAAAAGTGAGGGCTAACCATGGAAGGTTTTCGTGGTTTTCCTCTCCATGTAACGCAAATGCGGGTTAATTCTATCAAAAAGTCGTCCATGAAGCAAATTTCTCCCAATACTTAATCCAGGAGTTCCCTTGTCTTCTGGATTGGGTTCAAAATTTCAAGGCGGCGTAGTTTAACATTGGTAGTCGTAAACCCAAAATCGGGTCGGCGGTTCAACGTTGGTTATAAATGTTCGCAAAAATACATGGTACAAGAGAAGAAGCAAAAAATAATTCTGTGCCCTTTTCTTAAACTAAAAATGTATTTAAAACGCAGATCTAATTATAAAAGCTAGCATAGGACATAAACTGTAATTCGATGTCTATTTGATCAGTATCTAGTTAACAGTTATTTAACAAATCAACCCATATCAACTATATTCAATGAAATGAAACATATATTTCTGACAGCCTCTTTTTATATAATTGTAGAATATTTCTATAACATAATTAGTTAAAAATAACAAACTAAATTACTATAACTATAAATGGTAAGATAAAGTGAGTGGAATTCTGATTTTCTTTTTCTTTTAAAAAGAAAGAAAGAAAGACTGCTATTGTTAGAGCATCACGTAAGACAGAAGCTGTAATTCGGTATTTAATTTGTTCTCTTTCCAGTTAAAAAAAGAAAAAAGACAACTTGTGGGAAACTAGACTAATTTTGGAGCATTGTTGTTGGAGCTTGTACACTTGAGCCTTTTGTTTCCCAAAGTTAAGCGAAAACAACCCCAGAAGTTATTCACATAAATAGAAATGCAGCAAAAGCAGTTTATTTACGAATGCAAAAATAAACAAGCGATTTTATTCCAGCTAACGCTCCTTTCATTCTTATTGAATGCAGTCAAATTACTTTGAAATCAAAGAATAATATAATTTAAGACCTCAAACGCATTAAATAAAAGCTAGATCAGATGAACAATCGGCGTCTAAAGAAAATAAATGATTAAATCTTAAATTGTTTGCATTGTAAAAAATCTTAAGATTAGGAGCATGTCTTACACACAATGCAAGAACAAATTAAAAAAAAAAAATAGTAATGAAATTAGTCTTTCTAAACTTTTAATTGAAATAAATTAAAAACTTTCAAAAAAGTAACTCATTATTTTGGTTTACTACTCATAATTTTGGTAATTTATAATTTAGGTATAATACAATGAATTTTTCCAGTTTTGCAACCTCAGAAAAAAAAATTTAAAAATTCATTCCAGTTCCTGAGCTTATAAATAAATATGTTTGGCTTAACTTTTGTATAAAAAATGTAATTGCAATTGGATAAATTTATAGCATGGTTTTTATAATTGTTTAAAAATTTCGATCTTCATAAAGGTTATTGTTAAAAACAAATGCGCATGTCGTCTAATGTAAAATTATAAATAACGATAAAATAAAAAGTAATACGTATTTGTATATCATATTATGTATATCATAATTGTAATTTAAAAATTTCGTAGATTAAATGTGAAAAATATCGTATTAAAACAAAGCCAAAAAATCAGTTCAGTTTGCTGTTTGGTCTAAAGTATGTCTTTAAAATACTAACAAAACTCGTTAACTAGTAAGGTTTGACAAGGTTTTGAAACCATTGAATTTTCAGTAATCAATTTAGATTTAATTAATTATAACAATTGATTCCACACTCGAAAATTAAAAAGAAATGCATTCAAATAGAAAACCGTATATATATAACATTGTTTAATAAAATTTAAATTTTCAGAATCCTTTGACAAGAGTTTTTTAAAATAAAAATCTAATTTAAAAAAATGGTTTAATATCTCAACTGTAAATTATAACAGTAGCTTAATACTGTACACGAAAAATCATACTATAACTTCAAGTATGTGATATATAATGAATTGGATGAGATAGCTCTATTTCCAGATACAGCTAAGGAGTGGATGTACCTCACAGAATTCTTTATTTGTATTCATTGTATTTTGTAAAGTGGGAGGGATGCAATTCACGCGGTAAAAAGAATCTGGTAAAATAACCGTATGGTATTGACATTGTTAAAAAATAAACGTTATTTTGGTTAGTAAAGCAGAAAATAATTTATTTAAAACATTCATTTGGTATTTTTTCCATTCATATGGTGGCGGCTTACCGGAAATTCTGGTTTTAGAAATTATAGTTCTTATTTCCAAACAATAAGTAACAAAATACGAAACTGAAAATAAAATTTAACCAAATAAATGGGGTTTTTTCCCGTGCTCTAAAGTATTATGATAAAGTTACCAGATTTACAAAATTTTATCACATATTACGAGACCATTTTTAATTGTTAATTCTACTAAAATCGTTGCTAAAATGCTACAATAAAAATTGCTGAGTTTTTCGGTGTTCCCATAGAGCCAAACACACATTAAATTTTACCATATTCTGATAATTTTGACCAAAATTGTTTTTTTTTTTTTTTTTTTTTTTTTTTTTTTAATGACACCTAGGAGAAAATGTAAATAATGCACTAAGTGAGGGGAAGCATTGGTAATATTTTGTAGCTTTTAGTATTGGTAGCTTCCGTAGACTCTTCATAGAATTATTTCAGAACTGCTATTTAAATTTAATGATAATTATGATAATTTTAATAAACAACAAATTTTAAAAAATTCCAAAGATAACTTCCTGTATATAAAAGAATTTGCTCACTTCACATTGTTATAAGTTGCTTTATTTGACTGTCAACTATGTCAACTGAATGAATACCCCACAAACCGAACAACGAACCAAGTGAGGAGTTTTAGGTAAACAGGGTAAACAGTAAAAGGGGGAGAAATATATCCTCTGTACTACATAGAGGCCATTGTACTGAAAGAAACAGCTTTTTATCACCACAAAGATAGCCGCAAAGTCAACTGTAACTTTGGTCTCTATATAAATCAGATACGACAAGGGGCTTTTTGATACGATGTATACGCATGCCACTATTATCTCTCTTCTAGAAGTTGTTTTGGTAGAAGAAACTGCTAACTGCGTCGTTAAAGGAAAATATGTAGAAGATGTTATGATATTGCGGCATAAGCAAGTGCTTCATTTGATAAATTATTCTAATAATACTTTCTGATGATACTTATTAGAATTTCCGAGATAATGTAAGAGGAAGTCATTTTTATACGTCCTCTATGATTTCACGTAATAATTATTGGATAAGATTGAGAGCAGAATTTCAAAACTAAGTAACATTTTTTGAACAATTTTCACTATAATACAGACATCTTAAAATTGTTTGCCTTTTTAATAAGTTTAACGTACCAATAATAAAAATTTTAATCGTTAAATTATTTACATATTTAAGTTTTTTTTTACTTTGGAATATCTTGTATTAATTAGAATTAAACAATAATTATTAAATCAGAATGAGATTATTCCGAATGTAAAAAAAAAAATAATAATAATAATAAAAAAAAATAAGAAGAAAAAGGAAAATACGATTCCTATACGATTTTCTATACTTTATTCTTTGGATTATACGCATATTTATCACTTTTTATCCATTTTAATTTGCTATATTCAGCATTACTTATTACTTTATATCAAAAAATAATTGTTAAATCAAACTGAGAAAATTCGGGATTTAAAAACAAACTATCAATTTTGTTCAATTTTTTTTATACAATATATTCTTGAATTACTTACATATTTAATAGATTTCACATATTTTCAATTGGTATTTTTGATATTAGTTTCTTTTATTTTAAAATAATTTCATAAAAGTGTTTATGTATAAGAAACCATTGCATTAATATTTTCGCTTTGTACTAGAATTAATTAAATTTTCGAAGTTTGCACATTTTACATTCTTTTTCCTATAGAATTAAACATACGAACGAAAAAAAAGTCATGCTATGTATTATATTGTTTAAAAAGGAAATTATAAAGTGAGAAGAATTACACGTTTTGTTGCACAAAAGATCCCATCGATGCTTTTTTAGAATCAAATTTAATTTTCAAATTAACACATTTGTTGTTGACTTAAATAAAGTTATTCTTTACGTTAGCATCATTATTTTATACGTAGAAAATTATAGTAAATTAAATGAGTAAGTAAAGAATTCCAGATCAAAATTCGGTATAAAGCAGCAGCATTAAGGGTGCCGGCATATTTTACCGTAAAATTTTACAGGAACAGAAAAAAAAAAAAAAAATCTGAAGTATTGCAGTTTTTGTAAAATCACTACAATTAAATAAATATTATTGTAAAAATTACGGCATACATTTTCATGGTAAAAAAGGATTTTACGGATATTGTGCCGGGGTGGCAAGAACAAGTAATTTTTTACGGTGTATACGCATTTAGTTCATACTATTTATTAATTTAATTTTGGATATTATAAAAATATATTCAATAATTAAAGTTTTGCTACAGTGTTAGAAATTTTGAAACGTGTTTACCCATAATTTTTTCAAATTTGCTGTATTGCAAATATGGTTCAACATGGTACTAAGTTGATCCATATCATCGTATTTTTTAGGCTTGACTTCGTATTTTTGAAATGTTAACATGTTTCAGTTTTCACTCATTATTACGCTTGCAACCATTATGATTCAAGGGAAGATAACTATGATTCAGTGTTAAATTCATTCATATCCAATTTCAAGTTATATCCATTTCAAATTTGCTAGCATTATGATTAAAGGAAAGATTATTATGATTCAGTGTTGAATTCATTTATATCTAATTTCGTCAGCAGACTGGGAAAAAAACGACAAAATAATAAAATACTTTGAACTAGTATCAAAAACTAGTAAAGTATTTATAAATAATTTTGAAAGAAAAAAGCCTAACTTCTTCTTTTTTCTTAGAAAAAAGAATTAAAAAAAAAAAGAAAAAGAAAAAAAATTGACATCAGCATATTCTAGTAAAAAATTTCCCACGGGGCTTAGAATATAATGCTATATGTAGGTATTTTTTTCTCTTATCAGATAAAGTCGAAACGAAATTTTAAAAATAAATGTGTTTTCTCAATTTTTTTTTTACAGTTCGTGTTCTTAAAAGATTAAATAGGAAGGCGATAATAAGTTCTAGAAGCAGTGTATAAGTTGGAAATGTTGTTAATACTCGAGAGACAGGAGAAGATGTGTCTGAAATTGGAAAAGGGATTACATTTTGTAATTGTAGAGTTAGAAATTCTATTCTGACGCATTGAAATTCACGACTTTTTCGCTGAATAAAAGGGTTGAAATTACTGTAGAACGGTAAGTCGAGAATAGCCCTTATTCTAAAATAAATTCCCTTCGCACCTACGATAATTCCATACATACTCATCCAAAATATTATCTTCGAAGAAATGTTAATAGAAAAAAAATGTAAGTGGTTTTATTCTGAGTCGTTCTTTTTTGAAAAGCATAACTCTGATTTACATAATTTATTGTTTTATTACAGCATTCCAAATTCAATTTCGGAAGAAAAAAATATTTTTTTGAAATTCACTTTAAGAATGTTAGTGCATTTGTCGCATTTACTAATTTCTGTAGTTCATCGACTTCTTCACCCCTCCAAAACGTTAAATCAATTCTTATAAAATTTTTCTAATTCAATTATGTATTTTATAAAACTTTCGTTATCTGGTTAAAAAATTTTATATAAAAAATTCACAACTCTCTTATATTTATTCAGCATTTTCTTTTCATTTATTTATTAGCAATTTAAAAATTTTATTTATAAACATGAATATTTTTTACTGTGTTCCATAAGACCATTTTTTTTTTTTTTTTTTACTCTCACTACAGTAGTATGCAATGCATTTTTTAAAATCGAAATTTCTTAAATTTTCTTCGTCATAAAACATTTTATATACCAGAGCATTAAAACTGCGCTAGAAATAAATTTAACTAATTTCCACTAGTAGTTAACTTAATAAAAGGAAAGGTTTTTACTGTACTGAAAAAATTTAAAATCAGTTCATGTGACGTTTTTATTTTAAATTTTAATAAATTATAGGAAATAGTGAAAATACAAAATATTAGCATATTTATTTCATTCAGAAAACTCGCATTTGTTATTGAGGGTAGTTATGCCATAATCTATATAAAGTTTTCTTATTTTGCAGTCCGACTGTTTTGCTTAAATCATATGGTAGAATCCAGTTTTCCTATACGTATTTTTTTTTGTTGTCATCAGCTTTAAATTATTAAAAGTCTTTATGGTACTGTTTTCCGATAAGGACGGCTTAGTTAAAAACTAAATGAGTTTATTTTTATTATTATTAAAAAGGAACTCTTTGATATTAACTTATTACGCTACCTTTTAAGATAAATTTTATCGAATTGGTGAACTTACAATCAGTTTTACAATTTGTATTATTTTTTAATGTAAATTTCATTAATTTTCTATTATGAATTAGGGTAAGAGAAATTCATTAAATGATTTAGAGCTTAACGATCAGTTTCATGCGCATGATGATGCATGCACAAATTGTATATAAAATATCAGCGTGTTTTGTAAGTGGAAATATTATATCACGGCTGTGAACTTATAAAGTTATTCTAACAATAAACCTTTAATTTTAAATATTTTTTTAAAAAAAGGATTACTAAGCAAAAGAATTCATGTTCACTCTATAGATCTTAATAGTATCATAAGGAAAATATAATAATATAAGAACTTTTATATTGTTTACCAATCAAGTTTGACTCAAAATAATCATTTAACTTAAAAGAAATGAATATTGGACGTGGAAAGTGAAAGCACGAGCGTAAGCAAACAGAATTCTTTACACTACATACATATTTTTAGTGAATACTTTCAACTTGCTTGTCGAAAAATGATTTATGCTAAGAAACGAAATGTTTGGACGCAAACGCAATTTATTATAGTACAAAGTGATTAGTATCAGTTCTCAGGAAAAAAAATTTTTCATGACAACGCTGTAAGAAATTAAAACAGAAATAATGAAATTAAGACAGAAATAAGATACAATAAAATTAAGATAGAAAGTACTGGCACACTGCATGCCGCTACTTTTTACTGTAAAATCCATTTTTGCCGCAAAATTTTACGGAACAATAAATCTGTTATTGCGTAGTTTTTATACAGTAAGATTTACTGTAAAATCAATAAACCACTATAATGAAATAAATATTACTGTAAAAACTAGGGTATATATAATGTTACGACAAAAATGGATTTTAAAGTAAAATGGATTTTACGAATTAT
Source organism: Parasteatoda lunata (assembly GCA_949128135.1). Lineage (NCBI taxonomy): Eukaryota > Metazoa > Arthropoda > Arachnida > Araneae > Theridiidae > Parasteatoda > Parasteatoda lunata. The sequence continues at coordinate 40,681,050 of OX421970.1, read as the reverse complement.
GCATACCAGGTACTTTTTACTATAATTTTATATGGAATTTCTTATAGTAAAGAAACGACAATTATTGCTAAGTAATCAACAGGATTAGTGAGTGACAGCGAACTGGGGGCTTGTACCCGATTTTTTATGTTCACTTATAGATTTTAATAGAATCATAAGTGAAATAGAATCATAATAATAGAATTTAATAGAATCATAAGTGTAAGCAACACAATTATTTCTAATTCATATACATTGATGGAAAAAAAAAAATCTCAACACCACAAGAAGTTGTGTTAAATAAATTAAATTTGGTAGGCTTGTTTATACAACTAGATGATGATGTCTATTCAAATTTCGCGCTTGGCGCTAGTAGCGTCACTGTGATCATGCAATTTACGTTTGCTTTAAATACGTGTTCGACAGCTCGTGTTATTTTTTGTTCAATTTTGACATAGTGAGTTGCTGTTAGTCAAGAATGTCTTTAAGAAGACAAGACAAAGAAGCCATTATTAACAGCTCACTGACTTTGAACGTGGTCGTGCAATAGGGCTGTGAGAAGGTGGATTTCCTTTCCACGATATTGCAGAAGGACTGAGGACAAATGTATCCACTGTGCATGATTTTATTTTATTTTTTATCCGCCATTGAACAGCCGATAGAATTTTGCTTCGGTTTTTTTTCCAACTCCGTAGCCTTGTAATTTTGAGCCCGATCCAAAGAAACTCCTGGATCTTTTTGATGGAAATACCCCGCATTTACGTTGCGCAAAGAAGAAAGTACGAAAAACTCCCACGGTTAGCCTGACGACAAAGGGACTCTAACCCATGATTCGTTAACTACTGAGGATATTTTACGTCAGTACTGTGATCAGTGCAAGCCGGATGCGGAATTCGTATCGACCAGCCATCGTTGGGATTCAAACCCGGTTCACCTCATTGGAAGGCGAACGCTCTATTCCCTGAGCCATCACGGCTTACTCTGCATGATAGTTGACAGCAGTGGTCAAAGGAAGATACTGCTTCAAGAAGATCGGGTTCTGGGCGTCCACGTGGCACTTCTTAGAGGGAAGACCACCATGTACAGCGTATGGCTGTGGCACACCGTACTGCGTCTGCAATTGAAATTCTAGCTGCAGTTGGTACTGCAGTGACACAATGAACTGTTACAAATCGGCTACTTCAAGTACAGCTCCGAGCGATACGCCCTGCAGTTTGTTTTCCACTCACTCCAAGCCACTGCCGTTTACGACGTGAGTGGTGGTGTCGAGTTAGAGCTCACTGAAGGACAGGGAGAGGAGATCTATTGTGTTTTCTGATGAAAGTCGGTTCTGCTTTAGTGAGCCAGTTGAGCGCCTGCTACCTACCTGCCTTCGGCCTAGATGCACTGGACCTATACCTGGAGTTCCAACAGACTGCTATTGTAACCCAACATGTTCTACAGGTTGTCGACTCGTTGCCTTGGCCTGCGAGATCTGCAGATCTTTCACAATCAAAATAGCTATCCCCGTATTGGCTGACCAAGTGCAACAAACTCCATCCCACAAAATGACATACAGCATCTGTATGACACAATGCATGTCCTTTCGTATGATTGCATTTAAAACTCTGGTGGTTACCACGGTTATTAATGTATCAGTATTTCACATTTGAAATGGTTTTTCTCGAAATTGCATTAACTTGTGATCTTGAAGCTTTAATAAATTAAATATGTTACTCAGACAAATGCATTGCCGATATTTCATCACTCAACAATAGTTTGCTCTTATGGAAGGGATATTTTTTTCAGCAGTGTGTAAGTGAATCGTTTATACTTAAGTAGAAAAAAAGATGTTTTATGCTAACACTGTCAACAAAAAAAAATAAATAAAAATCGGATAAAATTGCCATAAACTATTTTTTTGCAAAGCAAAGAAAAAAATAATTTGCGTAGTAATTATTGTGGTTTGGCGAGCCACAGCGAGCAGAGAGCAGAGCCTAAATCAAATTTATTGATATCCAAATTAATTTATATAACTTTGTAAAATCAAATTGTAAAAAGTAAAATATAAGATTCATAAGAAAAATTCAGTCTATGAATTAGGAAATATTTTAAAATCGTATAATTTTTTGACAAATTTTCTTTTTTTAAATCAATGCATCGAACTAGCCTGAAAATTTAACGCATCCTACGATCGGTCGCTAAATTTAAATTACACTACTTTCACCTTTATATTGAAAATCATTTGTTAACATTAAATTTGAAGAAAAAAAAAAGTTATAATAATGTTTCTGAACAAACTTAAATTGATGCAGCGGTTTTTCACAAATATCAAACATATTTTTCTATAAAGTAACAACTTAATTAATGGAAAGAAAAAAAAAATCTTTCCATAAGGAACTGACACAAGATGTTTACCATCGTAATTCATCTTGACTTTTCTTACTAAACTCATTAGAATGAATGCCTGCGTAATAAAACTGCGTTCTTCCTTACCCCCGAGGCAATGATTTTCAGTAAAAGGTTGCATGTGTAGGCTTTTATATGTAGCTATTTGCACATTTATAGTTTATTTCACCCTTTTCATTCCATTTTATTACCGTTTACTAGCAGGTGAAAATGAATTGTCGTTCACTTCTTCCCTTTTATTCGTGTTATATGATCTTGATAATTGGTTTTTAACTTTATGACCTTGTTTTGTATAGCGAAAATTCTGCATTTTATGTAATGTGATTAGAAATAAGCTAACTTCTATATTGTTTCTTTGATCTCGATGTTAAATGTTAGTTAAGTAATTTAAGTTTTTAAAATTTGTTACATGAAAAAACACTCTTACTAAAGAAGTTATGGTAAATTATATATATAAAAAAATTTATTCGTTGTTTTTGCTGCTTTTAGATCTAATTCTGAAACGAAAATTTTAAAGAAAGAATGTACGAGCATTCAGAATTTTTTGACAAAACGTAAAAGATTATGAATATCTTGCCTGATACATTTATTTGAGTACTTAACTATAAAAAGCGTAAAATAAATATCTGTAAATGCTGTAAAATGTACTTAAAATAACAGAACGAAGAGTTATTTAAAACAAATGCAACATTGTGCAAAAAAATATTGAAAAAAAAAAAAAAATACTACTTTAAAAAAACAAACAAAAATGATTAATTAGGGATTAGGGGCCATTTAAATATTAAAATATCAAAAAAGATAAGGAGATTTTCAATTCAATTATTTTTGTTGCCCAATGCTCATGTAAATGGTGAATGAAAAAACTAATTAAATTAGAGGAAAGCAAGGAAAAATTGCCCTTTGAAATCGTAGGCCATTAAGGCAAGGGGTGCGATTGTTCTTGTTTTCTCGTGGCGACATCTATGGCCAAAAATTCGACTTCTGCTACACCCATACGTCACATCCGTATATTGGGCGGACCCAATCATACATCCATTCATTCACCCACAGATCGTAATTTTGACCTGAACCAGAGAACGATCAATCTCCAATTCAGTACCACAGAGGTATAATTTGTTATGGGAACATGGAGGACTTTGTGACCCCACGGATTCAGCATGCACCAGTCACCATTTACACAGGGGGAGTCTTTGGTCAGCTACCTCGACCTTGCCAACCAGGCTATCCCAGCAAAAAGTCTTTCATAAATATAGGTTTTTGAAAATTAGCGATTTAGAAATCTATTCTAAATCTTTTAAATACATATCCTTTTTTCAATGGAGATGAGGGCCAAAAGTCACCAAAAAGTTGCTTAATAAACGGACCTTAGAAAAAACTGTAATTCTCTGATAATATTTCATAAAGATTTGAATGAATATATTAAAAGAAAAAAGAAATATATCTCCATTGTATAAGTCAACTTTTAAATAACAGGAGACGCTCATTGAATATTTTTGTGCCTTATTATGCAACGATTTTGCTTTCTGTTTTTTGTCTTAATATCTCAAAAAATTCAAACTCTCGTGAAATAGTACTGAAAACTTAGAGTAAGGACTTTTATATACAGTGATGTAATTTATATTATTTTTTTGAAATCGTAACTAACCAACGTATAGAATTCCTACGTACTTTCTGTTTTGTTTTATGAAATGCAACACATTGAGAATTCATCCATTAGAAGCTTTTTCGGCGTCTAACTATATTGCTTTCAAATTTCATACATTAATGTCCTGATCTTCCTTAAGAGAATTCAAAAAGTTTGACTTGTATGAGAGTCTGAAAGAAACCCAAAGAATTTTCTTTTTGTGTCATAAAATTCGATATTATGAGAAGATTAAAATAGATAAAATTACGCAGAAGTTAACCTGAGTTCCGAATTTTATCTCATCAAAGACTATCAGCTTTTATTGGCTACATTTCTTACTCTGATCTTCTTCTTCGACGACCAACTACTGGTATTTTGCTTTGAAATTTTACATATTAGTGTCTTCATCCTCTTTAATAATGTTCAAAATAATTCATTCATAATATTGAAAAACATTGATTTATATCCTATTTTTGTCTTAGTAAAAAGATTTCTAACAAAAACTCAAAAGTACTTTCTTTGTTCCATAAAATACAATGCTGTGAGAATCCATCTTTCAGATAAATATAACGCAAACAGAAGCTAACAATAACTACTTGAGTTTTATCTCATCAAATACTTTAAGCAGTCATTGGCTACATTTACCTGCGCCGATCATCTTTTCGGCAGCCAACTATTTTGCCTTCGATTAATTTGCAACGACACTTCTAGCAAAGAAGGTCTCTTATTTTTGCCTTCTATATATGACTACCGCACGCATAGCACGCAAAACTCAAATAAGTGGAATCCTCGAAACCGGTGTGAAAGAGCGTGATTCAGGTAGGAAAACCGATTCAAAGCATCCAGAACGGCTCATTTAAAAAGACTAATTGAGTCGGGGTGCCGTCCGGCCGGCTTCCTGTGACGTATTTCCGGTCCGTCTTCTTTGCCAGTTGACTGGCGCCGACAGGTCGAAGAAACAATCTACAATTATATACCCGTTAACCTATGTTCTGTGTCTCTGTGGTTTGAGGGACTTAATACCCATGTATGATTCTTCTTCCTAGCTTTCAACTTTGTCAGTTTTATTTATTTTTTTATTTTCTCAATCATCGATGGAATTAATTCTTACAGTCTGGTTCTTTGTCCTCAACGGCCCTTTTGATTATAGGTCAGGGAACAATTTTCCTTCTTATATCAGTAAGGATTCGAAAAAATTTTTGTGCTGAAATTGTAAAGGTATTTTGAAATTCTCAACTGATATTGTAAGTTAATTTAATTTATTTTTTCGTAGAATATTTGACAGGTGTATATTTTATTATGGTATTTAGATATAATTGGCTATATTCGACTGTTTTTAAAGATGGAAAAGAGGTTTTCCTTAAAGAAAATTTCATTTATAAAAAAAGTGAGAAAAAGAAAAAAAAAATTTAACATAACATTGTTTACATTTTTCTAGATTTTTTTTTTTTTTTTTAACAAATTGACCTATAATTTGTTTCTAAATTGAAATTGCATCAGAAGCTGTTGTGTAAGAAAAGTTGGCATTTTGCATTTCATTAACTAATTTATTTATTTTTAAAATTCCCGTAAACATATCTTTCAAATTGTTTCACTCTTTTGCTTCTACAGAAACCAATACTATACGTCTTCTGCGGAAGGTTCAAGAAATATTAATGTATCAATTCTTTTGAATTGATCAAGTTAATATTTCAAGCATATGTTTTTATTAAAAGTACAAGATTCTTTTCGATCAAAAGAACTATTTTAATCTTTAAAACTGTATTTTTGAAAAATATTGAAGTATATATTTAAATTTTAGGTGTTAGATGCTGGTAGGTAATTAGGTTAGAGCTAAATTTTAGGTGTTATTCAAACAAAATTATATGTTTTTATTTATTTTTTCTTTTTTTTCTTCAGTAGATTGAATAATAAGCAAAGATCAAAGCAGAGTATCATTATATAACACTAAAAAACAACGTAAACATGTAATTAAAAGAAGAAGAAAAAAATTTCTTCCTTCTAAAAATTATTGATATTCTTTGTAAATTATTTGTTTAATTATTTTTAAAAAATATTTTTCTTAAGAATTCACATATTGAACTTGTTCCATTTCAGCCAATCTACGGATTTAGGATTTATAATGACGAAGAGTTGAAGGAATCAGGGTTTAAGAAAATCGGAATATTAAAACTGTGAAACGACAGATCAGAAAAAAAGCTCTACTAAGTGAAGTGTTAGGTATTAAAAATAAGTATAGAATTAAGAAAAGAAGTGCTAAGATAATCCTAAAATAAAAATAATAATAAATAAAGGCATCGCTTTATTATATATAATCTGTAAACTATTTTACAAGTATGCTCAATAAGTTTCAAATTTTTTTTTTTAAATTTAAAATGCATTCTTGTAAAATTATTTCTAAAGTTACATCTTTCTTTTTTTTCCTTTAAAAGAAATTCCATAGATAATCCATAGGCAATAGTGTTACTAGAATAATTCATAATGGAAATATTATTATGTTTTCTAGTAAAATAAGCTATACAATCTAAAATGTTCTGCGAAGGAAAATGTATTTTAATTTTTAATAAATCATAAATCGTAATATACAATAATTAATAACAAGTTGAAAAGTAATATTTAGGGTAATAAATGTATGAGTTAAGAAGTTTTTTTTTTTTTTTTTTTTTTTTTTTTTTTTTTAATGACGTAGCTTTTTAGTAAAAGTTATGAATATAGAAATATTTTAATTAAAATTAAGAAATAATCAAAACATTCATTTTATTTAAATCAAAATACTTAATTAAAAAATACGGAGAAAAGTGGAACAAACATTTTCGATGGTGTTTTTCACTAAAATTACTTTTAGCGCCTTTTGAGCACTTTAAAAATTGGAAATATCATTATAGTGCCCTAAATACTTCGGATAACTAGTTTAATATAAATTGTTTATCTTTACTTAAGTAATTTGCGTTTATATAATTTTAAAACATAAAATTTTTACGAGTTTCCAAATCATGCGTTAGTCGTGTTCTTAATTTAATGCAGTCCAATTTTATGAGTATAATGGGTGTTTACATCTGCAATATAAATAAAAGTAAATAAAATTCTAAAAGAATATTGTTTATTGATATAAAATTATTTACTCGAATAAATTGAAATATAAAAGGCAGTTTTTTTAAAACTAAAATTAAATTGCAAGTTAAATCATTTCGCTCAATGCACATTATTGTGCTTCCAGTAATTATTGTTATTTCAACGAAAATTACACAGTAACGTTGAATTGTTTACTGTAGATTCAAAATGGAATTAATTTTGTTTGCCGTTTATATAAGTACTGCGTTCGCAATTTTAAATAATAATTTTCGTTTCTTATTTCGTCGTCCATAAATAAAAGAATGATAAATTAATATTTATCAGTTCAGTTACCTTTAGAGGAAAATAAAAGTAATTAATTAGTTCAGTGAAATACAGGGTTTAAAAAAAAAATCGACAGAAAAGTAAATGCCTGAATGTCTTTCCACAATCGTGTTTTTGTATTCGGAGAAACAACTACAGTTTTCTGCATTCTTTTTGTACTTTTACATTGTACGAACTACATCACAAAACACGCGAAGACTTTTTATTCTCACTTTATGTCACCGAAAACATGGCTGACTTTTTTCTTCTTGGTAATTTGCAAATGATTACAAAGCTATTCACGTTCAAAGGCGGCTAAAAACCAACATTAACGGACAACATCATTGCTTCTTTCTCTTTCTAGTATTTCTTTTCTTTTCTATTTTGCAGGCACGAAATATAATTAAATCAATCGCAAGACAGATAAACGACCCTGTTCCAAGTTTTTCTAAAAGAAAAGGAGAAAAAAAAAAATTCGTGTGAAAGGAGGGAAAAAAAAAATAGTCATCTCCTTACATTTTGACGAATGCTTTTGCCCTGATGGCCGTAGTGACACCATACTAGGCAAACTGCTTACGCTTTTATCGGTTCTCAGCTGCAAAAAGTAACTTTTTGAATGAAAAAAATGGGTCTTGCAGAAAGAGAGCTCTGAAGACACCTCTTTATGTTATCAGTGAAGGAACTGATATCAGTAGGGTCTTCCCTCATCAGGAGCGCTTAAGACACTTTCTCATGTCCCAACCTCCGGGGCACTGCTTTTTTATCTAGACAAGTTTGGCTCGTACCATCCTCTTTTGAAATGGAAAACGCTCTCTGTATGTTCTGTCAGTCATTTATGAGAGATTTGTTTTTCTTTCTGATTTTTTTGGAGTGAAGTTTTCTTGCCAATATCACACTTGATGCCAAAGTGCTTTCGAAGAAGGAAAAAAAAAAATTCCCTCCAGTATTTGCATAATAGCGGAAAGAGAAACGCTTTTATTGTATAAAAGTTTTGTTAATAACACGAACGATTTTTAGTTCTGAAACGATGCGACACTATCAGGAAAACCGGATGACGTTGAATTATATTGTCTGTAGATTGAACCATAATACTGTGTGGATGGAACCTTATTAAGACGATGAAATGAACCATGCGGTTCTATTAAAGTTGAATAATAGTATTAAGTGATTAAATGATGCTGATTTTATTCAACTTTACTTCTAATGGAAGAAAACCAACGATATTGAGATAAAACAATCATGCCACTTGATATCATAGAGAAAAGAAAAGAAGAAAAAAAAAAAAAAACACGAGGTGTTTGATGACAAATGATACAACTGTTTTATACTTTTTCTCTTAATAATAAATGAATATGTTTCAATATCGTAACATATTAAGGATATGCATTTGAATTATATTATGGTTGAATTTGTGCCAAAAATTCTATAAGAGCAGGAATTATAGAAGGAAGAAAGAAAAAGAAACTGCGATCATAAATAAATATGAAGAGAAGGTTTTGCATAAATAAAGTAGTCTTATAGCAAGTTTAGAATGTTACTTTAGAATAAATGAATCCAACTAAATTTAAAATTAAAAAAAAAAAAATTTTTTTTTGTTGTTGACATTACTGAAATTGAATTCGTTTAAGTTTTATTTGGTATAGTATGAATAAAAAGTTAGATAGTAAGTTCTTAATTAAATTATCCATTACATTAGGTTGATGAAGAATGCCTTTCTAGTTTTAAGTAATGTTAAAAAATTTATGTAATATTTAATAATATAAATGTCTTTCGTTAAAATTAACAATAAAATATTAGAAAATTAAAATAATAAATTTATTTCAGCTTATTTACCTCACAAAAATCATTAGAATGACGAACCATAATTTCTATACCGTAAGACATAAACCCATGCAGATTTTCAATAACCATAATAAGGTTTTAATTTGAATGTTTTCTTTTAAGTTGAACTATACTTAATTTTAAGAAATAGGATAATATGGTTTAACTTTGCACCACATAATTTGCAGAAAATTTGAACGATATCACGATTCATAACGCTCCACAAATTTCCGGAGTTTCAATAATTCATTTTTACCTTTCGTTGAAACTGGAATGTGTTTATGAGAAATTAGAACAGTAGATGCAATGAGAAAAAAAGTATGATCAAAACGACTAGAATATGGTAATATTTACCGCGTTTCTAGCACTCTGGGAAGAACGAAAAGCTTAGGAATTTTTAACAAAACGCTTTATTAAAATTAACAATAAAATATAGTTTTATAAAAAGTGATAAAATTTGGAAAATGTTGTAATTTTATCAGTATACCTTAGAGCAGGGCATAAAAACCATTTACTCGGTTAAATTTACTTTTCAGTTTTGTATTTTTTTAACTTAATGTACAGTAAAAACTACAATTTCTAACTAATATAACTATAAAAACTATAATAACTTTCGGTAAAACGTTACTATATGAACGAAAGAAATACCAAATGAAATGACTCAAATACCGTATGGCTTGGTTTTTTAATACCAGTAATATGTCTCTTTTTTTTTTTTTTTAATTTTTTTTTTTTTTTTTTAATTTTTTTTTTTTTTTTAAACCAGAAATTTCATCCCTATACAATAAGGTAATTTTACCAATTTTTTTTTCCTCCGAATGTTTACGCCTTCTAATAAATTAAACAAAATGTTTACTTTACGCACTATGGGTTAAAAACTATATGGTGTCTAAAGAAATATCAGCTTAAAAAATATTATCATATTTTTCAAAAGTCTATCATCATACTGAATTATGTATAAAATGTTATAATTCTATAATTAATTTAGGCAGCATTTCATGTTTTGAGCTTAGCACATAAATTTTTGGTATTTTTACCTAAAAATGTCGAAAAACGTTCTATTATAGAATAAACTCTTAAGTACTGATACTTTTTTTACATATAAAACTGATATACATAAGCGCGTGGCCGGTCATAAAGCGCTTAAATTCAAACCATTATCCTTACTGGAAAAGATGTAAATAAAATAAATATTAGGCTGTTTACTTTATTGTACCAGTCTCAAGCTATATCAGTGACTTCTTACAGATGAAAGTCTATTCCATCAGTCGAAAATAAGCTTCTTATCCCTGCAGTTCTTCCCCTATTTTCTTCTTTTTGACATGCATTTTTTTTTCTTCCTTTCTTTTTCCTTTTTAGTTCTTGGAACAAATTCTAACACACTCTTTTTCGACCCCCACCTATGTATATACACAGCATCGTAACGCGCGTAACTGTGTCGTCTTTTGTGGTAGCAATTCAACATTGAACCGTAACCCTCATGTTTAAAAAAATAATAAATGTATAAAGCTTATAAAAAAAATTAAAGTTTGACGATGCATTGTTGTGTCGTCAAAAGAAAAGAAAAATAATATCTACATATTTCCTGGCGAAAGGTTTTTTTAAAAAGATATTGTCATTGTTGACTAGTATTTTTTTTCTGAGAAATGTGTTTTTTTTTTTTTTTTTTTCATTGTAAAAGAAGAAAAGAACCGTTTTGCAAGCAAGTACCACAAAACTTGGTCTACTTCTTTTTCTTACTTTTTTTATTATTCTATTCTATTCCAATTTTTAAAGATATTGAACGATATATAGATCAATTCGAAGCAAATTACTGTACAAAATGGAATATATTGACAAAATGCGGCATAAAAAACTGAAGTTGTTAGTGGAAATAACACGAAACTTGTTAGATAAAATTTGGCACCACTTATTATGGAATAAAATCATTATGAAGATAAATTTTGTAAATTATGTAAACAACTTGATCATTTAAACTTTCACCAATACCTATAAACCAATATTTTATGGGTCGATATTTAGATCAATTTGAAACAAATTGGTGCACAAAATGTTATACGTTGAAAAAATGGGTCTTAAAAAACGAAGTCGTTAGCGTAAAAAGTACGTAACGTATTAGTTCCTTTTTATAAAACCATCAAATCGACAAATGTTTTAAATTATGTAAAGAACTTGATCGTTTAAACTTTCACGAATAACTAACTATAAAACAATAACTTAGACGATCTTGCTCAAGTACTTGTCATTTTTAATCTTGACAACAACTTAAATTTCTATAAAAATGTGTCATTTAAGCTAAAAGTTTTTTAAAAAATTAACTTTTATAATTGAAAAAGTGATATTCTGAAAATATTAAAACTTCTTTCACTGGATTTTAGATTATATTATAAACGTCGTTTAGCAGCTGATCCAATTTTGAGATTACAACTACCAATGTTCAACTCCGCAGCCTTGTAATTTTGAACCTAATCCAGAGTACAGAGGAACTCCTGGATCAAGCATTTGATTAAACTAGCCTTACTCAAGGACGTTTGGACGGAACTAACCCGCATTTGCGCTACATTGAGATGAAAACCACGAAAACCTTTCATGGTTAGCTTAACGGCAAGGGGAATTTAACCCATGTCCGTCTACCACTGAGGATATATTTTCGTCAGCACTGGAGTCAGGGCAAACCGGTTGCGGAATTCATATCGACCAGCCATCGCTAGGATTTGAACCCGGGTCACGAGTGCTCTATCCCCTAAGCCACCACCACGGCTCCACTGCATGTAATAAATGATTAAAACATGTTAGAAAATTGACTGTTATAGGAGCTAAAATAATCTAAGACTCAATTTCGTTTTCAACTGAAGATATATATATATATATATATATATACAATTGCATAAAAAGATGGAAGATAGTAATAGGGGTAAAATTCATAGGTAATCAATAAGTTAAATTAATTGATAGTTAAAATTAGTATTCATAACTCATTTAAAAAGAACCCAATTAAATAAACAAGCCCTTCAAGTAATACAACCAATAATGAAAAAAGAGTTGCTTTAATGATTGAATATTTTTTTTAGGGACAATTAAACTTAAGTATGTCAGACTTCTCAGTTTTTTTTTTTTTTTTTTTAACTTTTTATAAAATGTGATAATGAAACAAAAAAAAATATCACTATTTTAATGCATTTGTTATCATTACTGTAAAAATTTTCAAAGAAATGTATTTAAATGAGAATTCTAAACAATCAGACTCGTAAATTTAAAGTGAATTCCAACAAATATTAGCGTTAAGGAAATTCCTTTAAGTATTATCGTGAATTTATCGTTACTATTTTATGTTTGCATAGAATTAGTACATGAAACCTGTAATATGATTTTGTAAAATAACCACTTTATACTTGTTTGTATACCAATCAGTTGAAATGGGAATCAGAAATTAAGAGTCCGTTTAGGAGAAAATTTTGTTTGTCACGGGCTTTTCACAGGTCATTTTACCTTCAAAATGAACTACTTGCAAAATATTTTATTTTAAAAACGAATCCTTCACGGTATTTTTCATTTTAAAAATCTGAAAATTCTTTCCTTGAAAAACTTTGAATTATTTTTTAAAAAAAACTACAACCTTTTAAGACATGATTTTTAATGTTTCAGCACTAAAAAAAAGGGACTTATTTCTTATACAATCACAAAACAAGATCTTGACAGAAAGAACTCGATTAAATATTTCAGGAAATTATGAATGGAGTTTGTTAACTAATTCACAAAAATAATGTCTTTCACTAGAAGACTGGATATTTCTACTACAATACAAAATTGAGCGAACATGTGTCAAAATAGCTCCGAAACAAATATAATCGAATTTGAAAATCCCACGTATTTATTATTGAATATAGTGGCAAGCTTAAAGTAGCATATAATCATTTTTGACAAAATGCATAGCCTCAAAAAGGGTATATTTTGTACTCAGTTTGAGTAATTAGCCGTTTAAACGAAAGTGGGCATTGTCTCACAGATGAGTATATGTTGTTTTGAGCACGTCACTGTACTCAATGAGTACAGTGAAGAAATTCTACTTTTTCAAATTTAACTACATTTGTTTCGGAGCTATTTTAACACATTTTTGCCCAATTTTGAGAAACCCATTTTTTGCAATTTATCACTAAAAATGTGGTCAATTTTCACCAATTCTCAAAATGAGTAGATTTCATAACTATTTCGTAAAAACTGGAGCTTTCACAAAAAGTTTGGATCGTTCTCAAGGGACAGATTTGTATCAGTTGAACCATGACTGATAAAAAAAAAAGAAAGAAGTAAAAACATCAAAAGGTTTTCCCTAGGTATGTGTTTTCTCCACTGCCAATACTTTATTTTCGCCATATTTTTCAAGTTCATATTTCTCTAACATAAGCGAACGTTTAAATCAGTTGGGAACAAACCAGCGACAAGTCGACAAAAATGCATCATAAAAATTGGAGTCATAGAGGGAAAAATCTGTCACGTAATAGATAAGACTGGGCAGGTTTAGTACCGGCTATTATCAGGTAAAAACTATGGTTTTCGGTATGTTATTAGTGCGAGATATCATCCAGTTTATATGACCTTTATTTTTTTTTCCCCTTTCATGATTTAGTTACTGACTCTAAGTGTTTCACTTGGGAAAATCAACATTTATCAAGATTATTTCAGTCATATTTCGCCTGACAAAAAAGCTCCGAATGCATAAAATTTTATCATAAGAGTAATTTTGGCCGACAGTATGGATGTTTTTTCATTAAAATTATGCTTTATCTTCTTTAGCAGATAATTAATATCATATTAAATCATTTCTTTCTCCAAGAGAGGAAGTGCGCAGTTTCTTCTAGCAGTTTTATAGCCTCTTTTTTAAAACAAAAATTTCATATTTCTGTAATGCTTTATTATCTATATTCTTATTAAACTTGAAATATTAGCATCTTTGTTTCAAGTTTTATCAAAGTCATAAAATTAAAAAAAATGGAAATTACCTCTTAATTTATATATTGTAGTAATTGTCAAATATCATGCAATTTCATTAATTCCTTGCTGCATTTGAAAGCAAAAGAAATGCAAAACGTTTTTTTTTTCTTTTTTTTTTTACTTTTTTTTTTTTTTTTAAATAGTATTTATTTATAAAAATAATGTGACATTTTACATTTCTTGAATATCAACTTTTAATAGAAATTTCATGGTTGTTCCTTATGAAAAAAAAAAAAGTCGGAGAGATATTTTCAACGAAAATTATTTGCTGAGGTCAAAATGTATGAAAATCTAAATTGATAACATGTGTGAGAAGAGAAGATTTCTTCCTTCTTTCGTTTCTTTTTTTCCTTCATTTCTTTTAATATAAGTTTCTTTCATTATATAATGAACGAAATATGGGGAAAGAATATGCATTTTCAACTGACCAACTCGAAACATTTTGCATAATATTCACAATTAGTTAAGTGCTCAGAGATACTTTTTAGATTTTACGACTATCAATGTTTAACTTCTTAACCTTGTAATTTTGAGTCACTTCATAAAACAAAGGAAAACTTCTGGATCAATCATTTGGTCAAACCAGTCTTCCTGAAGGACATTTTGATATAACAACCCGCATTTGTGATATATGGAAAGGTAAACCATGAAAACCTCTCATAGTTAGCTTGACAGCAAGAGGGTTTTAACCCTTGAACCACCTACCACTTAGTATTTTTTATTTCAGCGCTCTGGCCGGTTCAAGACGGAAACAGATTTCGTATCGAGTAACCAACACTAGGATTCGAGCTTGGGTCCCCTTATTTGGAGGCGAGTGCTCTATCCCCCGAGTATGATCCCCTATCCCTAACTCAAGTAACTTCGCCACGATTTCTCATTTGTCTCAGCACTTTTTTATACTATTTAAATCTGACACGAATTTTTGAAATCAACTAACATCACTTGACTCTCACTTATTTCAAAATTATGATTCTATTAACAGTCTTTGTTAATAATGAGCAGCACAATTTAATTGCACGTGACTGAACTAAATAAAAAAGACATTTATACATTACATTAGCTTTAAAGGAAAAATTAAAATATCAAATTGAAAAAATCATAATATTAATTTTTTGGAAGAATATTAAGTCTTTTTTTTTTTGTTTTTCTTCGCCAGCCGATAAAGTTATTAATCAGATTAAAATCTCATTAAAATTATTGGCTTTTAACTCATCGTTCTTATACATTATTTATTTACGAAAACTTCATATTTTATTCATAACTAATGCATATGAATGAGTTAACGAGTGGAATAAATCAATGCATATTTTTCATCGTTAAAACTATAATAAATGTTAAATAAGGATGCTGGACAATATTTAACAATATGATTTAACATTTTTATACACATTTACTAAAGATAATTTCTATTATTGATATATGAATCCAAGATAATAAACGAATCATCTTGAGAGAATATAATATTAGCAATGAAAATGAAGTACGGAAATTTCCAAAATAATATAATATCTTCGATAGTCTATCAACGGAAAAGTTCTTTGCTATATTTGTTTTTTCAAATGTTCTTTAAACTTGATTTTTTTAAATAACAGCATTTGGAATAAAATCAACTCAAATTTGATCCAAAAATGTCATGGTTCGTAGTCATAATTTTGAAAATAAGCAATAAGGCAGATCGCAATGTCGAGAGTTTTGCAACAACTGTAAGAAAAAAAAAAAAAAAAAAAAAAAAAAAAAAAAAAAAAAACTAGAAAAATTAAAAAATGCAAATAAGTCTCAAAAATATACTCAATTAAGAACTTTTTTTTTGTAAAGTAAACATCAAAATTTCGAACCTGAATTGCTTAGCCTACACCAGATCAATAACCAGCATCTCAACATAAACAGTGTACTTGAAAAACAGAAAAAAAGGAGCTAAAATAAATTCTGAATGCTTGAGAACAAACCTCCGGGGTCTTAGCTTTTTTCGTTTTCTTTTAAGTTTTCACGCAACATCTCCTTTCGAAGAGTTATTAAGGGGGAAGGTGAAAAACCTTACTTAACCTCTAAACTCAATCGGAAAAAAAAAAAGGTTCCCTCAAAAGATAGTAGAAAACTCTCGAAATGGGAATATTGTGTCATTGGTTATCTATGGTTTGGAATGCTTTTTAAGCATACAGGTGGTTGGTTTTTCTGCTCTGTTATTCTATTAAATGGATTCGATTCCTAAATGGATCTCTCTGTTCCGAAGTTTTATCAGAAAGAGTGGATTGTTTCTGGTCCTTTAATTTCCCCTATTTCTTCTAAATGAGTGGCACATTAAGAGACTGGTAGGATGGATTGGTGGTCTCCAATTGGCGTGGTTTTTAGATGTCGATAACACGCTGTCACATCAACATAATCTTAAAAGGAACAAAATGATCATTTTATACTTTTAGATTTGACGATCGAAGACAGGAATGGGATATAATGAATGCAGTTTAGAAACAATTAGGAGTGTTTATCTTTGTTTCATCAAAAAGTGTTTCGTCTGTCATATAAATTTATGAAACAGGGAACGGGAATGCTAGGAATATTGTTTGGATGGCATTTAAAGGAATTTGTGTGGTTTTTGGATGTCAATAATATATTTACAAAGAAACTTAAAGACAGCATTAATCAACTTAGAAGGCTTCGCAATCGGGGTTACTTAAGCTACTTTTCAGTTTAAAGATATCGAATAATTTAAAAGCCTCTACTTAATCAATTGTTGCTAAAGACTAATCAATTGTTGTGAAACTTAAATCTGCAGTTGCACTCTATTACTAGCATGAAAGTTTTCTAACGCATGTGTGTTAAAGACAAAGAAAAAAGTCTCGGGGTTTAAGATACCCTATATACGTGTTTGCCATTACGTGGCGCAATGGTTGATTATAAGCAATGCTTTAATTATTATTATTGGAAGCCTTTGTTCCTTTTTAGTTTTTATCGAGTATTTTTATCTCTTCTTTTTAGAATCCAACTTTCATCTTCTCTATGTAACACAACAGGTTAGTTACATCAAAAAGAAAACCCCGAAGGCTAGTTTGTCCTAATGCTTGATGCAGTAGTTCCCTTGTCTTCTGGATTTGGTTCAAAATTACAAGTCTACGAAGATCAAAATTGACAGTTGTAGACTCAGAATTGGTTCGGCTGTTCAACCCGGGTTATAAAAAAAAAATAATAATAATTTGTATATATATATATATATATATATATATATATATATATATATATATATATATATATATATATATATATATATATATATATACAAATTATTATTTTTTTTTTTATGGTAAACTACTATTCAATCTAATAAGTTACATATTAAAAGAAAACATAACAAATACAGTAATAGTACACTATTAAGAAATATGAAGCATGTCGAATTATAATATGCTTTAAAATAGCTCCATTTCCATAATAATATGGTTCTAAGTTAAACCATTTTATCGTACAACTTAAACTAGATTACACTATACTATAATTCAAATTTCAATTTTTCAATTAAATTTGCACCGTATTATAGCTCAAAGTACGGATATTTTAGTTCAACTTTGAATATATTTTTCTGAAAGTCTAAAGCAAAAAATTTATTCAATTACAAAATTAAAAAAACTTTTTTTTTTTACATATCACTAAATAACAGTTAAAAAATTAAAAAGGGGAGAATATAATTTAAAAAATCTTTATTTCAATTAACACTCTATAAAATAAGGAA
This sequence comes from Parasteatoda lunata, assembly GCA_949128135.1. Classification (NCBI taxonomy): domain Eukaryota; kingdom Metazoa; phylum Arthropoda; class Arachnida; order Araneae; family Theridiidae; genus Parasteatoda; species Parasteatoda lunata. The sequence goes on along the minus strand of OX421970.1, from coordinate 40,663,153 downwards.
AGAAAAAAAAAAAAAAAACGATGGCTATTAAAATATAAGATATGCCAAGTTAAGAGATAAAAGTAATAAAACAACATTTTTATATTTTTCATTGCTTCAACATTTCTAGCTCAAATAATGTCATTTTTCTCACTCATTCTCTTATTTCTCTAGTAATAAATAAATAAATCAGCTACGCAAATCACAGCCGAAGATTAATAAGCCGCAAGTGGCACATTTCTCATACTTAATCGCATTTGTAGAGGGGAAGTCAGCAGCTCTGATTGAAGAAAGGAAGGAACGAAAAAGAAGAATAAGAAAAAAAGGAAGGGGGGGTAAAAAAAGCAACTGACAACAACCAAATCGTTTTGATGATGAACTGAGAAAAATCGGTGGTAGAGAAAATATACAACCGCGTTTAATAATTCATCGATCGGAAAGAAACGTTTTAATAATTCATTGCCCCAATGTGAGTGTAGTATATCCGCGGGCGAGAACTGCTACTACCAAAATGAAACTGTTACGTGAAATATGATAACTGATCGGGAGGGTATAAAATGAAGCAAGGTAAAGAAAATTCAATAATTTCTCCCTTATTTCTTTTCTTTTTATCGAATCCCTAAAATGATAATTCTCAGTTTGGTGTTGCAAGATTGACTTTCTTACAAAAAAGAATGATTTTGTTTTCATTAAGTTATTGCGTTGTTTGTTTCTGTTAATAAAGAACTGACATAATTAATAAGTTTACTATATTAGAAAATTAAAAATTTGAAAAATAAATTTAACCGAATGAATGGTTTTAAGCCATCTTCTAAGGTATCATGATAAAAGTACCACATTTTACCACAATCACCAAATTTTATCTCCTATTTCAAAATCATATTTTATTGTACCAAAGTGCTTCGATAAAAATTACCAAGCTTCTTGGTATTCTCATAGTGTCAAAATCACGGTAGTTTTTGTACCATATTTTTTTCCGTGTACTCTTGTTCGTAAAAGTCATATTATAAAAGTAATGTATTTTAGTACAATAGACGTTCTCTGAAGTTTCGTAATTTTTATCTAAACTAACAGTACAAAATAAGTTTAATAAAATTTGAGGGAGAGAGTTTGCTAAAGTAAATAAAATCAAGAATAAAATTGCAGAGATAAAAAAAAACAAAATATGGTTAAGTAAGCTTACCGGGCAAAAAATTAGGCACCCTTAAAAAAAATTTTGAAAAGCTTCATTTGATCAAGGTGGGCCAGTGATGTTTTGGAGTGTTTTTATCATTACTGATTGGGTCCGCTCACGGAGGTGTCCACTAATCTAAGCCAGCATGTTTTTAACATTCCGGTTGATTACGTGTTGACTTTTAGTCAACATCTTCCAAATGACTACTTTTCAAGACACCAACACTAATCGGCTGAAAGAACATTTATGATTGGCTTCGTGAAAACTTTCACACTCTATTACATAGAAATTGAGTGATTGCAATTCTTCCTCTTAAATTCTTCTAATGCAAATACGAATTAGTTCCATCAAAAAGTCCTTAGCGAAGACTAGTTAGTCCCAATGCTTGATCCAGGAGTTCTCTTGTCTTTTGGGGTGGGTCCGAAATTATATGGCTATGGATTTGAACATCGATAGTCCGATTTCAGAACTCAGAATTGGGTCGGCTGTTCAACGCTAGTTATAAAATAAAATGATGATGCCTAACCGCGTGATTTAAATCATCATATTTAATTGGATACCTGTAAGCAATATCCCGCGTGTGTGTCGAACCTAATTGAATCGACAAAGCTACGATTTACCTACGATGACGTCACTTACAGGTATTCAACTTGCCCCGAAATTCAATTGATGTGATCCTCATTAAAAATTTCGGACATGTTTGAATAGGGGGTAAAATGATGAAATCAACATCTTTGCAATTTGGTAAATTCTCGCTTCAGCGAAAAGCTAAAAATGGATGTGACGCTGCTGCAAAATCTTATGAATTAATTTCCCAGCCAAGCCCAGGCATTTATTAAGTCCAGAGGCCGAGTTACTCAGTTGATATTAAATTATGCGTTTCCCGAACAGTTTTAAGGGTTACTGGAAAGAACTCAGATACTCTTATGAGCGAATATATAATTCATTCCTGAATTGGCCTGATTTATTTCAGACCATAAGAAATGAGAGCAGATACTTTTAAGTTAATTCAAATATGCATTATATATCGTTTAATAATTCAACATTAATACGGGGTTAATTACCATACTCCTAAATAAATTTCAGCTAGTGAGTAAATATTTGTACATTAATTACCATAAAAGTATATGGGTCGATTGATCAAACTGAATAGATATTGATAAATGAACAGTATATTGAATAACATACTATTGATAGAACTGAATACTATACTATTGTTTGAAAAATCGTTTACTAAGTAATATACTATTGGTAGAACTATTTATAGATGATACTACAGGTTTTTTTTTTTCAATGATCCTGGTGCACTGCAAAACTAGGGCCGCATTTCACTAAGAAATAGATTTTTTAATTAACTTATGGCAGAGTTACTATTTGAAAAATTTATGACAAATCTTTTGGAGAAAATATCGTTAATGAAAGTACCAAAAAACGAGGATTCGGAAAGCTTCCTGCTAAATATATGCTCCAGGAAAAAAAGAAGCACGTGGTTATCTAGGAACTTTAGTTTGTGACAATGCTTTACTAATTATTAAGCCTGGGTACTCTTTTCGCATAACTTACGTCTTCACTTTGCATAAGAGACGATGTTGTTGTGTATTAAGCAGTATCTTTTTTCACCTCACCTGTCACCAACGAATTTTCATTTGTTTACTTGCCAGGATTAATTTATATTAAAGGGAAAAAAGAGAAAGAAAATAATGCAATATTTCACTAATAATATAAAAAAAAAATGTTTAAAAGTTAAACAAATTAATCCATTCAATGATATGTTACTTTTGCAGGGAACGTTTAAAAATTGAAATTAAAAATAATGACCTGAGAATTTGCTATTTATTGATGAAACTATGTAAATTATAAAACAATGTATATTAAAATGTTAAAAATTATAAAAACTCGGGTTTAATCCTCAATCTTCACAAGTTATAGAAATTTTATTACGTTTATTATATAAGATACTTATGTAAGCAATCTGAGTTTTAATAGTACAGTTTACAGAATGTTAACATTCTTATTAAGTTTTACGAAATTTTGTTACGCTTATTACGTAAATGTATAATTAAATAAACAGAACTTATTCTGTTCTGTATAAATAACAATTAAATGTAAAATGCTATTAGCCTGATCCATACTACTAATGTCTTTTCAAATTCTAATGTCCGCCATTTTCTTTAAACTATTACCTTACTTTACTTCAAGAAAAATACAAGATCCAAGTTTAAAATAATCACTCAAAGACAGTTTTTTTTTTTTTTTTTTTTTTTTTTTCCCTTAATCCAAATAACTATTTCTAAACAGAGAGTAAAGATATATATTTTAAAATGCACATATGCGGCTGTAATTTAAGTTGAGTTATTGAAAAACATAATAAAAAGAGCTGAGTCATTAGATAAGAAAATAAAGCTTTATTTTTGATAGGCATTTTAAAGAAATTTTCATTTATGCTTTTAAAGTTTCAATCAAAAGGTTGATTTATTATCTTTCTGGCTTTTAAATTGTGGAACTATTTATTATTATTTTTTTAAAAAAAGAAGGACAAAAACAAACAAAATAATAAACTTCCTCAATAAAATTTAATATCTTTTTGCTTAAAATTTTTGTTTACATTTAAATAACATTTGATACTCTAGAATCAATGATTATTCCGAGAAACTTCATTAATAAAATTCTATTTCCCTTTTTGTTTACAGTTTTCATATTTGATTTCCTAGTGTCAGAAGCTTAATTTATGTTAGAAATTTCATTATTAAATTCTATTTTTTACTTGTCAATTTTGTTTACATTTCTAATGATTTTGATTCTGTAGAATCAGAAACTAAATTAGCCCTAAGATACCCTTAGCTAGATTAGCCCTTACATTGATATAAATTTTTACCAATAATTTTTTTTTTTTTTAACGGTTTACTGGAAATTCTGATTTTTAAAGTTATAGTTCCTATTTACATCCTATTCACATATTTACATCCTATATATTTAAAAAAATATATTTTTTTTAAAAAAACTAGAAAACTGAAAAGTAAATTTAACCGAATAAATAGTTTTTATAATAGTTTGCTCTAAGGTATGATAAGTTTACCAAATTTTATCACGTATTATAAAACCAAATGTTATCATTAATTTAACTAAAATCATTACCAAAGCTCTTCGGTGAAAATTGCCGATATTTTATATGTTCCCATTGAACCAGAAACACGGTAAATTTTACCCTATTCTGCTACTTTTGATTTGACCATACTTTTTTTTCGTCAGTGAACATTTCTTATAGCACTTGTTTTCTCTAGTATCAAAAACTAAATTAATCCTAAAAACTCCATCAACGAAATTCTCCTTTTTACTAATCATTTTTGTTTGTACAATTTGAGATATTTCATATTCAAGAATATTATAAAGTTACTTCAATAACTATTGCAATTTATATGCTACATAATAAATATGCTTTTATATAATAAACTAAATGTATCAAAATATCAATTCTTTTTTTTTTCTTTTCGGTAAGTTGTATTGTAATTTAATATCTAATCATGCCATTTATTTTATTCATTTGTTTAACTTAACGTGAAAGTAATAATTTTAATAGCATTATTTTTTACTTAAAACTGAAGTTTTAAATAAGACAATAAGGGAATTTTATGATATTTTTCTATGAATTTTTTTTTATGGCGCATTTGATATTAGTCTATTATTTAAATAATAAAGCCATTTAAATAAAAAAATTTAAAAAAATCAAACACATTGAACATTTTGTGCAATTGAAATTAATATTTTTAATAATATGTTAAATTTTAATTAATAATTTAGTAGGAATATTTAGTAAATACTACATAATAAATATAGTTAAAATAAAACGAATCAATGTATCAATTCTTTTTTGTTTAGTTGTTTTTTTTATAGTTTTTTTAAAATTTAATATCTAATGATGTCATTTATTTTATTCATTTGTTTAATTTAACGTGAGTGTAATAATTTCATTTTAATTAATTTTTACTTAAAACTGTAGTTTTAAATAAGACAATAAGGAAATTTTATGATCTTTTTCTATGAATTTTTATTTTTATAGCGCATTGCTATTAGTTTATAATTTAAATAATAAAATTATTTAATTAAAAAATATCTAACAGATTAATAAACATTTTGTGCAATCGAAATCAATATTTTTAATTATATGTTAAATTTTAACTAATAATTTAGTGGGAATATCAATATTGTTTGGTATTTGTAGCCGAATTTTAATTTAAAGTATTCTGACATAAATCTTATGCTTTTAAAGGTATACATATATCAAACAATAAAATTTGCGCATTTATAAAGATTTTGTTTTTTACTCAAGGCAGCAGTAATTTCTGTTTTGAATAAACACGTTTGAATTTTTTAGCGCCGAATTAATTGATATAATTAATATTAGTTAACGCAAAACGTAGTTGGTATTTTGCAAATAAAAAAAAAAATAATAAATATTATTTTTCATCATTAATTGATAGAGTAAATTATTAAACCATTTTTTCATTTTAAATTAAAATGGTTAAAAGTGCTTTAAAAAGGTTATTGTCATCAACAAACATTTTGTTAAATAAGCTTTTCATTTTATGACGAATGAAACAATTTGTTGAAATTAAAAAATTATAAAAAAAAAACGTGTTAAACATCATTTTAAGTTGTTTTTTTATTTTTTTAACTGCGAAATTATTCACACTAAATTACAATGTTTTTATTCTTTTTAACTTCAAATGTTCTTCAATTACTATTTTTATTTTTAAAAATTAAAAAAAAAAAAAAAAAACAGTTGATATTTAATAAATATACATTTTTTAAAAAATAAATGAGTTAAGTTCTATTATTTTTGTTATTGATAGAGTAAATTATTAAACCATTTTCTTCATATCAAAATGAAATGGTTATGATTGGTTTAAAAAGATTATTGACATCAGGAAGCATTTTATTAGTTAAATAAGTTTTTCAATTTATAATGAAAAAGCAATGTGTTGGAATCAAAAAATTATAAAAAAACTGGAATTGAACATCATTCAAATATTTTCTTCTTTTAACTACAAAATTGCTTATTCCAAATTAAATGTCTTTATTTTTAAACTTTAAATGTGCTTCACATATCACTGCTAAATTATAATTTTTATTTAAAATTAAATTTTATAATAGCATTTAAAATAAAATGCAATTCGCGAAGAAAGAAAAAAAATTATATCAATCGCACTTCTCACACGACGGAAATCTCTTAAATTGAGCTAAGCCTACTTTGAGTTGTGGGGACGAGAGCATAAAAAATCGATACGGTCACTCAGTCGACAATCGGCCGGTCCTCTCCCTTATCGCTGTCGTTGGATCAATAAGCGGACAGCTCCGGTAAATGCACTTATTTAATCGTTATGTAGGCGAGCTGGCTGCTGGTAGTTATTATCGGAAATAATATCCTGGAACTGATTTTCTGGCACAATCCCGACAAGAGGTCTTGTCTCACTTAAGACCAATTGAGCCCAGTCATCTGAAATAAGCTTCGTGTTTTCCCCCGATCATTACGGGGGGTTGATAGGTGCATTGTAAACAAGGTCATTTTATAAGTGTTGTTTTAAATATTTGATTCCGTGTTTCTTTTTATTTGACGTACATGGTGTTATTAATAATGCAAATATAGAAAATTTTGTGTTTCAATATAAAATTCTTTTTTTTATTTTTTATATCCTTCAGCAGGAATATAATGTATTTTTAACTTCAAATTTATTTAATGTTGTTCATATTCATCTGTATCATCTTTTATGCAATTTTAATAACTAATTGTAAAACAAGTATTAAGACAAACTTATCTTTGAGGACTAGTTGGTTACAATATTTGACGTTTGAGAAGTCAGACAGCATCTCTCCGTTACAAGGAGTGGAAAAACATTAAAATTTTACATCCTTTTTCAGCGGTGTCAGGACAATCAGAACACTTCTGATGGTCCGGATATTGTGTCTTCCTTCAAACTAATTATCGTTGAAGATGATTTTTATTTGAAGTTTAGTATTATGTAAACTTTTTTTTTTTTTTTTTTTTTTAATTTATGGTATCACACTTTTTGTTGAAAAAAAAAAGTTCAGAAGCTCACTTGAAAGCTATTCTCACAAATAGAGAATTTAATCCTAGTATTTTATTTACTTTTTGTATGTATCCTTTCTCTTTTCCTTTGACTTTCAGCAAAGATGAAAAAGCTTATATCAAATATAAATATCTTAAGATATAAATTACTTTTCCTACTTCTTATTGCAACAATAGAGATATGGCCTTTGTAGAAAATGAGAAAAAATTCTCAAAAAGAGGACATAAAATTACAATGACCTTTCAAACAAATAAGAATTTTGAAAAAAAGAAAAAGAAAAAAACTTACGCTGAGTTTTAAAATAAAAGTAACCCTTTCAAGCACATCAAATTTTAACTTTATAGTAGTAATTTTGAGGCCGCAAAGTGGTCCGAGTGTTATATTTTACGAAACTTAAACAATTAATAGTTCTCGAACTTATTTTCAATTGTTAAATTTTTCATTCCATCGTACTCAGTGCATACTTTCCTGCATACTTTTTATATTTTCTACCTTTTAAATCTTAAAAGTTGTGCGTAGCAAAGTAAAATGTAATGGAAAAATGGGCGGCAAAAACAGTGGCGGAATCTTACGAATTTTTTAATATAGAGAGAAAAATGCGCAACAGACAGCGCAGGTAATAAAGATTCAACTTAAATTCTCTTTCAATTGCAGTTCATTAAAATCTCACTTGGTAAAATAATCTTGTTTCGTTTTTATTTACTTAGTCTTTTACAAAGAAAACATTTTGCTGTATATAAAACAAAACCAAAATAAAAACAAAGTTACTTTCATATTTTTTTCGCTCTATAAGATAGTTGAGAATAAATTAACACAGACTAACATCGATCTAGGAAAAAAAGTCGTTTATTTAAAGAGCAGTTTTACAACATTAGCGAAAAGTTCGTTTAGGAAGAAAGTACGAAAAATCAGCAAATACAAGAAAACCCTTATTTTTTTAGTCAAAACAAAGCGAAATTTTATTGTTAACATTCCGTCACGCTGGATGGATATCAATTTTCTTTTCGGAGAAAAACCAAGAAAGAATAAATAAAATTGCCAAAACTTTCAACATCATTTAGAAGAGTCTGCGGAAGAAATTATAAATCATTTTCGAACTTCATTATTTTTGTTTCGGATTGAAGGAAGAAAATAAATATCAAAAAGTGATCCAACGGCTTATTAACTATTATAAGTACCAATAAAAAATTTCTCATAGTAAAAATGGTATTAATAATGCGAAAAAAAAATTAAAACAAAACATTGCATATTTAAACAAACAGTAATGAGACGAATCTTTGTATCATCTTTTTTTTCCAATTGATTTTTTTTTCACAACTTCACAATAGTATGTGTATATATACAACATATCCGATTAAAAAAAATATTAAAAAACGAGAAATAACTTAGCGTGATTTTGTTTCTTGATCAAAAAGTTCTGAAAAGATTTCCCTGAGAAATTCTCAAAGAAAATAAAGCCATTTGCTGTAAGGCTTCTCTACGAAAACTCTTGAAGTAGCTGAAAAGCCGAAGTAATGTTTTATAGCGAATAATATGCAATTTCTAAAAATATTGAGGCTTTATAAGAGTTATTGATGGCAGTTTGGTTAAATTTTGTCCATCACTATTCAGTGCCCTCTACTCTTACTAATAATGAAAATGTCGGAAAATAAGAATATGAAGAAATGTAATATAAGAATATGTTGTAAAAATTAAAAGCTATTTAGATCTAATATTTTATTATTTTAAAAGTTACTCCAGTGCTCGTATCGTATTTTTAAAAAATCAAATAATATATTCAAATATCAGGAATCATTCATTGATTTTAAGAATTTTATTTTGGGCGAAAAAATTTAGTAAAATTGGCGTTTTTTTAGAACTTTTCGAATATTCTATCCAGCTATTTGTCTACTTAAAATCCAAATAATTCTCTACAGTACGATAGTATATATATAGTTTAAATTATTGGATTGGTTCTAGTTTAAGAAACTCATAACTGTGGCTCTTTTATTTTGCTTGAGCTTCGAACCGAACCAAACCATACGAAGCTAAAGAGCTTCGTTTGGTTAGGCTCGGTTGTTAACGTCTCACTAGGGCTACAACAATGAGCTATTGGGATGGTCTGGGATTCATCATGACCGGTGCACTGTGAGAAATTACGAATCAAATTAAAGTAAAGAGTATTGGCATTTAGGGTGCTGGTACTTTTTACCGTAAAATCCATTTTTATTGGCACATGTTAAGGAACAAAATATGATGTAACGTAATTTTCACAGTAATAATTGCCGTAAAATCACTGAATCATTCTAATTGAATAAATATTACAGTAAAAATGACGGTATAATATTGTACGGTAAAAATGGATTTTACGGATGATTCACCCAAAGTACATATGCTTAATACAGTACTTTGATACGAAATTTTTACAGTGAAATAGTACTGGCGCACGTCCATACTACACTGCCACAATTCAGATAGGAGAACAGAGACTTGTTGCAATGACTCGGCCTCCGCATCTACACCATTTCCAATCGCTCGACCTTTCGAAGATCCGAACTTAATAAAGCTTCTAAGAACACCGTAATTAATCATTAAAATAAGAGGTTAAAAATAATTTTAGCATGAAATAATGCTGCGATTAGATTTACCTTTCTTTTTAAAAACAAGTAAAATATATTTTTCTCTTAAGGTAGGCTTTAAAAAAAGAAAATTATTTTAACTAGAACCTGCAAAAAGAACAAAAATAAAGAATAAAATACTAAAGCACTCTGTTTCGTTTAGTCAAAATTAGAGGAAGCATTTCAAAAACGAAGCATTAATTAGATTCAATCGCATCCTTTTAAAGTTTATGAAGAAGAAAAAAAAGAATAAACAAGGAATAATCTTATCGAAGATCATACCTCCTTCGTTATGAGTTTTATTTTAATAGGCTTTGTTCCATGTTTTATTATAATAGGCAATATAGAGCTCGATTTACTCATATGAAGTTAATTCTGGCGGCGTTAAAATAAAAATCTCTTTCACTTTCTAGTCTCACATAATGCATATTAATAAAAAATTCTTATAATACATCTAAATATAAAAAAAGAGCTCGATTTACTCATATGAAGTTAATTCTGGCGGCGTTAAAATAAAAACTTTCACTTTCTAGTCTCACATAATGCATATTAAAAAAAAAAAAAAAATTCTTATAATACATCTGAATATAAAAAAAGAGGAAAAACTTTTTAATGCGAATTCTCCTAAATTTTTATAAAAGACAGAAAATACCATAAATAATTACTATATTTTTGTGCTTATAGTAGTTACTATATTATTAAAACAATTTTTTTTTCACATTAATCTAACTTATGTTCTTTAATTTCTCTCAAGATAATAAAATGGATATTGTTTGAAAGTTGCGGATATGTTTATATGAAAATAGGTAAAGAGCTTTCCACCATCCATCTGCAGTTTGAATTCAAAATTCTAAGTCGATTCACGCCTTAATAATTAGTTAACAGTTTATATTACGAATGTCAGATACGGTTTAAAGAGCTAAAAAACTTTATGTTTTGGCATATAAATTTTAAGATTTATAGTAATTTAAGTCATTAAAAGTATACGCAGTGTGCAAAGTATTAAAATATATTACATTTCGTAATATTAACTAAAAAGTAGAAAATAGTGAGACCAAAACATTTAGTAAATCTGTAAATAAAAAAATTCTCTTGAACATTTATTCTAACTATTATAATTGTATAAGTTACAGTATAGATTTCTCCAATTAATTGATTCGGGAACATAAAAGTATAAAATAAAAGAAGAAATTGTAGAATGCTTAACTGTCCACATTAAAAATCATTATTTTTTATATTTAAAAGAAAGAAGAATGAAAAACTATTCAGAAACAAAATCTCGTTTTTTTATTTAATTTCAAAGAATTTTAATGAGAAACTATTTTAAAAATGACCTATTAATTAAATCAGTTATATTGTAATGGATCTTGAGAAATTGGGAATTAAATTAAACAAACAAAATGAAGTTTAAAAATAATATTAAACCTATATAATATATAAGATAGTACTAAAATCTTAATGTAAAACTTCCTGACAAAATTTAATGGAATGGCTATGAATAGGAGAAAAAATAACTTTCAAACTTTGCAATTGTACTGTTGGACGAAAATAATTAAAACTATCGTAGTATTATTCCAAACTGCAATTATTTGATATAATGAAAAGTTTTTTTTTTTTTTTTTCTTTAAAGAGAATTTTAAATTTGGACTTACTTCACATTCTGTTTACAACTAAATGCTAGGACCACACAGCAAGAACATAAGGGGCAAAATTCAAACATTAAATACATAATTTATGTTACAACTACTCATCCAAATTATTTTTTTGTTAGTAATGGCCTAATTGTTTCATAAAAAAGGACATACTACAGTAGGTATTTAATAATTATTTTATTGTAGGGAATGCCTAACGTTATTGCATTATTTTTCTACTGGTTATAGGTTTCAATTATACCTCATTTTTTTCCGCATTTGTCTAGTCTCCCTTGTTCAACTACTAATTAAAAACAGATCCAATACGATTGCAGGAATTATTATTTATTAAAGTTTCTTTCCTTGCATAGCGAAGGCTGAGTCATTAAAAACACATTAGGTTCTCATTTTCCCAAAAGAGTCAGCTTTTTAAAGTTTTTAAGGGACAAAAATACAAATGTAAAGACGCATATTATAAGAAAAACAAAAGTGATAAAGAAATGAGGAGAAAAATAAATGAAATTTTTGAAAATGAAACTAATGTGAATCTTTATTTTAGTAGTGGATTGGTTACTTAGAATCGGAACACTCACAATTTTTTAAGATTTCCTTGTAGCAAAGCCGTACAATAAAAAGTACATATGAAGGGCTTGATATCACAATAATAAATCAAATTTTGAAAATGTTCAGAAAAGCATTTTCTAAAAGAGTTTTTGGTGCATTAAAATCGCATTTGGTACACGGAGAAAAAAATTCTGATAAAAGTACTGTACTGTAGGAGTACAGTATACTTTACTAATTAAAAAGAAGAAAAAAATTCTGGTTTTGGGACACGAAATATACGGTATTTGAACCATTCCTTTGGTAATTTTTTCGTTTATTTTTTCGGTCTGCCAGAAATCCTTGTTCTCAAAATTATAGCTTTTATTACCAAACATTTAGTAAAAAATACAAATTGAATTGTAAATATAACCGAATAAATGGTTTTTATGCCATATCGAGATAAAATTAACACATTTCACCATATTTTCCAAACTGTATCACACATTATTAAACCATATTTTATAGTTAATTTTTCCAAAATAATTACTAAAGAGCTTCGATCAAAAGTACCCAGCTGTTTGGTCTTCCCATAGATCCAAAAACACGGTAAATGTTACCATATTCTGGTAGTTTTTACCACATATTTTTTTTTCAATGTAAAGCTGTGTATTATCCTTCTCAGACTCGATATTTAAACAATGACAGAAAATGAGATATTTACTTGAAAATGCATATCTAAAAAGTAGACTAATAAATTCAATTAAATATTTTTTCTTCTTTTTTTTAAAAAAAAAAGAAGTAGAAAAAGATGAAGTAGAAATAAAATTACTTAATTAAATAAATTTAAATAGATGGCAATCAACAAATTGATAATTTTAAAAATTACACAAAAATTATAAAATGTAATTTTAGCAATTTGTTTTACACATTTAGCAATAAGATATTTCTATACACAGAATAAAATAGATGATCAAAACTACGAGAATATGGTAAAGTTAACCATATGGGAACATCAAACCGAAGCGTTTTGTTAATGATTTTGAAGAAATTTTCCATAAAATGTGATTTTATAATATATGATATCTAAGAGCATGGTACAAAAAACATTTATTCCGATTAATTTACTGTTTAATTTTGAATATTTTACTAAATGTGTGGTAATAGGAACTAAAATTTTGAAAACAGGAATTTGCTGCAAACCGTTACCATATGAATAGAAAAGTTAGCAAATGAATGGTTTAAATATCGCATATTTTGGTTTTATTAACCAGAATTATTATTATTATTAATATTATTATTATTTTATAATTGTCATTATTATGTCAAAAATGCCATTACTATACAGAACGTAAATTTTATCAGAATTTTTTCTCCGTCTAGTGTATCTCGTCATATTCTGGCCATAAAAAACTCTCTAGACTAAAACAATAAGATATTTATTTGTCATAAAACTGTCCTAGCGATTACTCGAATTGATTTTGTAATCATTGCAATTAAAAATAATCATTGTAATTAAAAACTCTATTCAAAACGAAAGAAAAAAAAATTTAAACTGTATTATGAAGGTGAAGTAAATGTGGTTCAATATTTACTACCTAATTTGATTCTCGCCTACATTGTAAGATAAAATATTTTCAACCCCCCCGTAAAAAATTTCGTAACAAATATTATTAAACAATATAATTAAAAAACACTTTTTTACATTCGTTACTTGTGACATGGTACACTTTTAACCGTACTTTTTATTTACTGAAAATCCTACTGGATAATAATTTTATATTTGAAAATTTTTTGAGCAATTTTTTTTTAATAAAATTCACTTTTTAAAAAAATTTAAATATTCGCTGCCAACATTTTAATAGTAAAAACATGAAGTGTAAAATAGCTTTAAAAAAATTTATTTTAAAACCTCCAAATTATTGTTACATTATGATCAATAAAAAAATATTACAATAATTTTTATCAAAAACATAAATTACGTTTCACATTGTAAATATTTTGTAAATATGTTTTTGGTGTATACAAACATTAAAAAGGGAACAGAATTTAAATTTTTTACAAACTTATGTCGCTTATATTATTTTTATAAAATTTAATACCTTCAACTCTGATCATTAAGACAAATTAGATCTTTTAAAACATATGAGTTATTATTTATGAATCCAAATTTAGAATATTAATTATTTGTTTACATATTTTTATCAATGAATATTGCACTGTTTATGAGTATTATTTATGGTGCAGATTTAAATTATTGTAAAATTAAGAAAATGGATTGCAAATAAAAATTCTTATAAAACCTGTCATAAAATTTTTTATAAACATCGGAAATAAACTGTCTATAATCCTCTTTGCTGTGCTAAATCAGACCTCATAAATCGGACTATTTTAGCAATGGTATAACTGTTTCTAATTTTTACATCAAGCTTTACATATTTTATCAATAACATTATTTTTATAAATATTTATTGTTGACGAAAATGAATTGCTTACAATAATTGTAGGAAAAAATACACTGTGTGTTTACTTTTGGAATTTTTTTCTTCTATAATCATTAGTTAATGTCTCACTTTGCAGCGATAAATCAACAAAACCATAAATCATATTATTTCTATTTCAAAGTTATCATTAATCTCAGTTTATGTGTCAATATTATCATTAAACCTAGCGTATTGTTTATATGGCAATACTATCATTTTTCCAAATTCAGAAATTCAAGTTTTTAATATTTTTTGATAAATTTAACTCATATAAACACTTTTATAAAAATATTGATTAAAGTTAATAAATAATAATGCTAATGAGTAGATCTATTAAAGTGTTGGCAGATTAGAATTGCTTGCAATGTTTATAGAAAAAATATTGGTTGAGTATTAATTTTTGTATGAAAATTTGTAGCTGATATTTCTATAATCACTAGGAGTTATCCGTATCTCACTTTTCAGTGATAAATCTATTTAATATAAATCATATGTCACTCAGTGTATAGAATAGTTTATATCGCAGTTTCTGGAATTTATGTCCCAATAAAATATCGATTAACTAACGTACTTATAAATATTTATTGTTGCATACATAAGGGTTGCTTGCAGTAAATGAAGAAAAAAAAAGTTTTTTATTTTAACTTATCCTCAAAATCTTTTAATCAAATTTTTTGTAAACATTAGAAAGGAGTTGTTCTACACATGATAAATCAGACCTCATAAATCAATGTAAGCTTAAAGCCAGCTGCTGTCAGTCTATTTACACTGGAAGTGAAAATATCCTTCAACCTGTCAAAACGAAGCAGGTTCTTTAAAATAATTCAAACTACACCTGTCTACATCTAAGCCTATTTCTGGACTTCCCTGTCCCCATTGATCGTCGTCAACAAAACCGGGAGCCATGCGAAATTTTGGCACCGGCCCACAACTGGGCCGATCTCAAGTATCAAAACAAACAGAAGAACCCTTTAAAAAAATGTGTTCCTTACCTGTCATCGTAGGCGAAGTCCGCACCCAGGGTGTTCCAATAGAGTACCAGAGACAACCCAGAGACGGTAGCCACTATGAAATAGTGATAGTAGTATTCCATACTCTGCGCTCCCATGTTATTTGAAGAGCGGATGAGCTTCTGACTTCGAATGCCCGCTGTGCAAGTCTCCCGACAGCCACCGCCACGGTGGGATGGCGCACGCGCACTACGTCCCGCCATCTCTCAACCAATCACTAATGATCACCTGCGGGAAGGAATTAGAAGATGTTACTGCCTTAGCCGTGAAACATGGATGGTGGTATAATTGTTTATTTTTTTTTTTTCATTATTATGTCTATAGATTTATTTAGTTTTTGTTTATGCATTCACGAAAAAAATATGTATTTTCTCGTATTTTGATTATATTAGGTTATTCGTCGATACACATATTACTTATTTTAAATAATTTTTATTTTATATTTACATATATATTTGATCAAACACTGTTTATACAATATTGAATACAATATTAAATGAATTTTTGAAAATAATAATATTTTTTTGTTTTATTTAGAATTTTATTTAAATGGAAATTTTTATATTTCGGATTTGATTGAATTTTCAAGCAGATTTATGAAATAACTCATTTTTTATTACTTTTCTAAATTTATAAAGCAACATATTTATATAATTTATATAAAATAATTATGCAAATTTATAAATATTATGCATTACAAAACTAATTGTTAATAAAATAATTATGACAATTTATAAATATTATGCATTTCAAAACTAATCGTTAATAAAATAACTATGCCAATTTATATATATTATGCATTACAAAACTGGTTTCAAAAAGGTCTTTTTGTTTGCTGTTATAAAATTGACATTTTGCAATAATAATGATGGCAAATGAATTTTAATGATATGAAATTACATATTAAAATATATTATGCAATTTAATGCTACATTTTTAAATATCATTCATCGTGCTAAAGTAACATTCAAGTAGTTTTTGTTATATTTTTAAAATTGCTTAAAAGGAAATTCGAAATATGAAATAGTTTATAAATAATTTGCAAAACTAACTTTAAAAGAGTCTTTTGTTTTTATTACATGTATGTAATAATAACAATAGCATATATATCTTCATGCAAATTTCTGTGATATTCTTATATATTATTAATAAAGTTGTATAATAATAAAGTTGTGTTACAATTGTCGAAAACAGTTGTGTTACAATTGTTGATAATATGCAAGTCATATTTACATGATTACTTAATACCTGTTGCGATTAATAACTACAGTTTAGGTACATTACATAGATATATCCGTTCCATAGACATAACCATTGCATAGACATATTCGTTGCACAGATATAAACGTTATGTCTCTATGCAATGTTAAAAGATAATGACCTAAAACCGTTTCTCATTGTTATCAGTGTATTCTTAATAGTGCAATAGACTTAACAAAGGAACACACAAAGGAATTAGCAAAGAAAATCTTTGGTTTTCAGGAACTTAAATTTAATGAAAATTATAACGGAATTTAATAAATAAATAAATAATTAATTTGCATAAATAATTGAATTCAGCAAATAATTTAATTAAATGTTATTTAACTGTATTTTTGTTCTCATTGAATTTGATTACATGGATATTTAATAAAAGCTTAAAAGTGAAAGTGATATTACTTAATTATGTTATAAAGTAATCACATAATATCACCTTAAATGCAACGTTTTAAAAAAATATCTTTTGTTCCGGTTTTACATTTATTAAACGGTAATAAAGTAGAATGCCTTTAAATAAGTTATATTTAAATTTAAAATAAACTTTATGTATAACTGTGTTCAGTCAAAAAATTAAATTAAAATTATGAATATAAAAAAATAACTAGTTAAAACTCTAAAGCAATATTAAGAATTAACTCTTCACGCTATTGCCAAATAATTATTTAAAAAAAAAAACACTTAAAAATAATAAATATAACAATAAAAAAAAAGTCTTTCCAGTAATCAAAAATTTAATAAGAATTAAAAAAATAAGATAAAAACAGGTTTGTGGATAAAGTTGTTATGATAACCAAGCAAAATGGTTAGATTTAAATTTTATCGTTTTGGAATTGCAAACTTAATTTGTAGAACCAATTCTATGAAAATACAATAAAATTTTAGGATCTTTTGTTGAATAATTTAAATTTTTATGTAACATTTTGTATAAAAAAACAAAAATTATTGTGAAGTAATCGTGTTAGTTGATCAGCGAAAGGCGTAGAGGATGGAGCCCCCCCTCCCAAGTAAGTTTATCATGACAACATTATAACATAATTTTAAAACTGTAAGTAAGTATAGATAAACATATTTTTTTATCTTTTTCCTTTCATTCTTCCTTTTTCTTTTTCTTTCCTTTTTTAAAGTTTTTTACATGTATATAGTATAAGTAAAAATATTCTGAAAATTATCTTCTTTTAATTTTAGTTATTGAGAAATAAAAATTAAAATCGATATTTTTTATTTTATATTAGCTCCTTTAAAAGACTTACAGAGCATTGTTTTAATGGAAATTAGAATAATAATTTCGATTTCTTTTAATGGAATAAATAAAATAATAAAGATGTAAAGATAGTTTTAGAAAAGGTAGACAATAATTTTTAATTTGGCAATGTATTACAGATACATACATTTTTTTCCAACTTACTATATTAATAAGCACATAAATTGATTTTCGACAAACTTTCATGTCAGAAAATTTGTAATACCCATTAAAAAAATTAAAGCTGAAGAATAGAAGATAATATTCCACGAAAATGTCATATAAAATACCGATAGTTTGTATAATTAACAAACAATAATTAGGCCATAAAGCCCATAACACATATGTAGAACAAGAAACGGCAAAGGTTTTTGTCCATGAAAGCTGACTTTGAAAAAACGAATTTAAAGGTTTGAGAATTTTCAGGAGCAAGCATTCGCTTGAAATCGTAAAAATAAAATATACACGAATGTTTATTTACATTCCCTATAAATTTCAAAACAAAGTTTACAATTTTTAAAGTTGAAAAAAGAAATTGAAATTCGTGTTGAACAAGAACCGTTTTCCCACCCTTATCAATACTTCTTCGCTAGTATTCCCGTTGTCTTCTTCGCTTTACTTTTCTTTGTTCTCCTTGTTTACGCGTAGACAGAAACCGCGCAATCCGCCTTCACTGTGTGATAACTCTCGGAGAGAACTGTTTTTTTTCCCTCCACGTTTTTTATTTATCAAAACTTAGTAATCCTCACCATGCGTAATTTCCAGCATTAAATGTTGAAAAATTATGTCGACAACTTATCTTTCACTTAATTTGAGATTTTGCAATAAATGGTTTAGTTTTGCAATAAATGGCTTAGTTTTTCCAATAAATGGTTAAGTTCATAGTAATTTATCACATGAGTTTTCACCCATACAAGATAAAATGAAACATATCAAGTTGGCTACCTATCTAAGTTGACCTCTATTGTGAAAAAAGGAATGTATCCCGTAAAATGAAAAGGTGCAAAATATTTGTAATCTGACCTTGTGTATATCTTGTTTGTTGGCCACTGAAATAAATCAAATTTTTTAGGTTTGTAATTAAATGCTATTCATAAGTTAACCCGAAGAAAAAAAAATGTTTTTTTAAGGAAATGTAATGTATCAGAATTTCGCCAAACGAGTTAAATAATTTCAAAAGCTAAATTAAATCCCTTTGTGAATTGATCACAGCAATAAAGGTTTATTATTGATTAACTATTATTGATTGACAAAACTTATATTGATCAGAATTATTTACGATTTCTAGAAAGCATAACAAATTAAATTTTATTGTTGAAATTAATATTAATGTTATGTTTTCTAATTGCATAGATGTTCCTGGGAGCTGACATTTTAAGAAATAAATAATAACTACCATGCATCCCTAATTAATAATATATAAGAAAAGTATGAATGACATAATGTAAGAAATGATAATAACAAAAAGAATGACTCATCCTTATCCATAAGTTGACCACTTATGTAAGTTGACAACTTATCAACATAGGAGTCAACTTATGTTATTAACTTAGGGGTCAAAGTTTGGGCTTCCTTGCCCAAACTTTTTCTCAATGGGGTTCGTCTATTTATTTTTCTGTGTGAATTACTATATTGTGACTTTTTTTTCCATTTATTTATTTTTTTTTTTTATTAATTTTTTTATTTTTATGAACTGATAGTAGAACCGTTAAGTAAAAAAATAAACATCTTAAAACAAAATGGTTTATAAAAATTACACCAGAAATAAGAATTTAATCGCATATCTTATTATTTGGAAACATATTAATAGCATAGAGGTCATAAAATTCGAAAAAAAAAAAAAAAATGAGTGATCATGAGGATCCTTTCTTACTCACTTTTAAAATGTGTGTAAAATTAGGTATTTTTGTATACAACCCTTTAACTTATATTTGCAACTTCTTTCAAAACTTCTTTCAATGTGTTCTTTGCAGAGAAATTAATTTGGTCTCTATCCATAATGAATAACATTACATTGAATAATTATTAACATTAATAAGTATTAAGGCATCATTGTGAATAATATATTGCATCATGTATTTGCCTTTTATCGAATATGAGAGTTGTTTAAATAAATGAAACAGCTGAACCTTTTTTTTTTCGCGCATGTTACGTTTTTAAATATCCTTTATTTCTGGAGGAAAAAAAAAACTGACCCATATAGTTCAATATGAATAACTAATTTTTGAATATTTTTCTAAACGTAAATGATTTCTTAGAAGTTAGATGAAAGGCTTAGACACACGCACCACCAAAAGTAAAAAGTACTGGAAATCAGGGTACCGATACTTTTTACTGTTGAAATCCATAATTTATATACCATAATTTTTACAGTTATAATTACCAAAAATCACTGAATCACACTAATTAAATAAATATTATTGTAAATATTACGCTATAATGTTTTACGATGATTTTACGGATGATGCTCCATAAGTGCCGGTACTTTTACAGTGCGCAAAAATGTTTACCCTGTATGAAAATTACATTAAAGCAGCTAAAATTGAATAATAATGTCTCTTAATTCACACACAGGCTATTTTTAAAAGTAATCTTTATTTACAAAATAGTTTATCACAGTTCCGAAGCAAGGCTTCGAAGAACTAAAGGCTTTATAACTCAGAAAAATTAAAATTTAAAAGCCATAAAACGAAATTACTTCATTCCGCATTGAGATCGGTTCAGTTCCGTTTGAATAGTTATGTCAATATATTTTAAACATGGTGGAACAGAAATTTTTAATTAAATCTCCTACAAAAGTTATATATTTATTTTCAGGTATGAATTTCATTTTAATGAAAAGCGTGGACTTATTAAAATACAGTAATTAAAGATTAAAAAAATGCGTTTCTCTAAAATTATGATGTAAATTAAAATTTGAAAAGCTTA
Source organism: Parasteatoda lunata (assembly GCA_949128135.1). NCBI lineage: Eukaryota > Metazoa > Arthropoda > Arachnida > Araneae > Theridiidae > Parasteatoda > Parasteatoda lunata. The sequence continues at coordinate 40,642,225 of OX421970.1, read as the reverse complement.
ATGAAGTTTGATTTTAGAGTTACATTTTTAAAAGAACAGTATTTCGCAAACAGGGGGTTTGAAAGGATATTATGACATTTATTTAAAATTAAGTTTATGTAAGTTTAGTCGCGATTAGAAAAATTTCCTAAATTTGAGCAGTGAATTAATTTTTTTTAAATCTCTACTACTTTAATTGAAATAAAACTTGCTTAACTTGAATATGAAAGTCCAATTTAGTTATATTGCATATCAAGGAGAGGGTTACTATTTGATTATTTAATTTCTAACTTTCGCTATTTACTTAACCTTTGTTTTAGGTAATTAGTCTTAAACAAATACATAATAAATGACAAATGTTGATTCAATTTGGTGATTCTTAATAATTACTAAAAAAATGGTGTTTATTAAAATGTATATCTCTCTCGGCGAGGTTTGCTGAATGGTAGTTATTAATTTCTTATAGTATCAAAAAATATATTTTGTTCCAAAAATGACAACAACAAAAAAAAAGGAAATGACAAATAGTACTTTTTTAGAGCTATTGATGGTTTTGCAAATTATAAAAAATACATAAATTATTTGATTTAAATAGGTTTTTTTAAATTGAATTCATTGAACTGTCAGTATCTCGGCATTTGTGCAAGAAATGTTATTTGTCTTTTGTATTTATTGTATACAGAAAAAGTTTTTAATAGTTTGTTTGACAATGTTTATTGCAATGTCGTATAAAGTGCAGCATAAAAAAATAGAATTATTTTAACATTTAATATAAATTATCAGTGAAACTTTTCGAACATTATAAACGGCTGAAGCCATGAATTAAAATTGTGAGAAAAATAGTGTTATTAAAATTGAAAGGAAAATACGTGTTATTTTTTATGATATGGAGAAATTTTTTTTTTTTAATATACTCTACCCTTCATTAATAGGGCATGTTTGTGAGAAGAAAAAAATGGCATCTTGATAGATTGCATAATTTTATTGATTTGTTTATTATTTGGTTGGTTTTTCCAAATTTAGACGAAAGATTTTAGAATGTTGAAAATTATAGTAGAATCGCTGGTTGTGTGATGGTTAAAATTGAGTAGAATTCATGGATGTTTGGACGTAAGGCTGAAAAACAACTATGAAAAAATACTAGAAACTTGCTAACAAGAAAAAACATTGATTTGAATTGTTATTACTTGAGATGTTCTGAGAGGCTGACGTTTTTAAACAGACTAAAATGAAGCCAAGAATTCTTTTGATGTCGGACAAAGCGATAACAAACCGTGCTATGAGATCATCCAATGTGGAATAGTCAGCCGGATTTTAAGTTAAAAAATGGCTTTTTTTTCACTTTCTTAAGCTCTGGCCTGTGTCCAATTCTCTGAATCATCAATAACTATTGATTTGTTTAATATTTTATAGTCAAAATTTTGTATTTGGAGAATTTAATGACTCGTTTTAATCCTCATAATGGTTCACTTGCGTACAAGATTTCGAATATCTTTGAAATCTCATATATCTTTTATTATAAGTGGTAACCCAAGTAAATGAAACTGTGTAAAACCTGAAATTTGCGTAAACCGATTTACAGGATGGTATTTTTAGCAGATTCCCGTACTCAGTATAGGCTTAGATTTGGTACTTTTACTGCTTATGATAAATCCCATGCGATTATCAGCATGCTCCAAAGAAAGAAAAACCACTTTTAATGTAAGGATAGTTCCTAAAAGTTTGAACAATACCATCCACATATATGTCAAGAAATTTAAGTGATTTTAAGAATGTATTGTTTCTTGTGTTAATTTTTACGCATCTTATTCAGTAGCAGATATCACCATCAAAAGTACCAAATGCAACGTCAAAAGTTAGGCAAAAATAATTTCAACAAAAATTTTTATTATCGAAATTTAAAACGTTGTAGGGGTTTCATAATTTGCTCATTAATTCTAGTATAGATTATTATTCTGACAAAGACTGAAGATTCAAAAAGAAATTTAAATTATAAAAGAGTGTTCATGCATCTTTTGATTCGTTTCAAGTTCTAAGCAAACTTTTTGATTATTATTTTTATTTAGTGCAACTATATAGATAGCTGTATGCAACCATAATTAATATTATCAATAATTTTGTTTCAACAATTCTTCTAATTTGATGGTAATTTTATGATATTTTTATTGAAAATATACTTAAAAGTTTTAAATAACTCAAAGCGTAAAAACAAATAAAATTTTTACGGTTTAATTAAACTTATGTGCATATCAAAATATTTTAAGTGTTTTGATACCAAAATTGTTTATATTAAGCAAATGGTTAAAAAGGATTTTCATTGCATACGCTTTAGATTTAGAAATATTTTTTAAAACTCGAAATACATTTTTTCCAACAATTTTCATTTTTGTATAATTTTTTCCAGATTTACGCTGTGTTTTAAGATAATAAACAAAACTTATTATTCAAAATTCTAAAATTTTTAATGAGTGCGTAATTTTACGTGGAATGCATTGCAATGCATAAAAAACTAATTTTACGAAAAAATTATTACACATAATCATTAATTAACAAGAACAATATCAGGGAGCTTTTTTATTATTTGATTAAAATTTAAAATAATTTTGTGAGTAAGCAAATGGCTTTGAACAAAATGATTGGAATGACTTTAACAATATTATTATTTTTTTTGTGGTTTAAAATTTTTATGGAACAGAATTTGTATTTTAATTAATATTAATTAAAATATTAATTTAATATTAATGTAGCCTTTATATATTTCGCTTATACGTTATAATTCTCATAGGTATTATATATTTTGCGTATCCGTTGAAAATTCTTATATATATGTTATAAATATAACCTTTATATATTTCGCTCATACGCATACTGTAAAAAATTCTGGATCAAATTACGGTAAATAGTACCAAAACTCACGATGTCGGTACTTTGTACCGTAAAATCCATTTTTATAGGAATATGTAACGGAATAATAAAATCTGACACACCGTAATTATTACAGCAATAATGACTGTATAATTAGTCTAATTAAAAAAGTATTACTTTAAAAATTACGATTTAATATTTTACAGATAATGCATCCAAAATGCCGGTACTTTATACCGTAATTTGGTCTAGAATTTTTTACAGTGTAGTGCTCAAATCAAGCTGTATTTTAGAGTTACCATTAACTAGTTGGCAACAACTATTCGTTATTTTGTGATCAATCATACACTCGGTTTTTATTGGCGGACATTCAACATTGACATATGAATGAAACAATAATTTTGTTATATATTATTATAATCTGACAATTCATCGCGTATTTGATTTAAATTATACGTTTAATTTTTATACGTGCAAATAGTGTAAGTAATTTTATGCTTTAATGCTGCTTTTAAATTACCGTCATTTCTTCAGCAAAGATTTTATGTTTGACAAAATAATTTTCATTTTATTATTTTTAAAAACTACTTTGATATACATGAAACTATTGAACATTCATTAAAACATAATAAGTACTGAACTTAACAAAAAGGAAAAATTACAATTTTGAAACTTTTCGATTAATTTAGCAGTTAGAGGTTCAATTATTGTTCATTTTTTTGATGAAGATAAATATATAAAGAAATCAGAATTACTTTGCTAACTTCTTTTAAATGAACATTTCATTTTTCCAATTTTTTTTAAATAAAATAATAAATATCTTCTATTTCTTGCAATTTATCTTTTTTTTTCTTTAAATAGAATAATAAATATTTTTTATTTCCTGTAATTTATCTTTTTTTTCTTTAAATAGAATAATAAATATTTTCTATTTCTTCCAATTTATCTAACTAACATGTTTGCATGAAAGTCAATTTTTTATGTGTTAATCTGAATTTTCTTACGATTCTTCTTCAATTGAAATTTTCTTACGTGTTAATCTTCCGCCGTTTGTAATATCATTATATTTTATTAAATAATTTAGGTTTATCTTGTTAACAAATCAAATCTGAGTTTTAGAATGATGTCCCATAATTATGACTTAAAATAATAATATTGATAGCAGAATACATTAACATATAATAGTATTTCCCTATCATTCTTCTTCCTATTATTATTATCAAAATACAGTAACATACAACGAATAATATATTATTATTATAAGAAGAAGTAAAGACTATAAAACACTCATTTTTACGATAATATGAATAAATATGTTCGTTATGCGGTTTGAAATATTTTTAATACCAGCATAAGAAAATGTACGATTTTAAGATTTTTTTAAAAAAATAAATAAATAAACAAAAAATTTAAAATATTTTTTATTCTATTTTGCAGCTGGCTCGGTAACATTATGTGCTTTCATCAGAAATTTTTTTTTATTTTTAATTTCGCTCTCATTTATTGAAAGCTCGAAATATCATAATTACCTCACTCACGCTATTGTATTTTTTTCGGCTGAAATTACAGGTTGCAATCTCAATTTTGATGTCTTCTTTCACCTAATTCCAAAATTTAAAAGAAATAAAATAAAATAGTGAAAAATTAAGTGAAAACTTACCATGAAGGGAATAAAGAAAAACGTGAAAAAGTATTATAATAAAAACTTTCTATAACCAGTTCCTCCCCTCGTCCTCCTTACCAACCTCCCCCCCCTCTATCATTTAAAAAATAGTTTGGCGGTCTCTCAAATCCACAAAAGAAAAAAACTTTTCAAAATGGCTTTTCACTGGTCGCTTACGTCACTAATATTTCTTAACTTATAGTGATTATAGCATACTTTCTCTCACTGTACAAAGAAGAAAAGTGATAGGGGAGGTGGGGGTTAATTATTTTATAATATTCCTTAGGAGCCACAGGACACCCCCCTACTATTTTCACCCCTACCTTGCCGCCTCTCGGAGCCTGTGAGGCAAAATTATAATGATAGTGTTGTCGCAGTTATTTATTTATATATGACGGCTACTAGACTGCGGCTGGCGGCTAGAAAGATGCTCAGGTGAAATAAAAAAAAGTAGGGGAAAAAAAAGTCATTTGTGAAAAAGGAAGTTACAGAGGTAGGTGACGCCTGAAAGACAAACACTTTTCCTTTTTTTTTTTTTTTTTTTTTAATTGAAATAAGTTCATTTTTGAGTTTTAACCTGGGGTGGAAAAAACTCATTAAACTAAAATTGAATTTCTTCGATTTAAATTAGATTCATTTGATTCATTTTACTAATGTCAATCAAAACTCGGATACTATTTAAAAACAATATTATAACTAAACTACTTCATTTTCCTAGCTAAAATAGTTTAAATAAATACATAAATATTACAAAGTAATCACTGAAAAATAAAATGTAATTTTTTTTTTTTATTTTTTTTTTTAAAGCTCAATATTTCCGGCAAATTGGTAAATACAAAGACCCGATTTGTTCATTAAATAAAGAATAAATAAACTAAAAATTATCAAACAAATATTTAATATTACTCTTGGCAGAACAAGTTTTTTATTCGTATTTATGTATACAAACTACATGCTTGAGAAGTTTTGAAAGCATTTGTAGTTAAATAAACATAAAGCGAAATTCGTATGATTGAAATATTGTTATTAAATAGCAAATTATTTTGCAAACAGCTAATGAAAATTTATAATTTAAAAGTTTCACATCACATTAAACTACATACAGTCTTTACATTTATTTATTTTTTAATATTTTATTTTCAACATTAAACAATAATTTAAATACATCACTTTCTAATAATTTCACTGAAGAGCTTTGGTAATGATTTTCGTTAAATTAACAATTAAATATGATTTTATAATAAATGATAAAATTTAGTATTATTCGCATGATACCTTCGCATGGCATCAAAATAATTTTTCTTCTTTTGGCTAAATTTACTTTTCAGTTTTGTACTTTTTTACTAAGTGTGTGATAACAAGAACTATAATTTTGGAAACCAGTATTTTCGGTAAGCTATTGCCATATGAACGAAAACGTTTCTTATGAATGGTTTAAATACCGTATATTTTGGGTTTTATCACCAAAATTAGTTCTTTAGAAATGTCATTACCATACAGTATGGTAATTTTATCTGAATGTTTTTCTCCGTTTTCTCTCGATAGAAGTTTCGGTGTCATGTCAAAAAAGAAAAAAAAACACTCAAGAGCTAATTTCAAAATTATCCTAAATAAAAAATATTCCTGATTTAAATCAAATTTTTTAAAAAATCAACTCATTTAAATCAATGATCGTTATTAATCAGATAGTCTTATCTTACGATCAATGGCAGAGTTTTTTTTTTTGCGTAAAAAAAAAATGAATAGATAGATATAAAAGGAATTTGGAAAAAGGAAAAATAAAAGGAAAAGATGGAAGAATGTATTCCTGCTCCGACTTAAGCTGAGAGTTCATTCATTGGTATAAACATTTAACCATTCAGGCTCAAGGTAGAGGATATGAACTGCAAGGATTTTTCAGCTTATTCGAAGAAATTGGGATTGGGGATTTTAGAAAACCCTGATAAATTTCATCATCAAATTCCAGCTCTACACTTAATTCTAGAATTTCTGTAGTTTAAGTTTTTAGGTACATTTTAGTAACATTCCCAAAACGGTACATTAATTCTGATTAACTTTTCATTAAGTATAAAAGCTCATTTGTCAAAAATTGACTCAATATTAGCAGTGAGTCGATGAAAGTAGTCCACTCTGCACTAACGAACAACTTGAGTGCCTGGTTTTGTATTAAATCCAGTTTCTCGATCAAGTTCTTTGGAGAAGAAATAAAAACTTAACAACAATAAGTGATAACAGCTAAGATAAATGTTTTGTAAGTCTATAGACTAACAGAGGTTTTTAAACCTAAACTTTTTTCAGATTTTTCTCCTTCTTTGCATTGATTAGTAAAGAGAAACAAGATAGAGAGTTTTGACTTTTCGATCTAACGATCAGATTTTTTATCTAGTTATTTGGTAGAACTCAATCTTAATGGCTTTCTCTGAATAAACATTCATTTTTTCCACAAATTTGTATTCTTGACCCTCAAAAAAAGGTTGGAATTTGTTTCTATTTGGAAAATGGAGCATGGTCCTATTAGCTAAAATAAGGAGCGGTCAAAATTAATGTAATGGTATTTTATGTTAATTTTAACTTTATGTGCATTTCGTAATTGCGAATAAGTCATTTTTAAAATTTTTATTTCTCAAGAACTATTCAGCTAACTTCCTTCAAATTTTGAATTTTGTCGAAAAAATGTGTTAGCCTTTCATTTCAAATATTTTGTCTACCATTAGCAAATTTAAATAAATAATTATGAATTTTTTTTTAATATGGAATTATCTTTGAATAAAACAAGTTCTATAATTATATACAAAAGTTTTTTGATTCGCTTCTTTATTTTCGGGGTTATTGGGGAAATACACAAAAAGTGACTCTCTTTGACTGAACTATTGGGATCGTATTTTCCAGATTGCGGTTATACCCTGCCCCATATTTTGAGGATCAATAATTTAAACCCTTTGAAGGAAAAGTATGGTTATACACAGACAATGCGTTATGAGATCATCAAGATTGAGTTCTAGAAGGTGATAATACAATCATTAGATCAAAAGTTATTGAAAAAAAGTATAATTTTTTTTTACTTTATCATTTTTTTTTATGTACCCTACATATCAGTTTCTAAAACTCACTTTATATGCAGTCGTTAAAAAGGTAAGTATATTGGTTAAAAATGGATTTTGTAATAAAACATTTACATACTTTTTGTGGGCCACAACCATTTTCAGTCTCATATGTATTTAACATATATCAACTTATAGATGAAGAATAATTATTCGTGTGATATTTTATATCAGCACAATTTGAGTAAGTTAACATACTTTGTTTGTAATGTTTTAAAATGGTATAGCGGGTAACACATTTGTTTTAATACCTTTGCAAATAAGTTGACAGGCTCATTCAACATTTAGTTGTAAATAATATTACAATTTTCAATCATCTATCTAAATGTACTTTTTATACATTCTTATTCCACAGTATTTAAGCAAAAAAATTCTCAGATCGTCTTCGCAGGTAGAAATTTTAAAGAAATCAATAAAGAAGAAAAAAAAATTCAAAAATTTCAAAGCTATTCTTGGAACAGTTCTCATAATCCATTGGGAAATAGAGGGAAAACGGAGTCCAGAATTCTTGAAAAATAAAAAAAGGAAAGAAAAACGTAAGCTTATGAGACTGTTTGGGAGAATGGGGAAAGCTGAAGAAAAAAAAGGGATTTTTTCTTGTCCTGTTTTTACCCCTATTCCCATCCGCTTTTTTTTTTTTTTTTTTTTCCTACGCTTTATTGAGAAACAAATAGCCTATAGCAAGAAGAAGGGCGTAAAATAACCGAAAAATGATTCGAAAATCCTGCTCCGGAAAAGTATGGGGATTTCTTAGGGTGCCCGTCCCTATTTTTAAAGTCTTATTTTAGTTTTATTATTTTATTTATAGTTTGTGTATGTAGGTATCTCTAGGGAAGTACCTTAGTGACGAAAAAGTTTTATGCCAAAGAAAATTAGTCATTTTTTTCCCTCTCTTCTTTTAATTCCCCCCTTTTTTACTGGTAAGCTTAGGAACCGTAAAAAAATAAATAAAAGGGAAAAAAAGTATCATTGGATAGTAAAAAGCTTCTTCACTCTTTTTATTTAAGCAATTTGCTCCCACTAGATGGGTTTATATGGAACTTTTTTATATATTACGTGTCGTGTGTCAAAAGCTCTTAGGGTATTATTTTGTTAAAAATAATAAATAAGCTTTTTGTGAAAGAACCCTTATTAAACAAGAATAATCCTTAATCTTATTAAATTATTTATAATGTCAATGGATTATGTGTTAGTAAAATTTATGCTTATTTTTGAAATGTTTATTTGACAACGAAACAGATAATCTGCTTATAACCAAAGAATGCAATAAATGATTTATAACGTTTTCAATTAAACATTTTTTTAAACGGATTAAATGTAAGTTAGAAACAATAGGGGGAAATTGTACATAATAAATTGTTCAATGTTTTTGCATCATTATTTTCAACGTAATAGAATTTATTTATTTATTTATTTTACAATAAAGTATAATATATAAAGTATAATACAATAAAGTATTAAGTATAATATTTTTTTTACAATAAGTTATAAGTTAGGGTTTATTAATCTTCTACCTTTTACCCTTAATAACAAATAATTTTTCAGGTGATATAAACATTAATGCAAGAACTAATAAACAATAAATAGAAGGTCAATTCAATGAAAAACAGACAGATGTCATGTCAGTTACCATTTTCAAAATTTTAGAAATTTTATAGTCCGAAACTAAATAAAAAAAAGTTTCTAATTTCACGAAAAAAGTAAAGAACATTATATTAAAATAATTATAATTTTTATGAATAGTTAAGTCAAGCTAACTGCCTTAAGCTGTCACTTCAGTCACAATTCCTTGTCATGTCTGTCATGCGAGTATATATTTTTTAAAGAGGCACTTCTTTTAAGATTTAATGTTATCCAAATTATAAAGTTTTTCTTTTTTAAAAATATAGTTCGTTTGACAGCTTTTCTTAAAGATTTTAATTTTTTAAAATTATATATTCTTAAATTAACTATTTTTTATAATTAAAGTTCTTTATGCAAATGCTTCACTAAGGATGAAAAGGAAAGTGTGCAGCAGAAAAACCACTTGTTTGATATAGAATTTGCCCATTATCCATGACGGATCTCTTCTCTGACCCATTCACTAAGCAATACGTGAGGGGGCATTGCTTTAAGTTTAACGTTTATAAAATTGTTTTAAGGTATGTGAATAAGTATATTAAAAACGAGGCATCAGCACAACAGTGAATTTATTTATAGACGATGAGTGAGTTTATAAATTCGTAAAAAATATCTATAAACCTAAAATTGTCATTCGACGACTAAAATTTTTCATTTTAAATATATTTTTTAACAACTGTGTGATACATTGAATGTAAAGCACCTTATATTATTTAAATAAGTACAACTATAATAAACGTGATATAAAGCATCTCGCGTACACAGGAAATTACGTTAAGAATGTTTTGAAATATCACCAAATCGAATGAATATTGAATAAATTTTCGAGTTCGAAAAACTTTGTTTAAAAAAATACCATTTTAAATTTGCAAAGCTGGTTAAATGCGCATTTTGCAATGCAAGTCAAAATGTGCGAATGTTTCTCATTAATATGTGCTATAGTGCGAAGGGCGAAAAAAATTATATATATATATATATATATATATATATATATATATATATTTGTTTTTCAGCATTTGTTATTCGTGTTTTTTCCAGCAGCTTGCAAATTAAAGAGGTGTAGTTTATCGACATTCACCTCTTTCCGGCGTTATGTGATTCGGGCACAGCATCGAAAATACGAAATTTCATTGATGAAAACTATTGTCATAGGTAAAAACATGCGCTGTGATGGAAACAGCATTTTCATAAAATATTTTTTTTTTTTAAAAAAGGAGAAGAAGCAGATAAAACTGCTTGAAAATATTAAATATCCTTTTAGCTCACAGTTTAAGTGCAAAAGTAAAGAGTTAAAGAAACAAAAATTCAGGGTTACTTAAGTTATCAAGAATTGAAGAAATATTATATTTCATCGTCAGGACTTCTGTTCAGGCTAACCATGGAAGCTTCTAGAGGTCTTCCAATCCATGTAACGCACACGCAGGTTAGTTCCATCAAAATGTCCCCCACCAAGGCAAATTTCTCCCAATATTTGACCCTTGGATTGGATTGAACATTACAAGGCTATGGAGTTGAAAATTAGTAGTGGTAAACCCAAAAATTAGGTCGGCTTTTAACGACGTTTATAAGATATATTTTTGAGAACTCATCACGATGTTAAAATTTGTACTCATCAGTCATGAATACAAACTGTTTGTGTGGGATGTGTAAAAGATGAGAGATTGGGTACCAACAACGGACATAAATTTTATATTTGAGTACACACATTTAAGTCTTAGATCAGTTAAGTCTCAAATACCTGTTCTCAATATTCTCAAAAGAAATGTTATTAATGGCAAAAATCTTTCGTTTCGACTTAAAAAGTCAAATAAAACTGGTTGGTAAGCTAAAGTTCATTTTAATTACTAATTTAACCTGACAAACAAATGTAAAGACCGATTTTAACTAGCTACTCCTTTACTTGTTGCCGCTTCTTTTAGTTTTTGAACAGTGCCGTAATTACAAATTAAATTGTAACAGTAATTACAAATTAACTAGCAAATTAAACAGTGTCATTAAACTAAATTGTTTTTATTATTTATTTTTGCTTCAAAATGCATTCTTTACTGTTTCCTTATTACCGTGTATTCTTTTAACTTGTTTCGTTTTGGCGAAAAAATCCCTTACAATGAAATTCATTGGCTCATAATCAAACAAGTGCACACAAAATTGTTAATTATCCATTAGAGGCAGGGAAGTGATGAAAGAGGGCAAAACATAATTATTTCTCTAAGACACCTCACAATCCCACTACATAATGGGAGGCAAAATTCTTTGGCTTTTATCGAACATGCAACTGTTTGCCATCTGCACGACAAAATAAATTTGTTTGTTTGGGTTTGTTTGTCTTAAAAGATTATGCTCATTAAAAATATTACTTATAGTAAATAGTTATTCTAGAATATTTGAGGTCTCATTAATTAAACTAAAATTCCATTTCCAAATGGCGCTGTTTTCAGCATTGTCCGGGATGCGAAAACTACTTTCGCCTGTACTGTAGGTCATATTCTTAAGACACTCCGCATCGGAGTCCGTTTTTTGTCATATCTGTTATGACATATTTTTATTTTATTAACTAAAATGTTTTTCACCTCAAGAAAATATCTCGCACTGTCTTTAATTGAGAGAAATATAAATGATTACACATTTAAAATTTGTGAAGATATCTTAATATTTAGTGGCTAAAATTGGGCAAAAAAAGTTGTCTGATGTTATGCCTGTTACCATGGGATTGACCAGAGGAGACAATTATCTCTATTGTGACTGCGTCCCGCAGTGGACTGATCGTTAAAAATATTACTTATAGTGAATAGCATTACTTACAGACACGGTTCGCAGTAGTACACCGAAGTCTAGCATCACTGGCTGCGGTCAGTGTGCGGGTGGGTGGCCACTTGGATCGAAAGGATCGAGGGTGTGCGGTATTGGTCCTCGTTAAACTGTTTTACCGTAGAGCTCGACTTCGCACACAGGTCGTCGGGCTACCGAAGCGGGGGTGCCATCCCCTCCGCAGAGGATCAAAATTGTGATGGCATGTCTTCGGATCATCCTTTGGAATGCTTCCCAGACCGTTGCCAATAGCTCATTGTGCAGCTCCAGTGTGACGTAAATAAAACTACAACTACTACAACTATTGTGACTGCAAAATATTTATAAGTAAATTCACGAAACGGAATATTTAGAAGTAATTCCGTGATAAAAAAAATTAGGAAGTAACTCTATGAAAAGGAACATTTATAAGTGGTTTTATAGGCAGAATTTAAAAGTTATTTTTTGTAAGGAACATTTAAAAGTAATTTTATAAAAGGGAACATCTAAAAAGTAAATTTTAAGAGAACATTTAAAAGTAATTTTATGAAAAGAAAAATTTAAAATTAATTTTATTTTGTAAGAGAACATTTCATAATTATTTTATGATTTATATGGAGAGAAACATTTAAAAGTAATTTTATAATTTGAATGGAAGGGATATTTTAAAAATTATTTAATGAAAGGAATACATAATTTGATTTTATAAATAGGATAATATGAAAGAAATTTTATAGTAAAAATAAAAATATCATACTTGCGAATTTTTGTAAAGAGAATTAAGGAAGAAACAAAACGAATTATAGTTTTTTTTTTTTTTTATTTAAAAACATAGTTTGATAAAAAATTCTTTTTTTCACGTTTTATTACATATTAAATCCGATTTAAATTTTTCTATAACTTTTTGGTTTTCATCAAGTAAAAACATAAAGATTTATTTAATATAAAAATTATTTGATATAAAACTTAATAAAAAACATCGACTTTCGGAGGGCAGATTTTTTTTGTTTCATACAAAAAAACGCGTTTTCTATATCTATGAAAAAACTAATTATCTACACAGTGAATAAAAACAAATATGATTTTTATTAACGATGAGCAGAAGCAACTAATTAAAATTGATACTTAAAACGAGCTAGAGAATTTGATTAGACATAGCGGTGAATTTATACAATACCAAAACTAATAAACACGTGGCAAAAGTAAAATAAAAGAAGAATATTTTATTTCTTAAAAAAATTCCCAATTCGTTTCACTGAGATGGAAATATAAATAATATTAACACCGAGCAGTAGCTGCCAATTGTAACTGATACTTCAAACGGACGAATTAATTTGATTGGTCCTCGAAATGAACTTTACAAAAATTAATAAACTACACGACTGCGAAAAATACTTATTGGAATTCCAACACAAAAACATGACAAAATGACACGACACAGGACAAAATAAATAAATAAATGAGGCATGTTCTCTTTCTTAGAAAAATTCTAAATAGTAATACAGAGATGGAATTAAAATATATTACTTTTACTAACACTGCGCAGATGCAGTCAATTATAACTGATACTTCAAACGGACGAAATAATTTGATTGGTCCTCGAATTGAACTTATACAATACAAAAATTAATAAACAACACGACTTCGGAAAATGCTTTTTGGAATTCAAACACCAAAACATGACACATGACAAAAGTAAAATATTAAAAAAAAAAGCATATTCGATCTCTTTTAAAATGCTAACTTGCTTGTTACTTATGCTGAAGAGAAGCAGCCAATTATAACTGATACTTCAAAAGGATGAACTTAAGTGATTGGTTCTCGAATTGAACTTGTATAGTACCAAATTTAATACACAACACGACTTTGAAAAATGCTCTTCGGGATTTGGCGTGCCAGCATACCTCGTTGCATAGTTCAGTTTCTCGTTTGAATCGTGGTTTATCGGAAGCGTGAGAATAACGCGTGGGAATCTTTGCGAGGCATCTGTCGATTATAAAGTTGCAAGATTAGAGCTCAGGGAAATATGGTCTGTACCCTGACCTTAAATATGCTATAATTTGAGGAAAGTTCACAGGAGGGTTTTGCGGGCACAAGCAGATGGAGTCTGCAACTTAATAAACTTGAAAATTGGATTTTAATAGCTTCACATCATGCTCAAAGTGGCTTTTAACAACTGAGAACACAACTTTTTTCTTCAGCACGTTTTTTTTTCTCCATGTTTGAATTAAAATATACCTATAAATTATTTTCTTAAGAGTTTGTAACATATATTATAATTGGTAGCCAATTGATATTCATTGAATTAAAAATTAAACATAAGTTTGACTGATCATAGTTAAAACATAATTTTGGGAAAACATTAATAATATGTAAATTGCTATATCAGCCATGTATTTTCTTTCTTTCCAAACTAATACCGGCGCCAGTAAGGCTTCATTTAATGTGGTATTAAATACTTCTGATATTTTATAACAGCCGTTGAACAGCCGACCCAATTTTGAGTTTAAAACTATTAATGTTCATCTCCGTAGCCTTGTTATTTTGAACCCAATCCAGAAGACAAGGGAACTCCTAGATCAAGTATTGGGAAAAATACTACCTTCGTGGAAGCTTTTTAATGGAACTAACTCGTGTTTGCGAATCACGAAACCTCCTACAGTTAGCCTGACGGCAAGGGGACTCTGACCCATGATCAGTCTCCCACTGAGGATATGTTGCATCAGCACTGTAGTCGCTGTGAGCCTGGTGCGAAATTCGTATCGACCATCTATTGCTGGGATTTGAACCCCCGGCTCACCTCATTGGAAGGCGAACGATCTAACTCCTGAGCCACCACGCCTTTATACTTTTAGTATTGACCATTTTAAGTACTGTGGTAAAATGTGAACCTATTATACACAGATGCATGATATAGGTACTGGGGTAATATATTTTTTATCACCCACCGAAATAGTTAAGTTCTCCAATATCATCATTTTAAACATTCGTGGCACCTAGTATACGACCTTTATTTATTTATTTGTTAAAAGCTCTGGTGTGGCTTCATGCTTAGATTTACCATAATTGGAGTTACACATGTAGTATAATTTAAAATGTGATATTCAGAATTTACCATAGTTTTTCAATGGCTTATTAGATTATTTTATAGGCAATTTTATTCCATTAGTTTTTAATGAGTTTCTGCAAATTAAGTTTATTGAAAGACGCTTCAAAGCGTAATTATCAATATAAAAAACACGTGATTTCATATAGCTTTTAAAAATACGAATTCGGCGACGTCATTCCCATATGTTGAGAAATTATAATTTATTTGTGATAACATAGCATGGGAAACCTATGATAAGAACTTACGATAATACTAATTTTTGCTGATTAGAGCAGAAAGGTAGCCAATCCTTCATATATCATAAATATTTTATTTTATTTTACTGCCGTCGTTATACAGTCGATCCAATTTTGGGTTTACAACTACTAATATTAGGGGGAAGGAGTAATGTTGTTTTTACACGTGTCAATTTTTTTTTATCATCATTTTGCACTTCAAAGTTTAGACAAATAATTTTTAGACTTAAAGTGTCTTGTTTCTCGTAAATAATTTAATTTGTAATTTTGAGTAAAATGTCCAGACAAATACCAGAAGGGACTTACGCGGCATTGTATGCTTCTTGAATTTCACAAGGATAGAAACGCAAGAGTTGCTACAAAAAGCATTTGTAATGTTTATTCAAATCTTTACCCCCTGTAAATGCCAAAGGTGGTCTTTTAAGTTTAAATCCGGCTATTTTGTTTGTGATGATAGATTTCTATTGATTAGGAAGGCGTAACCTTGGCAAAAATCTATAAATTGAAGAGAAACTGCCTCACCCATCATACTTACCTGACATTGCACTCCGTATGTCCATTTATTCTAATCATCCCAACGCTTTTTATGAGACAAAAATTTTGATGAAGCACAAAATGTCTTATTCAGAAATTTGCTCAGAAACTTGTAGATTTTTATTAACACCTCATTAAAAATATGAACACCAGGTGGTCAAAGGTTGTTCGTTATAAGGGTAATTCCTTCATTGATTCAAAATTGAACATTTCTTTCATATTTATATGAAAAGTGGCTCTGTTATATCTAATATTTTCTTTGCAATATTATATAAATATTATTTTTAATTGCCTCAAAAAGAAAGATTTACCTAAGCTTTAAAATTTTCTTTCACTTCCCACAAATAAGAATAAGAATCTAAAGAACAACCTCATTTGATTATGCGTGACGGTGTATATTTCATCCATGAAACCAGACGAAGATAGAGAAAAAACTACTGCCGCCTATACAAACATTATCTCAAAGTTGACAAAGAAATGCTTCTAAATATCCATTAAAGAAGCAAAACGAGAAAAAAGTCGTATCAAAATGAATACTTTAAAGACAAAAAAAAAAACAAAAAAAAAAACGAAACCTCCTATCATTTGCTATTTGCGTCTTCTAAAAAATAAATAAATAAAAAGACGGAAATAAAAAAAACAAGCTTCAATTGATTGGACAACGGCGGCAATAGCTAGGTGGTAGAGGTCAAACGTCAAGGTCGTATCCATAGCAACATGACCAGTGTCGTCTGCCACAACCCTAACATTGCTGTCAACACAGCCACCTAATCACAGTCGAATGGGACACAACTGCTCCTTAAAAGAAAATTTATTTCAAACAGAGCTCTTCGGGATTTCGCTTACTTTTTTATTGGGCAATTTATTCGTTAAATATGAAAGGTGTTCCTGTGTTTTTCGGGAGTGTGCAAAAGTACGCAGGTGGTCTGACAATTACTTAGTGAGACGGACCATGCGAAATGAAATATTGCAAATTCTGTGTTTCTTTCTTTTAAAGCCAATAAACAATGTTTCGAATGCTCACTTTGTCATCAGATATTAGGAATTGATGGCTTTTTTATGCCGGGGCCTCTTGCTCCTAATAGAATATGGACCCATCTTCTTACGTTACCTGCTGGTGATAAATGGATTGTTTCTGAAGATTTATTTCATCTAATGCTCAACAACCGTTTAAATAACTGAACATGATATTTAACTGCCAAATTGTGTATTGTAAAACTGCTCTTTTTCTTATGATCGGGGAGTAATTAATAAGGATTTGCTCATTCAGTTCAGAAATTCATCAAAATAAAGAACTTTTTTTTTATATTTAGAAATAGCATGTGCTTATTTAACGAGTAAAATGTAATGAGCTACACTATGATTGGTGAGTTATTAATGTGAATTAAATTTTTATACTCACAATAAATGTATTCTGCTCAGAAAAACATCGAAATAAAGTACTTTTTGTGAGAAGTGGCGTGTGTTTATTTGGAGTAAAATGTAATTTAGTTCTCGTGACTTGGTCAGACCCAAAATCCTGCTTTCATTTCATTTCATTTAATTTATTATTTAGTTTTTCGTAAAGTTTGCAAAATTTTTCTTATGTTTTTATTTTTTGACGTTTTTAATAAACTAAAATTGTATAAAATTTTTCTGCGTGCACAGCAAATATGCTATTTTATTAAAATATATTAAATATGCTATTAATATGCTATATGCTTATTAAAATATGCTATTTTATTAATATATATATATATATATATATATATATATATATATATATATATAAACTAAAGCAGCTGTCTTTTTATAGATTTGAATTAATGTACGATGATAACTAGTATGGTGCATGAGGTATTATAAAAAGGTATGTAGTCACAAATATTTAAACTGACATGACATTTTTTAATGCATTAGGGGGTTATACCCCTATTCACTGACGCTTACAAATCGGGATGTTTGCTTTGCAACAATTATTGTTTCTTGACAGTTTTATCACCGAAATTTGAAATTATTCACTTAAAATATTTGTGCTTAAAAAGAATTCTGTTAGTTTACGTTTGTGACCTTCTTCAAACGTCTAAACATTTATTTTATTATATTAAGATCTATTAGTGACCACAAAAAATTTTGCTTAGTAATCATTTTTTAAAACAACACATAAAATTAAAGGTATATTGTTGCAACAAATTTGATGAGTTCACAACAATAATATAATATTTTCGCCTACCAAACAGGCTGATCTCTTTAACAGTAATTTATATTAATATAATGTAATTTGCATCAAAAAATAATAATCGTAAAACGGATAATAAGTAGAGACACTGTTTGAAATAAATTTATTTTGAAATAAAGTAATACCATAGAATTACGTTATAATAATAATAATAATAAATAAAAAAAACTCTTTAAATTTTAAGCTCTTAATTTAAAAAACAATTAAGATTAGAAGTGTACAGAGTAGAATAAGCAATATAAATATTACAAATAAATATTTTTAAATTAGGGATACAAAAATATTTTATAGGAATACAACACCTTTAATTAGGTACTTGCACTTCATGAAGTAAAAGATAACGAATACCCACACAAGTGACCTATGACGTCAGGGCCAGCTGGTAGTTTATAAGCGAAATGGCGTCTTAATGTTGAACTAAGTTTCTCCATATAAGTCAGAAATTAGTTAGTTAACTTGAAGTTACTTAAATAGAGCGCCGTATCGTACATAGAATTTGTTGAAATATAATTCTCTCGTCTACCATCTTTTATCTAACTTAGATTTATTATTTGTTTATGCATTTTATTGTAACAGTGATATATTTTTGTTTTGTGTACCTGGCAACTTCGATGCATTATTAGTTTGCTTATGTTTTACATGGCTTAGTGCCTGTCGTTGTATTAGGTAAGAAATACATAGTGAACGAATTGAAATCTTTCTGAAGAAGCATAGGAAGTATCATTTAAGAGAATTGACGCTTGATGGGCTTGGCTTACTTGAAATAGAATGGAAAAAACAGTTGCTAACGTAAACAAACGCCACTTTTCAACAACCAATCAGGATCGAGATACCCAAAATACGTCACTTTCAGGTATCCTATTACTTACCATAATTTTATGTTGATAACAACCAAAAAATATTAATGTGGAAAAACTGGATCCTACCATATGATTTTCCGGTCTAAAAAAATGCAGGGAAAACATTGGAAAACTGTGTTATACCATTATGTTTTCAAGTTGAACAGAGATTTAATAGAAAAGAAAGACGTTACACTCGTTAAAATAATTTCGGTACGTCACTTTTTGTAACACTGAAATAACACTGAATTTTTGAAAACTGCTAATTATTTGATCTCGCAAAAATATTTATTATTAATTATTAAATTATGCCCACAAATAAAAAATGTGTATAATTTCAAATAATTAAATAAAAATAATAATAATAAGGAGAAGAAATTCTCGTTGCAACTGTTTTAGCAGTACCAGTTATTTTTTTTTACAAAAATACAATTGAAGTATTTGCCATTTTTTTTACAGACATACCCGATTTAATCATGTCATTTGCATTTATATTTCAAAACTAATAGCAAAATTGTAAAATAAATCTTGTAATTCGATAATGTAAATTATAAAATACAAAAATACATAGAATAATGGATAAAAAGTCAATACTATTAGTAAAGAAAGAATAAATAATAATAATCTTTGTAATAAAGCTTTTATTTACTGTCCAACTGCACTTTTTTTTATTTGAAATATTCATCCGACTACAATATTTCCATAGCACTGTCTATTTGAGCACTCGTATGATGTTTATTAAAATTACTTAAAAGTGTATCTGGTTTTAGAGAAGGTCCAATTTATATTAAAAGAAGACTGACTATTGAAACTAGTTCGGGGATTGGTTAGTATGGGCGGCATAGAACCAATTTTAATTAATAACTACTGCTGCTCCTTATGAATTTAAGTAATGAAATTCTAAGGAAACAATTTAATAAAATCACCGCTTTTGAGAAAAATGTTTTGAACTTTTCGAACAAATTGAAAGTTTCAGTGTTTCATAAGCTTCGGCAAACATTTGATACACTTATAAATTTTCAATAAACTCTTTTAATGAAAGAGAAGTTTTAATTAGGAATCTGGAAACAATTGGTAATGGCCTTCAGGTTTTACCGTTTTGTAAATTGGTTTGCTTCACAAATAGAAAACGAAAATTTCCTACACATGTGTTTCAATTAGTTTTGACAAACATAATTAGGTGAAAGTATTTGACATTGTTGAGTCTTATTTTTAGAGAAAAGATAGGAAGACATAACAGCAAAACGATAAATTGTTCTAAATTCAGAATATGAAGACGAAGAATTCAAGTAAACTGAACTGTGCGTGTTTACTCAATGCACTTTAATTAGGCAAAATAAATCTGAATATTTATTTTAAAGATCGGTATTTGAAGTAAAAATTAGATTCCTGACTCTAAATTAGATTTGAAGATGTACAGAAATGAAATGTTCTTTGTAGAGTTTGATCTACATCAAATGTTCTCTAACTTTCGATCCTCGATATTTAAATCCAATTATAAATTTAGAAAGTTAAAATTATTAGAAAAAGTTGTGTATGAGGAATGCTGACGTCTTAAACATTTTAAAATTTGTTCAAAAAATAGTAATATATTAATCTAATTTGGTATGCGTTTATTACGAAAATTTATTTTGCAATGTTTCAGATATTTTTTTAAAAATTAGGCAACATTAACAGGAAGTTACGACGAATAAGCAGGTAGCTATTTCATTTTTAAATAAAGTGTATCCCCTCAATACAAGTCAGTATGGAGTTTAAAAATATCATGAGCCTGTGTGACTAAGAAGTAATTATTATGATTCGTGATTTTTGATGAGTGTAAGTGAACAAATAAATTAACGAATCATTTTGAAAAACTTTTGATCTATTGATGAGATTTTCACGGACTCAATCTTAGTGGGTCGAGAAGGGGACTTAAAGTATGCTAATTAAGTATGCTAGGCAATAATTTAAGTTACGAAATCAGACACTAAAACATACTTTCTCTTATCAAACATACCATTTTTCGACGTATTTTGATTTCTTAGTTTTAAAATATAGGTGTAGCGGTAATTTGAGAAATGTGTGTATATTATTTGCTGAATTTGGCCCCAATTCTTTAGTCAGGAGAGCTGTTCGAAGTAATTGTTAATGGTAGTAATCTCTGTAATGTTAATTTTACTTTTCGCGTATTTCGCCATATCTTGAGAATTTTTTTTAAGGGAATTGTAAAATTTTTTGCACATAATTACTAAATTTGTTTATCCGAAGTTGATTCCACAAGAAAATAATTTTTAATAATTATTTATTATTTTATTTAATGATAGTCGAAAAATTTTGAATGGCTAGATATACAAATTTTTCTTAGCAATTAATTGCAAGATATACAGATTTTTAATTAACTTACATGTCAAAACAAAAATTTTTTTAAAAAAATCAATTGCATATTTCCTGAGAAATCATCGAAATTTTTATAATAATAAAATAATTATTATAATAATGAAATAATTATAATAATAAATAAGTTATTACAATAAAATAATTATTAAAATTATTATACTTTTTTAATTAGCTTAAAAAGTTTGCGTGATAAGGCAGAAATACGCAATAAGAAAAATTAAGATTTAATGAGTCGAAACTATGGATGGCTCTCCTGACCAAACTATTTGGATCATATTTCCAAAATTGCAGCTACTTCCTATATTTTTGGGGATAGAATGAGTTGAAAAAATGATATGTTTGTTCTGAGAGGCTAAATAACGCTGATTATTCGACACAATTTTAAATATTATCAGTAACATTTGAAATATTACTAACGTTTCACTGATATCATCGAAAAATGTGAAGAAAAGTTCATAATTTGTATTTATATAGGGAATCTGTTCGAACGTGAATTAACTCTCAGTGAAAATGGCGATTTCCATTCTCCGTTAAGTAATAGTAAACAGTCAACAAGGAACGCCTGCTGCCGATAACTACAAAATAATGGATTTGGCCGAACGAAGGATCCGACCTCATGTTAGCAACTTTCCTCCATATACGCGAAGAGTATATGGAGGAGGTATATATGGTATATGGTATGGTTTAAGGAAATGCGAGTACCATTGCTATCTTACTTGCCAAACTGTAGTATTTTTCCAGAAATCCAATCATTGATCCAAATACATTTTTCGTTCAACAAGAATAGTGTCCAACGAGGTTAATTGTCTTTTTATTATTTAATTATTCTACTTAATAGTTGTAATGATAATGACATTTCTTCGTATTATTAAAGTCTAACAAAAGGGTTTTATCTTGTTTCTAGGTCCTGCAATTTAAGCAACAACAGGTAAGAAACTTATGCCCACTGAAGAAAGGAAACATTCTAAATATTCACTGTTTTACTCGATTAAAAACTTTATTTGTTTCAAATATATACAAATTGGAAAAAGCAGTTAACATGTTTTAAGCACTCAAAAACAGACGCCCATTTTCAAGACTTGCCAAACGTGACTGAGAAGAAATAAAAGTGATTTGAAATATAAAATATAAAGTTACCATAGAAAAGTGGAAAAATAAAGTTAAGAAACAAAACTAGAAGAAGAAAAACAGTAGACGATAAAGAAAAAAACTATGAAAAACAGAACTAGAAAAAACACAGTGGCCGAGATGAGCAAATCAGGGAAATTGCATTTCCAAGTATCAAAAAGTGCATTTCCCAGTGGCATGAAGAGGAAGTGAGGAACTAATGTCGTTAATAAGGGTATCAGCATTCATATGAATAAAACAAGATTCTCGGGCATCAAGATGAGCTGATGTGACTAGGGGGGGGGGGATTTCAGCACTGTCAAAATTGAATTTACCCAAGATCCAAAAAATGTGCAGCAACTAATGATTTCTCGCATTCTTGATAAGTTATTTAGTTATTTTATTCACTGTTTTGTTATACTTGAGGCGAAAAAAAAACAAAAACAAATAAAAGTTAATATTTCTAAGAATAAGGCTTAATTAAATGTGAGATTCAATTCAATAGTGATTGTTTTGTGAACAACTGTAAAAGAAAAAAAAAAAACTTTTAAGCCGTTTACATAAAGTAAAATTCCCCTACTATTTCAAAATTTGCTTTCGTTTTAAATATTGACTTTAAAATTTTGAATCATGTTACAGAAACTCGAAAAATGTGACTCATACGTAGACTTTAAATTGTATTTTCAAAGAGCGTATTTTATAAATGACATTGTTGTGTACTTTATAAAGAAACTTGGCAACTTTTGGGTTCATAATTTGCAAAGTTTTTTATTAGAAAATTTTATTGCGCTTCTAAAGCAGATATGATTGTTGAAAAATATACTGTTGTGACAAAACTACCGATATTACAAAACATCTTTAGCGACAACTCCGAAATATCCTCTTTTTGACAACATTTTATCATCAAATCCAGCTATTGAAAAATACTCCTTAAGGAAAGAAGACAAGTTGAGAGGTTTGTTTCCTGCTACAATCCCTTTCATTCTAATCTTAATAATGTCAAACTGGAAATCGCGAAAAAAAAAAAAAAAGTGCGCTCCGGTTTTTCTCCTGGTATCTGTAGCTAAATGAAACTTCTGGGAACATTTTTTCTTTTCCTTATACTCAATTTATACAAGATCTACCTTAGTTCTTTTCATCACTACAATAAATAAACAACAAAGGCAGATCTTTATAAAAGGAAAGGAGAAAGAAATAAGGAATACCTCAAGCGACGACGTTATATTCTCTTGCAAGAGTATATTGTCTCAATCCAAATTGAGACGGAAGGACCTCTGGGAAAAAAAAGTGCAAAGGTTGGGCATATTTGATCGATAGGCCTCGTGCCCCAGGCACACCAAATCGAATGAAAAAGAGAACTTGAGTTACAGTAATACCAACAAAAATAAAAAGTAGAACATGTGAATTTTATATATTTGTACGCATATTATCTGTCAAGTACTCAATGGGAGATTGATGTATAGCAGTGAAGAAATATTTTTTTTTTCATCTCTCCTCACATGTGTTTTGCGTTGTCTGTTGAGGTTATGATTATTTTAGACGTTTTTCAGGAGTTTTCCAATAATTTAGTAAGTTTTTTTCTTCTTGTGAATGTGTGAGCTGTTGATGCTGGGCAAAATATCTTTGAGTCAAATAGCAAATCATAAGAAATGCTCTTAAATTTCGCAAATAAGTATCGTAAAAATGACTAAGTAATGAAATTGTAATCGCTATATTTTGAATTCATAATCGCTGTGATCGTGTTGTTTTCGAAAGATGTTTGAGTCAAATAGCAAATCTTAACAAATCTCTCATATTTAACAAATCTTATCTTAAGAATGACTCAGTAATAAAATTGTAATCTCAATTATTTGTTTATTTTTTCATAAAACAATTTTCTAAAATGAGACGATTAATTTATGAAGTTTTCGACTTGACCTAATTTATATCAAAATATATGTATATTTTTTTCCCACAAAAAGCGTTTTGTTTTAACATGATAAAACTTTTTATTAATCCACTTTTATATTCAGAAAGTGAATAAAACATTGCTGAGGTTAAACAAACAAATTAAAAATAAGATCTTTTAACTGCGTATAGCAATCTTTTAAAAATGAATTGATTCATTTCTTGCAAGATTTGAATTTAATCGACGTAAGCATTGTGAAGAAATATAGTGAACTAAATATGTAATCAAAATTTTTTTCTCAATGGTACAATATAAAAATAAATGGCAAGAATATCTAATGATTATTTCTTAAAATATTTAGCGTAAAATAATGTTTTTGTACCCTAGCTTTTGAATTATTTCCCAAAAATATAAGATTCTGTTCTATAATTTCAAGAAAATAGAAAAATACCAACTCTAAAATGAAGTAGACGGGAGTCACATTTTTTTATTTTTCGCATATCAAAAACATTTTGAGAAAACTGCAATTATCAAACAAATATTATATTATACGTATTTTTTTTGGATTAACTATTTAAATTAGATTTTAATATCTGAAATGATGGAACAACGAGATTTCAATAATTAATTTCTTAATAAAATTGTATAACAAACTATAATTAAATAAATTTCATAATTATTAAAACAACAGTGAAAAGTTTAGTTTAATTTATACAGGAGCATTGGTGCAATAAATATACCTATAAAAATCTACTTCGGGACCTACCATTAATAATGTTGACCATTTAGATAAAACACTATTAATACTTAACCCTAGTCATCAACGAACTCTTTTTTTTAAAAAAGAGGTCTGTAATTTAGAGAATATTCTCTACCTAACCAAAGAGACAGTCGTTGGACGATTCATTTTTATCGCTCTTCTTCTATATGATTGGAGGAATGAAAATCAAATTTTTTCCGCTCCTCATGAAAATTTCAATTTCGCGGAGTCAGAATCGATTGAAGAAAAATAAAAAAAATACGGAAAAAAAAAATAAATAAAACTAGAAATACTAAGCGAACAGCCGTGCATTTCTAAAATAGGACTCTTATAATATATTCATATAGTCATCGTTACTTCTTTTCCTTTTTCCTTTTTTTTTTTTTTATCTTCTTTTTACTTCTTCAATCTTTTCCGATATATTTACATACGCATATATCTATACAGAATGAAGACCCCGTGGTTCATTTTCTAAGCTATTCAGTTTCGCTTACAGAATCGCACTGCTACGAGTGTCCCTTTTTGCTTTATATGTATTTCTCTTTTATTTCAGTAGCTTTGAGGTTGGTTTCGGTTTCAAACGAAAACCAGTAATCTAATGTGCTGTATAAATATGGTTTACTACTCTGGTAGAAGGAAGGCAAGTACATGACTTTAATGCGATTTGTTTTTGTAAGGGTGGTAATGGGAGCTGGAAGGTGGAAGATATGGTTTGAGAAAGAAACATGGTGGAACATTTTGAATTTATGCATCTATTGGTTTAGAGATTTTTTTTATTTTATTCTACTGTCGCTTCTGGCGTAATTCTAACATATAAGAAATATTATATAATAGCAATTGTTTCCTTGGTTTTAATGATTGTTCGATAAAACCTAGTCCAATAATTTTAAAATCTTGAAAATTACTTTTCCTTTTGAATATTTTAAAGATTTATTTGGAATATTTTAAATGAAAATAATTTCGTTCGTGCTGGTTCAATTATTAAAAGTTTCGAATATCTCTTATTGATTCATCTACACTGAAAAAAATACGGTTCAAACTACTGAATATGGTTAAATTTACCGAAGTGTGGTAAAATTGGCAATTTTATCATATTGCCTAAGAACATGGCATAAAAACTATTTATTCGGTTAAATTTATCTTTCAGTTTTGTATTTTTATCTAAATTTGTAGCAATAAGAACTATAATTTTGCAAACCAGAAATTCTGGCTAACCGTTACCATATGAACAGAAAACTTACCAAATGAATAGTTTAAGTACCGTGTATTTTTTTAATTTTATTTACCAGAATTATTATTATTATTTTTAAACTTTTTTACTAGAAATGCTATTAATATACAGTACGGTAATTTTACCATAGCCATAAAGATATTTAAAAATCTGTAATCAAATAAGAGAAATTGACTTCTATTTAAGTGGTTTTATTCATTATCTATTTTCTATCAATTAAGGTAACACTTTGTTAAGTAAATACTATTCTTAATTATATTTTAAATACCAAGTTTTTGCTAAGCATAAATTAAATTAGATTTTAAGTATAAACATTAAAAACAATTGCAAAAAGTCGTCTTCAATCGTTTGATAAAATACTTTACGCATTAAAATATGAGTATTTAAAAAAAAAAAAAAATATGACAAAAGTATGGCCTTAAAAAGTATGGCTTTAAATTATTTTAAACCAAAAATTATAGTATATTATATGTTAATACTACTTAAATTATTGCTTAAGACAATCTAAAAAAAAAAAAATCAATTTTAACGCTATATTCATTGTTATTTTTATGGAAAGATTTTTTTTAAAAGAAATAATTTTTTCAAAATTACTCTCTTATACAAGCAAAAAATATTCAAAATATCAATTTAAAATGTTATTAAAAGAAATAATCAATGTTTATATAAGTCAAAATACAACTAACAATTCATTATATAATCTAAAACTTTTATTTCAATCACTTCACTGTGCGAATTTTCAGGCTTTTTTTATTCTGTTAGGTTCTTTGCATATTCTTAATTAAAACAAAAATATTTTATTTATATCATGTAAAAGTGAGAAAGAAATTAAACGAAGGAAAAAAAAAGTCTCGGGCACTCAGCTTTCAGCATTTTTAATTAACAGCCACGAAGAATTAATTTTCATATATCATGCTTATGATTAATTTCCTTTTCGTTCAAATCAAATTAATTTATACTAATTGCTTTCTTAGTGATTTCTTTCAATAAATAACATAATTATTATAGAAAATTTAATAATCTACGAAAATCTTAATTCTGATCTCGTGAAATTTTTTTTCTCTCTAACGAAACTAATAGATAATAAATCTAAACAACGTGAAAATACGGCGAAACAAACTGTGGCTAGATTATCAAACTGTACGGTAATGACATTTCTGGAAAAATAAACCATACTTCTGGTTATTAAAATCAAAATACACTCTATTTGAACCATTCATTTGGTAATTTTTCCGTTCATATGTAAGAGTTGACCGAGATTTCTGGTCTTCAAAACTATAGTTCTTATTACTACTCTTTCAATAAAAAATACGAAACCGAAAATTAAATTTAACTGGATAAATCTTTTTATGTAATGCTCTCAAGTATCATGATAAGAATTACAAAATTTACCTCATTCACCAAATTTTATCCCAAATTATAAAACTGTATTTTATTGTTAATTTTTTATCAAACACATTACCAAGTTGCCATAATTTCGAGCCATAGTTGCCATAGTTTCGAGCCATAATTTTTTACTTAGTACAAAGTACAAATAAGGTTACAAAAAGTTTGTTTTGTGGCATTATTTGTGCTTTATTTTCTCTGTTAAAGTTTTATATTTACTTCATAATGTGGCTTATTCACTTCTTTGATGCTTTTTATTTGCTTCGTAATGTGCTTCGTTCACTTCATCATGCTTTGCTCACTTTATTAACATGCTTTATTTATAATTTGCGGTATTCACTTTCTTTTTTTAATTATTAACAAATAATGTTGCATTTTAGAGTTCTAGTTGATGCTGTTGATAGCCCTCAATTCTTAGCGAAGCTAAATAAAGTCCATGACACCAGTAACTTTGAACATATCAAGCACGTATAGAGCGGATCCATAAAGAGATCTCCTCTAGAAAATCCAAGGCAGTTTAGGATATGTTCGTGTTTAGTCTGACAGGCAGTATACTTGTAGGAAAAACCTTTACTTTGTTTTGGTATGTCATAGATTTAAGATGACCACTACGAAAACGAGAAATGATAGTCTACTTTTATCTGCTGCACTGGAATGACAGGAAAACCCAGTACGATTTATCTGATACCAGTGGTGGGCAGGGGGGACAGTAGGACCACATAGATTAATAAAGCGGGAATACACTTCTGAAAAAGTCAAGAATGCCTGAGAAAACAACGGCAGAGCTGCGCTATTTTTAGCAAGGATGTGTGCAGACTCATTGCCAGCAATGTTGACATGGGAAGGATTCCACTGTAAGTGAATCTTCCTAGAGATGGAAAGACTTTTCAGCTTGCTCAGAATAGCCCCGCTGACATGATCTCTCACGTTATGCCAATATGAAAGATGTTGAATGGCTATCCGGCTATCACTTAAAATCCAGATGTCTTTCAAAGTAGGAAGTGTAAGTACTCTATTGAGTTCAGCTTCTATGGCAATTAACTCACTACGAAACACGGAGAAGCCGTCAGGATTTTTCAATTTGATATGGTAAGAGGTGATATTGGATTTAATATATACTCCACTACCAGAACAAGTATTTCCATTCTTGCTAAATAAGAGTAGCCTCCTTTGAAATAGTATTGATCAATTAGCGGGCAATATGCCTCAGATGGGCTGGGATGGCTGATGATTTGTTGACATGAGAAAGAAGGTTTAAATGGAAAAACACACTGGGAAGACCTTCAGATGGATCAATAAAGGAGTATGGCTCTACAACACTGTAAATCGAATTATCACCAATCACCTTGCTAAAGGAGCTATTTTTCATGAGTTTCTGATTGCTATAGCATCCCCGAAGAAAGGCAAACGTTCGAATCAAAGCTAAGCCATTTGTTAAAATATTTTACTAGATTTGAGGTATTTCAAGAGCTGTGTGATTGCTAATCGGCGTCTAAAAGGACAATTTCATTTGGGCAGGTGTTATAATCCGAGCAGCACTAAGCACAACAGTAGACCGGGTGACCATATTCTAGGATTGGTCTAATCAGTATTACAAAGATTAGTAGAGTCGGGACCCCAGTCAAAGATGTATTTTAAAATGTTCAGGTGTTTTCTGTGCTAGTGTCAAAAGTAAGTGTTAGTCTTCTATCTAAACTACAGAATTTCAACAACATTTATTATTGTCACAAGGTCCGTCCCTGCACGTACGAGATTATATAAAATCGAGCTTTTAACAAAATGCTGATTAGTTTTGTAGATACTTTTTTTTAATAATAAAGACAATCAGACAAATTTATAGAAATTAATTCTTAATATAACTTGTTATATTCCAATATGTTACAGGAAAAAAATCACAAGAACAAACCACAAGATTTTAAGAAAATAAACTATACTTTTAAGCGATTTAAATGTGCCCATATGTGATATCAAGTTCCAAAGAAAAGAACATGACTATTTTCTTCTAAGTCATTCTAAGTTTAAAGTTATATCGAATGAAGTATTTAATATGGTTTCTCACGGAGAAAGAAGGAAAAGTAATTAAATTAGGGAAAGGCATTTCTTGTGTTTTCATCTTATGATTAATCATTAGAAATGACTTTTGATGGGTCGCGTTTATAAAATATTCTCTTTTCATACCAATCAATTTATTTGACACTAATTGATTTCCGCTGACGCTCTCTCAACAGCTAATAATCTAAGAAAAGTGAAGTTCTCTGATTTTTAAAGGAGCGAAAAATGTCGATAATGCAGGGAAGTGATTAATTGCAGAGTGGAAAAATCTACAGAAATCCATATTTTCTGTTGAAGTGCCCGAAGATGGAGTTTAAATAACTCCACTTCCATGGGAATTCATAGTTTTAATTATATGGAATTCACTGTGAATTGAGAATCGGCTGAATATACTCGAGATTTCTTGGGAGAAAAGGTTTGAAGTTGTTAGAGATTTGTAAATTAAAAAGTTACTCATACTTCTCACAAGGCACTTAATAACTTATGAAACATTTGTAGTTTTCAGAGAACAGAACGGAAAGGTTTCAGGAATGTTTCTTCAAAATATTTTATAGGGGTATTTCTTTAAAACATTTTATGCCTGGATCTCAGAGATAACAATGCAATAAGTTAAAGACAATAATGCTGTTTTTAATAATGCACGAAAGTGATTAATTTTTATATAAAAAAATTTACAGAAATCTATATTTTCTGTTGGAGTGCTCGATGATGCAGTTTGAATAACTCCACTGCATAGTTTCAATTATACGGAATTCATAATGAATTGAGAATCATCCGAATATAGTTGGGATATTTTTTGGGATTAAAGTTGTTAGAGATTTATGAATTAAAAAGTCACTCATACTTTTCACAAAAGAAACGAGAAACTTAATAAGTTATGAAACATTTTTAGTTTTTGATTAACAAAATGGAAATGTTTCTGGAATGTTTTCTTCAAAACATTCTATATGGATCATGGTGACAATATTTTTGTCAATGCAATAAATTAAAGGCAATAATGAAGTTTTTAATAATGTATGGAAGTGATTAATTTCTATTGGCAAAAATCTGCAGAAATATAAATTTTTAAATATATCTAAAGAATAAATCTAAATATATCTAAGTGTCTAAAGAAATTCCAATATATCTGAAGAAATATATTTCTCTCGAAAATATCGTAAAGGAAGTTAATATAACTGTTTGTATCACTTACATGAAAATGCATGATTTTATTTATATGACAGATTTTGTGATTCCTCCGAAAAGATTTAAGATACACGTGTAGAATTTGT
The DNA here is from genome assembly GCA_949128135.1 of Parasteatoda lunata. Lineage (NCBI taxonomy): Eukaryota > Metazoa > Arthropoda > Arachnida > Araneae > Theridiidae > Parasteatoda > Parasteatoda lunata. The sequence goes on along the minus strand of OX421970.1, from coordinate 40,611,200 downwards.
AAATAAGATTAATACTCATATTTTTCATGAAAAAATTCTTTTATTGAGTATTTCATAAATTATGAAACTTAAGAAGAATTCTAACGATTGTTAGTAAGGGCAATGTTTCTGTGTTTCTTGAGCATTTTGTGTTAATTTGAGATATAATTTTTTTATAAACCATTTTGTTGATGTAATCGATTTAAAACAAGAATGTAAATTTGTTTAATAATTAGCAGTAATTCCTTTTGCAAAATTAAGTGAAATTTGATCCTGCTGCTTAGAGTAAAAGGAATTTCTCTCTTACTTATTGTGATGTAAAGATATCCATTCATTTGTAAAGATGAGTGTAGCTAAGTGACTATTGAAATGAAGTATTTAAAAAACAATCTTAATTTCTGATACTCTCATTATTTTTCAAACTTTTTTTTTAACTGATTTTTCCACAATTATTGAATTTTGTATTTATTGAAATTTTTTCTGTAAAACTCGTTATATATAATGTGTTGCATATTAAAACTTTTAATATCTTAAACTATTTAAGTGAATATTCGTTTAGAAAGTGAAGACTTGTTCTTGCTGAGAACTTATATCTTAAACAGCATCAAAACATGACTTCATAAAGCAGAAAAAACTATATATTTACTCGTACCATAAAAATTTATAGTTTACTAGACATACCCTAGGAAACTGTAGTCACGTAGGCTCTATAATATTCTTTAGTACTATGGATCCTCTTTGAATTTTGAATAAGATAATGAAGGTGTAACTCGAGACGTAAAAGTGTGAAAGTTTTCCCAATGCATTAATAAATTCCAGCATGCCTTATGCATTATTTAATGGATGGCATATGTCAATGCTGTAAATGTTCATCTTCTGCCAGAGAATTTTCGGTATTGTCTTATTTTCCTCCAAGCTCCCTTTCCAACGGCCATAAAGGATATTCACGAGCCAGAATTCTCTTCTTTCTGGAGAAAACTAACAGCAGTGAAAAAATTCCAACCCATCTCCGCCACTTTTACGTGGAAAAAAAAAGTTCTCTTTTTACGTGAGCATTACCGGTATGGCTCTGGGCCACAGAAACAAAACGGTAGTTCCAGGAGGCGGTAAAGCGCATTCTTTTATGTGGTTATTTTACGGATACTGCAGTCCCCAAGAATTACCGCCTCGAACAAAAAGAAGTCGTAAAAAATGGGCCCTTAAGAAAACGGGACCCTTGTTGCGGAAGACCCATGTTCTGAGTGTTCGACTAACACTCCAAACGTTTTTTTTTTTTTTTTTTTTTTTGCTTTTATCTTTCGCTCAATTTTTTATAAGCCGAGTTAAGTATTCTCCGTACAGGTTTTTATTGCTTTTTTTTTTAAGAATTATGTATCGATTCGTCTCATAATATGATTGGATTAGAATTGATTCTAAAAATGTTCTTTTAGAAATACGTATAAAAGAGATTTGTTAACGAGTGAAATATAGATTTGTGATTATTTATTTATTATAAAAGTGATTGTTTTTATAAATACGACATGAATATATTAAAGAAGCTGAATAAGAAAAAATCTAAATCTTTTTATTTGTATGTTTATTGATGAAATGGGAGTATTTTGTAAAATTCTTAGTGACTGTAAGTTAGATAGCAATTAAAATAGACTTTGCTTAGAAAAAATTTTTTCTTCATATTTTTTTAACATTAACGTTTTGATTATATAAATCAATTTGAAAAGATAAGAAAATGTATTTTATTTAAGCTCTAGCACTAAATTGTTAGATAAAAAGTTTACTAAGTAAATAATTATGTGATATACAACTCTTTAAATGAAATAAATTTTTAATATTACTTCATCTGACATAAATGATCACAATGAAGCATATTTAACAAATTTAGAGCAAAAAAACTATTCACAATGTCTCAGAACGTTTTATTTAATAAAAAGTTTTTTTTCTAACTTTTAAAAACAAGCAAACAAAAAATATTTCAATTTACGTTTTTAAAAATTAAAAAAAAGAAACATTTACAAAACATCATCAGTATAGATCATTCAGTTCAAAATACTTCAAGTAGAAAAATTAAATTCAGTTTTAAAAAAATAGGTTCAAAAAATTTAATTATTTCATAAAATATTAAAAATGTTCGTATTTACTAGTTAGAATATAACTTCGGAATGACGTTTTTGAACAATTGCTAAAATGATTATTTTTTGTTTTTGATGTGTATAAATAAAACTCTAAGACGTGATCTGAAGATCCTACAAAAATCAACTAATTACACCACTCATCGTGTTTTTAAAACGCCTGAATGAATCTCCAAAATTTCACAAAAATAATTTAGATTCTTTTTGGGTAAGAGTATCGTAATGAGAACAAATTTTTCCGCTAAAAACAAAACTTAAAACATAATTGTATGAGTTCAAATAATGAATGCGGTTCTTATAGGCTTTTAATGAATGACTATTAAAAACACGTTTTTAAATGCTCTTTAAGATTTGATGTCGAAATCGAAAAGAATTTGCTTTTTTGAAACTGTAAAAATTTGTACTTTTTCGCAATCGTAAGTAAAATCTGTACTTTACAATTGTAACACATACAGAAAATAAGAATCTTTTTTTTTTTTTTTAAAAAAACTTATACATTAAAAAAAGTAATATTTTTAAAATTTTACAAAAAATTTTTTTTTTTTTTAAGACGGCATCAGGATTATTGGGTTAAAAAGGGGAGGTAGGGTACAAAACAAGGACATACTGTATGGAGGTGGCATGGATCGCTATGCGTTTGGGACTTTATACATAGCAACCCACTGTCGGAGATGTCTTCGTTCACCGCTTGGTGTTGTTGTTCACAAGATGGATTGGGTATGGTGGACTGGTTCCATGGCCAGCATGTTCTCCTGATTTAAGCAGTAGTGATTTCTTTCTTTGGGGTGCACTAAAAAATTCCGTGTATGCAACACCTGTGGATTCCGAAATGAATCTGGTTGCAAAAATCGTCTGTGCTACATCGGATATCCAACAAAATCCAGATGTATTTGAAGGAGTCTACCAATCCATGGTCGAACGGGGTAACGCATGCATCGCAAGTAATGGTAGAATCTTTGAACATCATTGTGAAATTTTTACTATATAATTTACCAGAGCACATATAATATCTTTGACCTCTAAATATTTCAGATGATCTCAGTCTCGTGCGCTTCTTTGTTTCTTGACTTATCGTACCCCCTACTTTTCGGACCATGAGTTGCTATGCAATTCTGAACCTTTGTAATGTCCCTTACATCCCCTTAAAGTTTGTTCCAATAATCCTCGGACACCCCTGATGAAACATTTTTATATATAAATAAGACGCTATCCAGAAAATAATCTAATATAATCTAAGAAGAAATGGCTGTTTTAGAGATGATAATGAAAAAGTAAGAACTAAATTCTTCATTAAAACTTGTGAAAAAAGTCTTTTAATTGTTGGAGTCTTAGATTTTCTTAACTACCAAATATAATTCAAAACCATAACTTTAAACTAAAAGTAAATTACTTTCGCATAAGTATCCATTTAATCGCAAAAGCCTCATACTCTTTAATCAAATGAAATTAATGAAAATCTTACAGTTTCATGGTATCTGTCTTTAATCCAAACCCCAATTTCTAGCGTTAATTAAAAGTTTAATATGCATTTAATCTTTTTCCTTTCAACTTTCTCCGAAAACAGCGAGTTTGCGAACGCGCCTGGTCTTTTATTAAATTTGATATCAGCGACTTGGAAATGACTACCTGCTATCGACAACAAATTCAAGGTGATTGCCCCTTTTCTCATGGCATTAACTTTTAATTTAAAGGAACTATTTTCCAAGTTCTCATTCATTTATTTTTCAATTTAAAACTCAAACTAGTGTCTGGAGGGGAAAAAAAAGAGAGTAAAACGAACAGTGAAAATCGATTGTTATTTGAAAGTCTGTAAGTTGCACATGCATCAAGTGACAAATATAATATTGTTCTAGATTTATTGAAAATGATCAAACTAGTCTACTTTTAAAACTTTATAGGTTTCATCTGCAGATATGATTTAGAAGTTTAGAAAGCGCTATTTCTATTTAGGAGAATATCCTAATTTGTTCATTCTCCAGATTTTGGAGATATCATTTCAAATTATAAGTTAAATAAAGTATAGATAATAGTTCTCATTTTTAAGCTGAAATGACAGTAAACTTAAACATTTCAGCCTTAAGCAAATATAATATTTTTTTGAGATTTATGAAAATTATCAAATTTCACTGCATTTAATATTTTGAGGCTATTATTTGCAGGTATTAATTGTAGTTTAAAAAGCGGTATCTTTATTAATGAAAAAGTTCAAATTATACATACAGAACATGTTAAAAACTAAAATATAAATATTATTTTTATTGATGAGAAATATAAAATTGTTTCTGATACTTTTTTGTGAGACTGCATGTTGACATGAAAGCTAATGCATGAAGAATAAACATTAATATTTAGAATGAACATTTATTAGTATAATTATAATTCAAACAAATTTTAAAAAAAAACCAAAAATTCCAGATGTTTCGAAAGCATTATTAAAATTTGTTTAATACTTCTTTTGTTTAAGTAGAATATGCAAAAATAAATCTTTTGATGAAGCTTTTTTAATGATCTAAATTTTAATTAAAAAAATCAGCGGTGAAAGAAAGTAATACAATTATATACTTTAATAATTAAATGAAAAAAACAGCAAACATATTAAATATGAATTCAACTTTTTCTAATTAACATAAAAGCTAAACGAGTATGAAAAATCTATGCCTTATTACTCATATTCTTCCATAAGTTTAAGCATTACTATCAAAAACTATTATGAAAAATACAAAACATAAAATAAGTAAATAAAAAAAAAAGATTTAAAAAAAAATTGGTTTCTGTAGTTCACAAGAAAATAAGACAGCACGGAATTTGTTCTTGAGATATGAAAGTAATAAAGAAAAAAATAGTACAACAGCTAATTTCGTAAGAAGCTTATGATAATATTCAGGGTTTCTTTTCCTAATCCTATCAACATTACGAACACGAAATGTCGGAAATGGATGCTTTTTCAGAATTCTTTCAGACGAAAAGTATTGTGTTTTTTTATTTTTAAAAAAATACTTTAGAAATTTTTTGGCACTGTAAGAAATGAAATTCGCATAAAATAAAATGACTAGTGGTTTCAAAAATTTTTATAAAGAAGGTTAAATTAAATTAAAATGATATTTTGAGGTTTTTGAATATGTTAAATAATTATGTTCTAATAGATATGCTAAATAACTTTGCATGAATAATTTTTTAGAATTAACAAACATAATAAACAAATTCAACTTTCTAAGATTTATAAGTATATATTAAGTATATATTAAGTAAATTTAGCATTAATAGATACGTTAAATAATCTAGCATTAAAGACTATGTTAAATAATACAGTACTAATAAATATGTTAAATAATTCAGCATTAATAGATATGTTTAATAATTTAGCAGTAATGTTAAATATTCAGCAGTAAGATGCATCTTCAATAATTCAGCATTAATAGATAGATATATTAAATAATTTAGAATCAATTAATAGCTTAGCTAATACAATGTTAATAAATGTGTTAAAATTTAGCATCAATAAATATTTTACATAATCCCGCATTATAATAAATAAGTTAAATAATCTCACGTGAATAAATTTAGCAGAACAAAACAGTATTAGCAGATATATTAAATGATCTAGCTTTAGTAGGAATTCTTAATAATTTGGCATCAATAAATCTATTAAATAATCCAGCCCTAATATATATGCTATATATTTCGGCATTACAACGTGAAAAAAGTTTAATGTATACGCAAATATACTAGAAAATCTAGCCTTAATAAATATGTTAAATTTTCTGACGTTAATAAATATGCTAAATAATCTAGCATAATAAAGTCAATAGAGCAAAGATAACACCCCATATTAAACTTAACATGAAAGATTTCTTTTGAGTCAAAATATTGATCGATCTTCTAACCCCGTAGATAGGCTTCTAATCATAGGTTCGACTTTCCTTTTGCTAAAATCACCCAAAAATGCTCTTCAGCTACTGAATTAGGTTTCTGGGAATCATTTCATAGTTTGAAATTATCTACTAATTTAGTTAATGAATGTAATACTTTTCATTTTTTAAAAACAAATATTTGAAAATATATATATATCAATATCTATGCCTTTCAACATCTACTCACAGACACCTATTTATTATCTCCACTCCTTTGTTTGATCAATTTGCTTAAGTTAATTTTTCTACTATTTCGGTCAACCCCGTTTAAATTGGTGTAACTTGTTTGTAATTTTCTTCTGCATCTCTGTGTCTCTCTTTTTAATGTTGTGTTTTATCAAGGTGGAAGGATTTTTTTTTCATTATAAAACCGAAATCAAAATATGTGTTTTTTTTTTTTTTTTTTTGCTTCATATGCAATTTTCTCACATTGTTTAGCTTTATTCATAAATAACACAGAATTTAACCTAATTTTTTTTAAGCATTAATAAATATATTAAATAATCCAGAATAATAGTTATTAATAAAAAAAAATCTTGTTTCTCTTATGAATATGAATTTTAATATGGTAAAATAAATTTTTATAATTGGAAATATAAAGTTAGGCACGTTAAGGTTTACTAAAAAGTAACTGTTAGCATTTGGAGAGTTGTCTGAGAGAAACTGATATTGATTTGTGATATAAAAGCCATAGTCTTGAAGTTAAACAAATAAATTTTAGATATGGAAAAAATTTGATTCACGTAAAGTATGGAACAACCCATCAGTTCAATTCATAAATTTCTAATGAAAATTTGTTTCAAGCAGAGTTTAGAAAAGCCCATTTGTTAAATTAATAAATTTCTATATTTAATTCAATTAAAGTTTGGAACAGGCCATTATTCAATTAATCAGTGTCTTGTCTAAATTTAATTCAAATAAAGTTTGGAACAGTTTATCATTCAGTTAATATATTTCTTGTCCAAATTTGATTCAAGTAAAATTCGGAACAATCCATTATTTAATTAATAAATTTGGTTCAAGTAAAATTCAGAGTAGTGCATAATTCAATGAAAAAATTTCTTATCTAAATTTGATTCAAATAAGGATTGGAATAATCCATCATTTAATTAATTTGTCACAAGCACAAATGCTTAAAGATGCATGACTAAATAATTTTTGTTATGTTCTATCAAGCATCTATTATTAAGCAATATAATTTTAAAAAGGTTTTATGTAGTTGGAAACAAAAGTTAAATTTAATATTCCAAAATAATTAGGACTAGCGCTAGCACAAACGTCAAATTATATAAATAAGTACAATTTTATAAACACAAACCGAATTTAAAGTTTGAACTATTTGAAATTAAAAGTTTTGTTTAAGCTAGACCTGGCTTTGAATGCAAATCGAAATTCTGCAAATAATTCTCTAGCAGAATCGCCAAAAACGTCTAACTCAGTCAACTCGATGTTGAATAAAAAGTCCATGTTTGCAGTTATTTCAAACTTTAGAAATGCAAAAATCTTTAATCTCTTGCATATTCTATATTATGTAAATATTTATTGTAGAGTTTTCCACTAAAAATTCTTCCACATATCCTTTAAAGGGCACGTAGTATACACCAAAGTTCTATAAACTTTCTAAGAAAGAAAAAGATTCAAAGTCAATTTTCTTAAGTGTTGTTCTAGAAAGAAACACACGGAATTACTTCCACTGTTAGTATACTTCTGTTTTCCTTTTCGTAATGTTTATGTCTTTTCCCGGTTCCCTTTAGAAACTGTGACTGCAACCGGAGAAATAAGTGTTAAAAAGAGTATACACAGCGAATCCCAATTGGTTGCAGAGTAATGTTTGTTTACGCCTTATTGCACAAAAGTGTTTAGATAAAAAAAAAAAAAAGACTTTTCAAGTAAGAACTTTTCTACAAAACATGTAAAAGTTTTGTACATTTACAGTAAAGTACATTTAAGAGTATATAAATGAAAAAACGTTAAATGAAATTAAAAAAAAAATATTATGGGGTCGGGGTGGAGAATTTAATTCAAAAATATTAAATCATAGAATGCATTCATAGTGAACATGGAGGAATGAGGGAAAAAGCATAATTTTAAAATATTAACTACAAAATTATATTTTTCTATAACATATATTTCTTATAATATATATATTTCTATAATATATATTATTAATTATAATTTTTTATAAACATAACCATGTTCGAGTTTTTTTAAACATTGTAGTATAGAACTGGTCCTGGGTTCGATCCCCGGGCCGGGCAAGGTTCACCCAGCCTTTTATCCCTTCAGTGGGTCGATGAATGAGTACCAAGCATGCTTGGGAACTAAACACTGGGGGTTCCGCGTTCGGCTGACCACCTGACCGGAAAATCTGCTCCTGCACCCCAGAGCCCAAGGTCAAGAAAACTGAGATGGACACAGTAGGCCTTGGCTCTCTATGGGCTGTCGCGCCACTGAGTTTAGTTTAGTATAGAACAGTTAGATAGAAACTTATTGGTCTAGTATTTATATAATGGGTTACACGTGGAAACATTAATGCTATCAAAATGCAATTTTATGCATTAACATTTTAATTAAGTTTTTTAAAAAAAGACGAAAAACCATTTCTTGTGGAGGACTGTAAATATTATCAGGCAAACAAGTTTGAGTAGCAATCTTTTCTATTTTCAATGAGCGTATAGAACTTTTAAGCAGTATAGAACTTTTTGAACGTTTGATTCGCCCTTGTGCTTATCATAGAATCTCCTCAAATGGAATTAACTTTTAGTCATACGTTTTTTCCAAAAATGTTTCAGAATTAAAATATACATTTGTATTAAATATAAAATATAGATTGTATAAATGAGTGGTAAACCAAAGCAATAACAACAAGATTACAGTTTTTTTAAAAAATATATTATTGTCTGGTTTTTTAAGCAGGCTGTTCTGGTATTTTCACTTAAAAAAATTAAGGGAGGATTTGTATTTAGGATTTATTTCATCATTAATATTTGGATATGTAGTACATTATGCATACGGTATGTTAAATATTACGATAATATTCGATTTATCCATAAGAGATGATCAATTTGACGAAATATACAACCCAGTCAAAATAGAATGTTCTTTTTACAATAGATTTTCTTGATGACAAATGTGGTTGTCTCAAGAATAATTATATATTGTAAATATTTACAATATATAATTTTTGGTTAAGTGTTGTGTTTGGCCCAATTGCCGAAACTGAATTGAAATGGTATTTCTATTGGCTTCACTGATATTCATAACGGGCACAGGAGCAGGATGCACTGTTAGAATTTTCATTCAAAAATTATGGTAAAATAACTGGCAGCAGTCTCTGTCCATTCAATTAACCGTAAAATATACGGTAAAGAACATTTTTTACCTTTACTGTTTTGAAACCGTTCACAATTAGCATGATATAAACCTTTACGGTTTATATCAGGCTAATTGTACCATGCTTATTGTATAACCATTTACAATAAGCATGGTTTCAAAACCATAAAAAAGAAATTTAACTGCACATTAGAGATAGTTTAGCAGCTTTATGGTGCTACCGCGTATGCGTTAATAAGAATATAGTAGGATCACAAATTGGGAGTGCAGGACACTGGAAACACTTCAAGTGCTGAAGGGAATTAAAGAAATATTGTGGCGTCAATGCTGGGTCTCGAACCCTCATTCCGTCAGCCGTGAGATTAACAGATTAGTCCTCATGGCTATAATATGTACCCATCTGCAAGGAACTATAAAGCTTCATTAGGTGAGTCTAGGCGGTATGATAAAATTCTGGTTGTTTAACCGTATTAGGTGAAAGCAGTTAATGAACAGCTTTTCTCACAGATAACAGTTTGAATACCATCTTATTTATGATTATTTGACTGTTTTGTACAAATATGGTAGTATATGGATGACTAAATTATTATTTAACCATTTTTTTCTGAGAAATTTCTAACAGTGGTAAGTCATGACAAGTCACTAGTGGAAAGTTTGATTCATGCTATCAAACGTAATTAACTATTGAAAAATGATTCTACTCACTGCTGTTGTCTGTAAGTAAAATGACAAAAAGTTAATAAAATTGGAATGGACGCAAAGTCAACCAGTACTCTTTGACTTAAAGCATTCCCACAACAGCCCATTAAGGGATAGGGGTCACAAAGGTTAAAGCTCCACAATTCCCGAAGAACAGAGTAATTGAGGCAATGTGATTAGCATTGTGCACAGGACGCCTTTATTTAAAGATAAGCTGATACCCCTTGATCTGAAGCTGCGTGGGCTTCAAGCTGCCTCCTGTGATCGAGCCACAGTTCTTCACTACGACAGTTCAGGGCCTCAACCACTGATCTAACGCGGTTTACTATTAAATCGATCTTATTTAAAAATAAATTTTAATTACGACAGAATTAAATTTTGTTTATCAATATAATTAATCGAAATACTTTTGTTAGAGATTTTTTTTTTCAATAATCAGTAACGCAAGCTTTAATGCTCAAATTGACGTAATATTTAAAGTTTAAAAAGTAAATATTTTTTTTTATTAAACAATGAAAAACAAAAAGTATTTGCAAACCAAAGTTAAAAAATATGCTCTTATATATTATATTATTACGAATAAAATTATTAATATAGGTTCGTGGAAATTCGTAGAAAGTTTTTAATATATACAGAAAAATATTCTATGAGGAAAAAAATGTGCGGAAAAATGGCAGATTACATGACTCGTAAACAAAAAGTTGCTGTTTGTTTAATTAATATGTATTAAACTTTCTATATGTTATACAAGTATTAAATAAATAAAAGAATAAAATTAGTTAATGACAGATATGCGCATGGCAATGGTAGGTATCAGTTTCATTATGCTGTTTTCAAGCATAACATAACTTATAGTTTCATGCTTAGATATTAATTGTAAAACAACAAAAAATAGTAATATTGTTAACAAAGTAACTAAGTTGTTAATAACAAAAAGGTACGTATAGATTACAATATTTCAATACATAAGAAAATGTACCATTAATAAAGAAAATTCTGCAAAAGAAAACAGATTGGATGATTTGCGATCAAAAAATTGCTGTTTCTTTAATTAATATGTAATACACATTCTGTATGTTATACAAGTATTAAATAAATAAAAAATATCTTAAAAGAATTAATAGCACCTGGCTATGGCTGGTATTAGTTCCTTTATGCTGTTTTCCAGCATAACATAAACTATAGTTTCATGCTTGGATATTAGTTAAGTAACAAAAAATAACAATTTTGTTAACAAAACAAAGTAGTTAGTAACAAAATAATTCCTATAATTTCTAATGTTTGAATACATAAAAAAATGAACTACGAATAAAAAAATTTTTTGAGATAATAACAGATAGTATGACTCGACAACAAAAAGTCATTGTTTATTTAATAAGTAATTAACATTACATTTATTATACAAGTATTAAATAAATAAAAAAAAATCTAAAAATAATTAATAGCACATGGCAAATAGCAGGTATTAGTTTCTCTATGCTGGTTTCAAGCATAACATAAATTATAGTTTCACGCTTAGATATTATAATTGTGAATTGACCAAAAAAATAACATTTTTGTATAAATTCTGTTTTTTTATCAAAGGATCAATTTTAATGAAGATAAAATTAGTTTTAGTACATTGGCATAACTTATCGATAAAAGTGTGTTGTTAGCCGGGAATGAATTTTTTATGATCAGCGACAAAAGCTTTTACGCTCAACTTCACTAGAGATTTCCAGCTCAAAAAGTCAAGAGATTAAGTTGCGTAAACTTTGCGTAAAGTGATCCTTAAAACTGTTTTTCCAATAAATAATAGAAAAAGCAACTGCAAATTACATCACGAAGAGCTAAAAAAAAGTGCTGAAAAAGAAAAAAGATGATGAATTAAAAAATGTTTAAAAATGCTTCAACTTTCAGATAATTACACGTCAGAAGCATTTATTCCCCGTATTTAAACATCGATTTTCTTTGCTTAATTTTTAACGAAAATAAGCCAGAGCCATTTCATAAGCATTTTTTTTTTTCTTTCACGAATAATCATAATCTGATGTTCGACAAAAACAGGAAAAGCGAAACATAGAAGAAAGAAGAACTGGGAAAAAAATGAACGACAACAACGTGCGAAGAAGAATCGATTATTGCTTGGCGGGGGAAAAAAAGTAAAAAGAAGAAACACAAGTAAAACGATAAAAGAGCCACGTAAATGTGAAAACGAAAGAACGAATAAATGAAATAGAATATTAAGAAAAAAGAAGAAAAAAATACAAACTTGGAGACGTTATTCATCACACACAACTTGGAAAAGTTAACAATGCCATTTCGACGACTATTTAACAGACTGTCTTTGGCAACAACTGAAAAAGAAAAATCTTTTGCAGTGTTAGAAATAGTTCTTTCTCCGTGTCTGAAGTCATTCTTTTCAGAATGTTGCCAGATTATTTGGGAATAAATGTGTCTTTTTAATTGGGGAGAATGAACGATAATGACATTTTTTACATTTTACTTTTGACGCTATCAGAAAACGATTTAAGAATATCGGCTGCATTGTTGTGGGTGTTATTACTTACGATAAAAATTCTCAGGCTATCAAGTGTTAAATCTATATACCAGAAAATGTTAACTGGCAGTTATAAAAAATTATAGCCTGAAACTTTTGTCTCGGTATACGAAAGTTCGAAAGTCTAACAACAACTAAAAAAAAGTCCTTTCTGAGTTATAATGACAGCTATATAATTATTTCAGGGATGGATAAAAAAATGAGAGGGAACTTTCTTTAGTTGATAGATCGTTAGGTTAGGTGTTCTGTTTATAAAAGATAAAAACTCCATAATGAAATGAAGACGAAAAAAACATTATATTGGTAAAGCATAAAAATATTACACAAAAAAATTAGCGATTCATTGTTTCTGGGAAAAATATGAGCTTATATTAATATTTTAAAAATTTAGGTTTATTTAGATATGTTTTTTTCAACCCTCTAATTACACGTTATTTCCCAGATTATATGGAATTTAAAAATTTATTTAAAACAAATATGCAATTAATCAGTAAGGATTTTATAATTATTACTTATAGCAACTGAAATGGTAAAAGAAATTAAACTAATCTTATATAAAAGACACACAAGAAATGCTTATTAAGTTCATGCGTGCCATAAACTCCATTCTCTTGACATACATACATATATATATATATATATATATATATATATATATATATATATATATATATATATATATATATATATATATATATATATATATATATATATATATATATATATATATATATATATATATATATATATATATATATATTAAAAAAGAACTTTAATTTTTTTCTCATTTCAAATTCGTAAAAGTCTGCGCTCATAGTCTAAACAAAAATTAAACTATCTTATTTAATAGCTTAATCTTTTTAAATCTCCTTCACATTAAATTTTTGTAGTTACTTGTTTAAAAAGATTTTCATAGTTCATGTTTTAACTGTGTACGTTATTCGCTGAATATCGACAATCACGTAGAACGTCCGAAATATCTAATAAACATCATTATTTCTCATATACCGTGGAAACGTCGATAATCAGTAGGTACTTACTGAAAGCTGAAAGTTTGTTTTTCAGATTTCGAATTTTCGCCGGCAGATGTTGACATTACCCTGCACTGATTATGAAAGTTGAATGTTTGTTTTTCCGATTTCGTATTTACACTGGCAAGTGTCGACAATCAATATGCACTGATTGTGAAAATGGAATTTTTTTTATATATCTTATACTTTCATTTTGGGACCTGTTAATATTTAGCATGCTCTGATGGGAGAACTTGAATATTTGTTATTCATATTTCTAATTCACTCTGGCAAATAACTTCATTCAGCATAAACTAACAAAGAAAGGAGACTTTTTAATTAAATAACATTATTTCTCACTTATATTAGCAACTATCGACATTCAGCATGCTAAAACGATGAGGTAGATAGAATGTAATTTTCAGTTAAGTGTTAAAATTCTGTAGTATTTACGTCAACAAATGACAAATGTCATGTAATGATAGGTATGTAAATAAAATAAAAAAATGATACGAAAATTTTTTTATACCATATATTGCAACGCAGCAAAGAGTCAACATTTGCAGATGTTAGTAAGAATTAATTCTATTTGAAAAATATGTCTGATCTATGGAAAATGTCAGCATTCACTTGATTTATAGCTTCCACAGTAATATATAGAATTCTAGATACATTATTCAGATACTCGGAATAAAAATTTATAATTATATGAAAAAAAAGAGAACCTACCATAAAAATTTTACCATGCGATATTTGCTTGTAGAATTTTATGACTCGTAAGCTAAATTAACTATTCGGTTCAAATTTTGAAATTTGTAATTTATAGAGCAATCATGTAAAGAAAATTATGTATAGAACACCGTAAAACACACATGAGTTGTAGAACACACTCATGTAAAGAGAATTATGAAAAAAAAGGGACTACCCTGAATAACTTTTAATCTAATGATCAAATCTTCACGATCTAGGACTCCATCTTAATAGTTCGAGGGGGTGACCTCAAGTATGCTAATTAATTAGTGCAGAGGATATTTAAAGTTAAAAGATCAGACACAAAAACGTACTTTCTCCGAAAAAACATACATTTTTTTCGACGAATTCAAATTTCTGACCTTCAAAATATAGGGGGAGCCGCAAACTTGGAAATTTAATCCTAATTTTGTCTGAAAAGCGGCCCAAAGATGGGACCTGCTAATGTTAATTTAAATTTTTGCGTATTTCACCATATCTCTAAAATTTTTAAAGCGAATAAAACTTTTTTGAACCTTGCAAATATTTTGGTAAATATTTATAACTTTTTATTATCTTATTTAATTATAATAATAAAAAAATTTAATTGCTAGATATAATTTTTTACATAATTTTAAGGAGTCATATTTTACATGGCAAATACAAAATTTAAGCGAAATCGGTTGAATAGTTCCTGAGAAACGAATTTTAAACATATGACTTTTCTAAAATTCGACTAAAATTCGAAAAGTTTTTCGACTGTTATTAAATAAAATTATAAAAAAGGAAATTTATTTTTTGCATGAAATGATAATTATCTTTGAATAAACGAATTCGATAACTGTGTGCAAAAATTTTCAACTAGCTTAAAAAATTCTAGAGATATAGCGAAATACGCAAAAAGTAAAATTCATACTAAAGGGACAAACCTATGGATCGCTCACTTAACCAAACTATTAGGACCATATTTCCTAGATTGCGGTTAACACCTGTATTTTTGAGGGAGAGAAATCCGAATCCGTCGATAAAAAGGTATATTTATTAAGAGAAAGTACGATTTTGTGACTGATTTCGTAACTTTGGAGCGCTCTCCTGACCAAACTATTAGGACCATATTTCCTAGATTGCGGTTAACACCTGTATTTTTGAGGGAGAGGAATCCGAATCCGTCGATAAAAAGGTATATTTATTAGGAGAAAATACGATTTTGTGACTGATTTCGTAACTTTGGAGCGCTCTCCTGACCAAACTATTAGGACCATATTTCCTAGATTGCGGTTAACACCTGTATTTTTGAGGGAGGGAAATCCGAATTCGTCGATAATAAGGTATGTTTATTCAGAGAAAGTACGATTTTGTGACTTATTTCGTAACTTTGGAGCGCTCTCCTGACCAAACTATTAGGACCATATTTCCTAGATTGCGTTTAACACCTGTATTTTTGAGGGAGATAAATCCGAATCCGTCGATAAAAAGGTATATTTATTAAGAGAAAGTACGATTTTGTGACTGATTTCGTAACTTTGGAGCGCTCTCCTGACCAAACTATTAGAACCATATTTTCTAGATTGCGGTTAACACCTGTATTTTTGAGGGAGAGAAATCCGAATCCGTCGATAAAAAGGTGTATTTATTAAGAGAAAGTACGATTTTGTGACTGATTTCGTAACTTTGGAGCGCTCTCCAGACCAAACTGTTGGGACCATATTTCCCAGATTGCGGCTACCCTCTATATTTTGGGTGTCAGAAATCCAATTCTGTCGAAAAAAGGTATGTTTATTCAGAGAAAGTACTATTTTGTGACTGATTTTGTAACTTAAAATAACGTCAGATCTCAATAATTTTTGCATATTTAATGTCACCCCCTCAAATCATTAAGATTGAGTCCTAAACGTTTAGATCCGATCATTAGATCAATAGTTATTCAGGGTGTTTCGTTTTTTTTTTTTTTTTCTGGGCGCAATGCACATTCTATAAATATTTTCCTACCATAAATTTAAAAAAAATCGGCCATTTTGAAATATGATAATAAAAAAATATAAATGATTATTAATTTTTTTACATTTTTAAAATTATTGAACTTTATAATTGAGTGTGAACAAACTTCGATTCTATAATTACGAAACACGCAAAATGAGAATCTAACATTAAGGGTTCTAAGCTTTCGACCGAACTTTCGTTTTTAACTATTTTTTTTTTATTTTTTTTTATTTTTTATTTTTATTAAACGACTTAAAACTCCTCATTCACCACAAAGTATAACATGAGGCTTACAGTTGTAAGTAGAAAACAAAAGAAGAAAAAATTTACAAATTTAAATTAAAAACAAAATTCCGCAAGGCAGCAAGACTTTCAATAATTTTGACCAGTTCTGATAATAGTTTTTAACTATTGGGATTGTATATTTCAAAACGCAATTACCTCCACTCTTACTTTGAGAGTCAACAATCCAAATCAATAGAAAAAAAAGGCAAATTAATTTAGAGAAAGGTTGCTTCTGTGTCTTGGTTTAAGTAGCATTGATTAATTAGCATATTTAATGTTTACCCTTTGAAGATTGGCACTGAATACGAGAAAATCTGATCATTGGAACAAAAGTTATATAAGCTGTTCTATTTTTCTTTCATTTTTGGCTTGGATTACAGAAAGATACAATTTTTAGATGGCTTTTTGTTGTTATTGTAGGAAATGCATTAAGTAGACATTGTTTGCTCATACAAACGATAAGATGGTAACAGCTGTGATCAATAATGTCAATCATTTAGATTGGTAATCTATGACAACTGTCTCCATTTGTTCGACTCATGTTAATGCTTTCATATATCTAACTTGGTTAAAGACATAATTCGGATAAATAGACAATATCTTAATGCAAGCAACGCAGATGAGCCAAATGGCAACCATTTCACTCATTGCGGTTGCTTTTCATAGAAATCATTACATATTATTTGGAATGTTGAGGTTTAATTTAGTATTTCCTTAAATATCTATTTCAACTATACAATCAATCCTGTGGCTGTTAAAGATACCTTTAAAAAATAAACCACAAAACTTTCATTTATTATTTTTTTGGACACTTTGAATAAAGATTGACAATTAACCCTTCAGTCATCCCGCTTTCCCCCGGCGTTCAACTTATTAAAAAAACAAAAAAAAAAAAACAAAAAAAAAAAAAAAAACAAAAAAAACAAGTTCTACCTTTTTAGCGATTTACCACCTCCAGTATATCAAATGGAGAATTTTTCGTTAAATATTTTCTTTGGAGTTTATTTTTTGAATTCTGTTCATAAAAATCAATTTTACGGCCCTTTGTAACAAAAGTTTAAATTTGAGATTTTAAACATACTTTAAACTTTGTTATGCTTTACGCAGCATACGAACAGTGGCTTCGAAAAATAAAACATTAAAGTAATAAATATTAAGATTTGATCTCTGAATTCCATAAAATATTTCATAATATTTATTTGTGATTTAATGAGTGGCGTTTATACACTGTAAGAAATTCCGGATCAAATTACGAAATAAAGTACCTGCACTGTTGGGCCGCCCATATTCCGTATAATCTATTTAACCGTAAAACCCATTTTACAATAAAATTCATTTCCCCGTAAAACATCATACCGTAAATTTTACAGTAATATTTATTTGATTAAAAGGATTCAGTGATTTTACGGTAATTAGTACTGTAAAAATTACTGTATATCAGATACTTTGTTCCGAAACATGTTCCGGTAAGAATGAATTTTACGTTAAAAAGTACCGGCACCCCGAGAGTCGATAGTTTTTACCACATTATGATCCGGCATTTTTTACAGGGTTATTAAATGAGTTAAAAGATTAAGTTACTCCATGGGTTATTAAATGAGTTAAAGGTACTCCACAAGATATGTCTCACAGAAATGCGATGCATTAAATATGTTATTTTATCAAATGCAGAATATTTTTTAAAAAAAAATCTAATCAAAATTTTTTATTTTTTATTTAAGCTGTTTCTTAAAAATACATTTATTGTAAATTCTGAGTTTCAAGAAATCGTTTTATCTATAAATCTATTAAATTCAAAGTTTTATTGTAATTTCTATCTCAAAGAAACAATAGAAGTTTGCGTTAGTAGTTGCACTTCTCCAAAGATGGGAATAATATTGTTAACTGAAGTTAATTTGTAATTTTACTGATAATATTAAGCACTATATATATCCTATCGACTTAAACAAATTTTCTATTACATACTTACATTTTTATTGAATTTTAGGACATCAGATCATCTTAAACAATAAATCTACTACAGGGGAGAAATATCGGTTTACTCGGTCTGAACTGCCCGCTTTTAAACGCTGTTAAAAATTTCTCAAGAAAAATGGTTAAATCACAATCTATTTAATTGTTTTATTACCACTTTCAAGCAACGCAGTCAAATAACTATAATAAGATGGTAATCAAACTGTTAACTGTGAGAACAACTGCTTATTAAATCATGGTAAAGTTTAAATTACGTAATTAATTCTCGATAAAACAAAATAGCGTTGTTTAATCGTTATATTATGAAATTATGTTAAAACAATGCATACTATTTATTCTAAAAAAATCTTTCTTTCAGTAAAATAACTTATTTAAGCAGCTACTTGATACAGTGCCATTATTAAGCAAGCCTCCAATCGATATATATATATATATATATATATATATACATTTTAGTCTGTCTAATATTTTTTTATATTACATTTGAGTCTGTAACCGAAACTTTTTGCAATAACTTCTGTTAATTAAGTTTGTAGACAGGAGAAAAAAAGTAAATAATTTTTCAATAAACTGGACTGGATTTAGAACCATTGAAATTATTATAAGTTTATTCAAGGATTATTACTGTGAATTAAATTTCAATTAAATTATTGCCAGAGTTCAAAGTTCAGATTTTTGTTATGCATCCATCGTAAACAATTTTTCAACAAACCGGATTCAGAACCATCAAAATTGAATTGGTAGTCTAATTGAATTGAACTATTCTTTTGGAATTTCAAAATTTGTTTAAATAATTTTGTTTTTAATTTCAGCATTTTTGGCATCATCACCTTAATAAATTGCTCACATTTTAGATTTTTGTTTACAACTTAAAATTTTAGCTGCAAAGAGAATTGTTGCACGAATTTGTTTCGTCTTGTAAAAAAAAATCTTTTAAGTGATTCCGTATAAATGTAAAATAGTTCATTAGTCTCCAAACAATTTTAAGAACTGATCAATTTGTTCGACACAAATCAATTAGTATACGCATGTCTTAACTATATTTGCGATTTATATGAATATCGTTTGTAAAACGAAAAATCACGCTTTTAACTATAATTCGTCTTTAATTAGTGTGCAAAACTTAAAAGCATTTTTCAAAAATTAAGCTACTTAAAATATTAAATAATAACTTACCTTAGAAATGAAGTAGTTAGTATTAGTTACATAAATGAATTCATATCCAATGATTTTCTCATTTTCTACTTCAATTTAAATATCTGCTTTTCCTCAACTCTTTCCTGTAACAAAATATTGATATCATTAAACTATTAATAAATCACCTAATGCACATGGTGTTTTTTTAATATAGGACATTCGAAAATGTTTATGACATTAAATGAGAATCAGTTTGAGTGATACAAAATAAGAAACAATTTCATTTAATAAAAAAATAAAAAAAATTATATATATATATATATATATATATATATATATATATATATATATATATATTTGTCACCACTATCCTTGTCTTAACTTGTCTTGTTTTAAAAATAGACTAAAAAGTGATTAAACAATAAAGAAAAGTAATTTAAAAAATTTTAGTGTTGGCAATTAATATGGAACGCATATTAGAGTTTGAAAAATAGCAGTTCATCTTAAATAAATATTAATCAAAGAATTATTTATACACATGAAAAAGATCTTTAAAAGAGTATTTTGAGAAAGGTTTGCATAAAATATCCAGATTATGCTTTCATTATTTCAGTTATGATGCAAATTCAAGCACAAAATATGCAAAAACTCAAAGCGTCAGAAAAATAAATGCATTGAAACTAAAATATTGCACCTTTATTTTTCAACCCCTATAACTACAGATTAACAAAATTCCACTGTTAATCAAAATATATGATTTAAAATATTTTCATTATTGAAAAAAAGTCATATTTTCAAAAATTTTACCCAAATTTGACTTTATAAGGCTCTTTAAATGAACTTAATGAAAAATTTCAGCTCGATTATAGTTTATCATTCAATTCATTCGCAATAGTCTAAGGAATATTAAGTTATAAAATATTTAAAATTTTGAAATAGCGAATCATTTAATCGTTAATATACTAAAAATGTAATAGTTTACATTAATGTTTAATGGCATATTTTTTGTATAAAAAATAAACACACTATTCTTGTTTCTATGATTTATGACATTAAAGCCGAGAAGTAATACTATCCTAAAAATATTTCTCGATTATTTTTTTCCTTCATATCTTATCGAAAGTTCTCCAAGGACTTGGCATCATTTTAATAAGCAAGTTGACCTCGCCACTTGATCTTGTGAACCACCTGTCGCAAAATCTTCCTCCAGAGCCCATAAATGAACCCATTAATGTGACAACATGTTTTAGAGAAGATACAATGAAATCCTAATGCATGCTTTATCTTAATGCACACAAAAAAACCTGGCAGGGAAAACTATTTAAAGTGTTTTGTTTCGGATTTTTTATTTCTTTCTTCGTGTGTTTTCGTCAGATAGCTGTTAGAATTATGATTGTTTTTAATCTGTAAATTCGACTTATCCGTTTTTATTCTGCAAGTAGATATGTCATATATTTTGAGCTAAAAGACTAGACGTAAGAGCTGTTGTAGAATTTTTATTGGTGTTTAATAGTTTTGATTTATAGATTGAATTAAATTTGCAGTGAAATTTTTATCGTTATCTTTACCAAGCTCCTATATTATTCTTTAATAGACAAAGTGTCAAAAAATTTTAAACGGCCAGAAATATCCCAAGAAATATGCATGAAATTGAAAAAGTAGTATTTAGTTTTATTTCAAATCTATCCCATGATGCCAAACTTGTTATATATATGTATATATATATATATATATATATATATATATATATATATATATATATATATATATATATATATATATATATATATATAGCTGGGATTTGATCTCCGGACCTCTTTAGTAGAAGTCTGACACCCAAACCATTGCACCTCGAATGCAAATAAGATGTAGGTTTTTGTTAGTTTAATAGTAAATGAACTGAAACTTTAATGGGGCATATTTAACGTAAGTGAGGATTTAAGTGGCTAATATATACCCTATCCAAGGTTATTAAACTGGCTCTTTAATTTAAGCTTAACTTTGTTTTAATAGGAATTTTTGAGATGCGTACTTTTCATGTTAGTACATTGTTTCAATTTAAAATTTCTAAAGATCTGGTCATTTATTGTCTTTAGAAATTCTTCTTTTCAGTATTACATTGGCATTTCAATACTTCTGCAATGTCAGCGGTGAGCATATAAGCATGTGCGCATTACTCATATGCGCGTACCACAAGTAATGCAAGAGAAGTACACTATTTTGTGCGTACTTTTAATGCTAGATTCTGAATTTAGAGAAAAACCTATTTTTGCTCGAAATGTGCCTCAAAAAATTAGTAGGTAACATTTTTATTAACAGTAAAAAATAAAGCCTGAAGAGTATGAATGATGCATTCTAATTCTCTTAAAGCCAAATTTGAATTCGTTTTGTTCTATTTTAATTTCCAAAAAATTAAATAAAATCAAGTTAATTATGCAGTACAACAAACTTTACAGCTGTGATTGAAAATAAAATAATTCTCTTTGATGTCGCTGTTTTTCAATTCTATTTTTGTATTGCTATTCCTTGATAATTTGATTAGTTCTTCAATAGAAGTTTCATTTATCGCAGTATATTTTTTATATCATTATGAACATCCTATATTTCTTGCTAAAAAGTTTTATTTATCACATATTTAAAAGTATTAACTTTTTATATTATATTTTGATTATACCATTAATTCATTGAAATAATTTGTCACTCTTTTTTAATAGCAAAAACTTTTTGTTAAGTATTTTTTCTCAATAAAGGCTTTAAATATCTTCCTCTATAAAAAATTGAGTTGAAAATTGTAATCCGACTTAAACTCTTAACGAGCTCCTAAATCCAATAAAAAAACTTATTCATGCATGGAACTTTAGAACAAAAAAAGAGGACAAAAACTACACTTTATCGTCGTAATATTTGATGCTTTGGAACATAATCAAAAGATTTGGGAAACAATAAAAACTAAATCTTCCACTTCATTGGCTGATATTTTTTTAAACATTTTTCACTAAAGAATACGATAACGGTTTGTAGATTAAGATAACATCACTGAAGAAAATGTAAAAGTAATCCATGATTACACAATGTTAAAGCGTCATTAGTTGGCGCTTCTTAAAAAAATTTTCTTTTATCTTTTAGAATATTTACTTAGTTTTACCGAAATTAATGAATATATTTGCTGTATCTGGAACTGAAAGCTCCCTTAATTAATTGTCTGTGATGATTAATACATGTTTTAATTATTTAATTACTCATTAATAGGAAGTAATGAGTTTTCAAGCGGACCGTTTACTCAGAATATTGGGGATTAAATGATAAATGATGAAACTAGATGATTATCTCGCTTAATTTAGTGGAAAGGTTACAGTTTTAGAATGTCGTACACCCCAAGTAAACCACTTTACTGAATTTTTAAATTGATAAAAGGGTATTATTTTTACGAAATTGGGTAATTTGAAAGTTTGTTTTACATGTAGTTCAAATATTTTTCGAAGTCATTTTCGTTGCCAAATGAAACGTGTGTCTATTATAAAGATTTAAGAGAAGTTTTTATCATTGTAAAAAATGGATACTCAAATATTCAAGAAACATTCTTTGTTTTTGATTAAACCGTTTCCTGTGAAATACTTTGAACAAACATTTTAAAAAATGGAAGAAATGGTTATAATGGAAATAATTGTAATTGTTATGTTTTCATTTGTTTGAGTATACGAATTTAGTCAAAAGCATCAGGCTTAATGTTACATACCAAGCATCTTTTGGAACTACTACAAAAAATATAACGGGTATAAGTGAGTAAATTCCCTTCCATCATCTGGATTCAAACCCGGAACAACTGTTTGTACAGAGAGTTCGCATCACACTTTACCAAACCGTTACACAGTAAAAAGGAGAGATGACACACGAATTCAGCACACTTTCAGCAAAAGCAGTTTCTTCCAATATTTTTGATTTCACGTTTCGTCGAAAATCGTATGACATAATCATTGAATATACCATGTGAAATACTAGTTAAAGTAATAAAATACAGTTCAAAAATTGCAGAATTGTCGAACAATGAGAATTTTATTTTTAAGAGTGCAAAAAGAGATTTAAATTAAAAAATTAGAAACATACAAAATTGGAAACAAAGTTACTTCGAACACGATAAAACAATTTCGTCAATAAAACGCAGCACAAGTATAATTTTATCTTATTTTAAGGCCGTCATTGAACAGCCGACCCAATTTTAGGGTTAACGACTACCAATGATCAACTCCGTAACATTGTAATTTTGAACCCAATCCAGAGGACAAGGGAACACCTGGATCTAGTATTAGAAGAAATTTGCACTCGTAAATAACTTTTTGATGGAACAAACCCGTATTTGCGTTACATGGAAAGGAAAACCACGGAAACCTCCCACGGTTAGCCTGAAGGCAAGGGGATTCTAATCCATGATCCGTCTACCACTGAGGATACTTTACGTCAGCAATATGGTTGATGTAAACTGGATGCGGAATTCGTTATGACCAGTCATAGTTGGGATTCGAACTCGGTTCACCTCATTGGAAGACGAACGCTCTCTCCCCTAAGCTATCGTGGCTCCCGCAAATGTGATTATCACAGTTGTAAATTGTTAACTAAAATTAGTTAAATAAAATAAAATTAACTGTTAATACAAGTATAGTATTTGTTACATCGCATGCCAAAAAAAAAACAACTTTTAGTTATA
This sequence comes from Parasteatoda lunata, assembly GCA_949128135.1. Taxonomy (NCBI): domain Eukaryota; kingdom Metazoa; phylum Arthropoda; class Arachnida; order Araneae; family Theridiidae; genus Parasteatoda; species Parasteatoda lunata. Next base: position 40,586,796 of record OX421970.1, on the reverse strand, counting down.
AATAAAGGTTTATTCTGATCTCGTATTTTTGGTTCCGTTGTTTCAACATCTTAAAATATTCGGAGAAAATAATTCTCGCAAAACTACCCTATCATAAGGTAATGACATTTAAGGTAAAAAAATAATTCTGGTTAATGAAATCAAAATATACGATACTGAAACCAATCAATTGGTAATTCTTCTACTCATATGATAACAGTTTACTGAAGATTCTTGTTTTCAAAACTGTATTTCTTATTACCACACACTGAGTGAAAGAATACTAAACTGAAAAAATAATTTAACTGAATAAATATATTTTATTCCATGCTGTAAGGTTTCATGATAAAATTACCAAATTTTATCATTTATTACAAAGCCAAATTTAATTGTTTACTTTACTAAAATCATTACTAAAGCACCTCGGTAAAAATTACCGAGCTATATGTATTACCATAGAACCAAAAATACGGTAAATTTTACCATAATCTAGTAGTTTTGACCTTTTTCTTAGTGCACAAAGCAATCATCTACAATTTTTTAATTAATAATTCTTCGGTAATTATAAGGTTTACATCAAATTAACTTTTTAAAAGGTTAAGCTTATATCAATTTTGCATGAAAAATAATTATATATTATCATGATAATTAAAAAAAAAGTTTTCACGGTCTTGAAATATGCCGGAATAATCACTGTTAAAAAAAAGAGGGATTAATATAATCGTATGAACTACTACAACTGTAACTGTATTGTTACAGAATGATTTGAAATAAACAGCAGTGTCGGCAGCATAATGTTACGATTGATGGTTGGAACAATTTTTTCAGACTGCATATTTTGAGACACAAATTTAAGACAGTTTCACTGATCTTTGGTCAATTAAATCATGTCTTGTATAAGTATCGTAGAAGATCTATATATATATACAATGGTTTAAGATATAAACATATTTTCTATATAATAAATTTAATAATACGCCAATAAGTAGCTCAATCAAAACATAATCCACGGTAAATATAATATATTATTAACTTAAATGTATCAAATCTCTAAAATAATAAGTAACTTCCCTATTCGTTTGTAACTTACTCTGTAACTTTCGAAATTTAATATACGTTATTTTTTACAAATAAAATTGATTGCCATTAAACTGTTTTGCATCGTTATTTAATTTCGAGCAAGTATAAACATGAAAATAATATTACGTTCATTAAATTATTTATTTTTGCTTGCATTTTCTGTTGATTTTTATCCTGTTAAAAAGTAATCCTATCATTATGGAACAGCCTCGTCAAATCGCATTTCCTTGCAGAGAAATTTTGCAGACACTAACAACTTGAAAGCTTAGGCTAGACATCCAATAAAAATTCTATAGAATGGCTTTTTATGTAGCCGGCTATATTTTTAGATGTCCTTTATTTCAAAATCTAACAAATTGAAATGGGATATTTAGTTATACTCTTAAACTTATTTAAGATATATATATATAATTTATATATATATATAAATTATATATTTATAAATATATATATTTCATTTAATGGAACCTATTTCTTTTACAGTACTAGAATAAATAAAAGAATTTGATTGTTAAATAGAATTCTAAGACATCACTGCATGTATTTTTTAATTCTTACGAGTTAAAAATCCTTTTTTTTTCCCGAACGTTATAATATCATTTACGCTTTTTATAGTTAGAAGGGTTCGCATTATCCCGTTATGCCAAATCTGAAAATAAATTTGGAAATGATTCAAATTTATATAGTATTATCTCATTTTTGGCATGCATCAAGTTATATTTGTATTTTATTAATTTCTTTCTAATTAATTACTGTATTAAATTATATTTGAAAAATACCAAAATGACTTTCGCACAATGTTGGTGAATAGGGTCGATGGGAAGAAGAATTACAAAAAATATTTTTCGATATAATAAAATATGCATTGTTTAAAAATTTTTTAGTCTTAAAAGTCGCCATAACTTTATGACTATTTTTAGTGTTTAGTTAAAAAAATTTTTTTTAGTATTTTATTAATTTTCCAAACTTGACGAATAGCTTTTTTTAACTCATTTAATTTGCGATTTAGAATGCTGTATGTAACAATATATGTATTATAAATATTAGTCCGCATAGTATGCTAATTTAATTTGCAAAATTGAGAGATACATATAATTTTGTCCAAACTTTCAGTAATCAATAATTCCTACAATACAGAAATTCTTAAAAACAGTTTTCAGTTATCTCATTAAATCAAATAATTGAAACTTTTTTTCTTAACCGGATGTCGTAATTTTGCATATAAAAGTTATGTTTCATATATATGAACTTTAAGTGAAAAATATTAAGTGATTAAATAATATTAGTTTTAAACTAGCTTATTGATAAATATTGACTATACGTAAAAAATAATTTTGTAAACGAATATTACAATCACTTATGCACAAAGCAACAGTTCCTAAAAGTTCTATTATTTTTCTTTATAACTTCTTAACGTATAACGTTTTAGACTTTTTCTGTTTCAAAATTTATATTTATCACTCAAAAATTCCATATGAAATTACGGTAAAAAGTACTGATAGCCTGAGTGCTGTTCCATAAATTTTCATGGTAAAAATGTATGAAACGAACAAAATCTGATTTACGGTAATATTTACAACAATATTTGCAGTAAAATAACTTCCGTAATTGAATAAATGATACAGCAAAAACTACGGTATAAAATATTACGGTGAAAATAAATGGATTTTACTGTAAAATGGATTTTACAGATGCTGCCCTCAGGGTGGCAGTATACCTTCATTTAAACCGGAAGTTTTTTCAATGTACTTTTAAAATTTACAGTTTTCTTATAGCTATTTATTGATTATTCATTTTATTTGCACTAGAGGTGCCATTGAATTAAAAAAAATAAATAAAAAATTTAAGACTGCAAGAAAAAATCTATTCATATGAATATCTTTTTTGTGGCTTAGTAAAATCAAAAAGAAAATTGTGTTTGATGACGCAATCGTATGGTTGAATAAGACCCAATTTTTCAACGTTGTGAATCATTTTGAGCATTTTAAAATGAGTTATAATCTTCAGGATAACAAAAGGACATTACGAGATTTTTTAATTATTCATAAAAAACTCTCCCAATTTCCTATAAAATCTATCTTGTTTCCGCTCTAATAAAAAATTCTAGATAATTGTTTTTGAATAAATGTTAAAAATAACGTCACACGCTTTAAGTGATATTATGAATCAGGATTTTTACCAATATTTTGATGATTCATAAAAAAAAAATTAAAAAATTAGAACTTAAAATTTTTATTCGTTTTAGGTAAGATAAAATTAGAAACTTTTTTCCATTGAATTTATTCAATATTAATCCCTTATCTAATTTATAAAATATAAATGTGTGTAGAGTAAAAGATGTACTGAAAACGTTCAACTATTTCGCTTGAAGGAAACTTTTAAATTATCATTTTTTTGTAAGTAAAGAAACAATATTTTCTTGATTAAAATTCCTTTTCCAACTTCCTTGCTCAAAAGTATTCACGCTTGCATTACTTTTTTACATTTCCCAACTGGAAACTTCCCCAGAGTAGAGTACGGCAAGCCTTACCACCAACCCATACCTAGACCCTGATACAATCACCCGAACACTCTGAAGAAGTGAAACGAAGCGAGCACGTATTCAACACCGTTACTAACAAAGATTTCGGTTCTCTGCAAACATTCTACAAGAGAAAATTCCACTTCACTCAACTTGACAACATTCGGTTCCATTATCGTCATGATTAAAATGTAGGTCCATCCGTTTTCAACGTAGGCATTTTATCTCTTCAAGTATTAAAGCGAGAAGCAGGGTGGTAGGTTTTCCATCCTTAGGAAGGCCATCATAAATTTCCAGCTAAAGCAGCTTTTCTTAATAGTGATGTTTGCTTTTAAGCATTATGGCGGAAACGACTGATTATGCAGAGGCACGATTTTCGCATAAAAGGGGTCCATTCATCCAGTCGCACGGGCAGAATTGTGACTCAACAAGCGTCTTAATGAAGCATGCTAGAAGTGTAGAGTAGAAGCCATATTGCGGTCCGTTTGTTATTTTTGTTAGTTAAAGGTTACAAGTGGGTGATGATCGGTTATCGAATAAAACTTGCGTAGAATATGTTATTAACTTTACTATCACGAAATCACTTATTGCATCTGTCAGGGTAGAGAAACCAAAAAGGAAATGCAAATCTATTTGACTAGGTTATATTTATGAATTAATGGCCATATTTTGCATGCATGCCAGCAATGTTAAGGACAGGATTAAATTGACAACAAGTCATAGGGAAAGTGTGAAAAGATATTTTGAAGTTTTAAAATTTGGTTGACTTGAGTAAGCTTCGTTTTCAAATTGCTCTAAAAAGATTTCTCGGAGAAAAACACCATAATATCTATTAAGATAATTAGATGTTTCTGCTTATTGGGCTCTTATCTTATTGCGAATTCCAGAAACGTGTAAAGCACCTATCTGAAAACAACCCAAAGGAATAGTTTGATTAAAAATGTCTAATTTAATAAAAGAGTTTCACGTCAATATGCTGTTTAAAAGGTGTATAACAAATAGAAATTCTTTCTTCTCTTCTAAATACTCATTAAATAAATATTGTTTTTTCTTTTAAAGTTTAAATGAATGTAATAATTAAAGAATAAAAACTTTTTAATACTTAAAGGTTTCGATGAATTGTAAGAATATCCTGTTTTAATTAATAAGATACGTTGAAACATTGACGTTATTTTACTCCGTTTTTAAATAATTGGAAACAAAAAAACATGGTGACATTTTGAAAACCTCTATAAATTCGAACTGTTATCTCTCTCATAATCCTGCACATAAAAAGTCGTATTTCAATACATAGAGTTTTGTTGCAATTGTCAATTTTTTTTTTAGCAAATAAGAAAGACACAGACTTCCCCCCCCCCAGTTTGGAAATAATTGGAAACAAAAATTAATAAAAAAATTTTTTAGGAAATATTTTAAGAACAACAGATTTTAAACTTTAAGCTCTTTGATGGTTTTTGTAGAAAGTACCATCACCAGTTAAGTATGTCGAATCCCCTGGAAAACGTGGGCACCTAGTGCATAGTTAAAAGTTCATTCAGAGTTATTTTAAGGACTGTCCGAATTAATTCCAAATTCAAAAACTCATTTTTGAAAAAAAAAAGTCATCGAAGAACAAACCTGTGGTGAACATATAGCACGGAGAAAAGAAATCTGATTAAATAATAGTACGGTATGGTGATGTTATTTGTTGTAAAAAACATAATTCTGGTTATTAAAACCAAAATATACAGTTTTTAAACCATTCATTTGGTAATTTTTCCGTTGATATGGTAACGATTTAACGGAAATGTGGGATTTCAAAATTACAGTTCTAATTAGCACATATTTAGTAAAAAATATTAAATTTAACCGAAAAATGCTTTTTATGTCATGTTCTAAAGAATCATTATAAAATTATCGAATTTCCTCACATTTTCCAAATTTTATCATACATTATAAAACCCCTTTTTATTATTAATTTTACTAAAATTGCTACCAAAGTACTTCGGTAAAAATAACTAGGTATTTTGGTGTTCTTATAAGGCAGTACAAACATGGTAAATTTTACCATGCTTACTTTGACCACGCTTTTCTTTCCCAGTGAGGAAAGAATAAAATGTGTTAAAAAAATCTTTTGTTATTCTGTGCAATAATTCAAATTGGAGCTAAAATGCCACTCCTTCATATTGATAGCCTAGTGACTAAACAGTTCACTATCTCTTTTTGGCGTCACGGCTCATCACGGAATCAAAGCATTTTAAAGTACATTTTAAATTCAGTCAAAAAGTCATATATTTCGCATATTCAGTTTAAGATAATTGCCAGTAAGAACAAGATATATTTAAAAAATGCATCACATTTACAAAATTATATGATATATTATATTTAAAAACTACAAAATTTATTTAAAATTAGATAAATTTCAAAAATAGAAATGTCATCTCGTATACATGATTGAAACTAGTATGGAAAACTGGTGTGATGCAACAGTCACTTTAAATTAATTGTCGTTGTATAATTAAAGAAATATTTTTGAAACATTTGGGAATTAAATTATAAGATGAATTAAGCGAGTAGGTTTGTTATTTTTTACAGATTATTTCTTTTTAATTGAATTGATACTTAGTTTTTCTTTTCTTTTCATTTTGTGTTAAAATTTGCATTAATGAGATTTAAACAAGATTAATTACAGTTTTATTTAAAATGGCAAGTGGATAGGTAATCAATTTTTTTTATAATCATTTTTCGAATACGATATTTAATTACTATTCTTCAATTAGTGTCAATTCTTGTTTTAATTCTACAAATTTATATCAGTCTTTGAATAAAATTTTTTTTTATCCTGAGTTAAACTGCTAAATTGCTGGTAGTATGAAAATATATCAAGCAAAAGCTCTATAGAACATTTTGAAACATTACAAATTCATTTTCTGAAACTCAAAAAACATTGTAAGATTTTCTTCACAAAAAAAAAAAAAGATAACACTATTTCAGATAACACTTTTTATTTAAAAAAACTATTATTTAAAACTATTTATTTAAAAAAGATAACACTATTTATTTAAAAAAGATAACACTATTTATTTAAAAAAAGAAACAATTTTCTGGTTGCATTTATACAAATGTTTGATTTTGCCAAATTTTGCTGATACAGAGTTTTTTAAATGACATTTTTTAGTCTATTTTTTGTCGAAATGTACAGTGTGTTAAAAAAAAAGAGAACTACCCTGGAAACTTTTGATCTAATGATCGGATCTTCGGGTTTTAGGAATCAATCTTAATGGCTCAAAGGGTTGACCTCAAATATGCTAATTAATAAGTGCATATGATATTTTAAGTTACTAATTAAGACACAAAACGTACTTTCTCTGAATAAACATACCTTTTTTTTCGACAGAATTGGATTTCTGACACCCAAAATATAGGGGGTAGCCGCAATCTGGGAAATATGGTTCTCATAGTTTGGTCAGGAGAGCGCTCCAAAGTTTGGATCCGTCAATATTAATTTTACTTTCTGCGTATTTCGTTACATCTCGAGAACTTTTTAAGCGAATTGAAAAAATTTTGCACACAATTAATTTGTTTATCCAAAGATAATTCCACGCAAAAAATAACTCTTAGCAAATATTTATTCTTTTTAATTATTTTATTTAATAAAGGTCGAAAATTTACAAAAGTTATACAATCTATTACATAATTTAAAAAAAAATAATTTTACATGGGTAATTACAAAATTTGAGCAAAATCAGTTAAAAAGTTCCTGAAAAAATGAATTTCAAAAAAGTCAGACATTTAAAATTCGATTTTTTTTAGGAACTATTCAACCGAATTCGCGCAAATTTTTTATTTTGCTATGCAAAATTACATTCTTCAAACTGATGCAAAAACAATTGCGGCTACCCTTTATATTTTTGGCATCAGAAATCTGAATCCGTCGAAAAAAAGCTATGTTTATTCAGAGAATGTACGTTTTTGTGTCAGATTTCGTATCTTAAAATAACGTCTGTACTTATTAATTAGTATATTTGAATTCAGCCCCTCGAGCCATTAAGATTGAGTCCGAGAACCAGGAGTTCCGATCATTAATAGATCAAAAGTTATTCGGAGCTGTCCGTTTTTTATTTTGTGCACTGTACAAGTTTTGTGCGTAATAGGTGGTCTTGCAAATCGACAAATTCTAGGAAAGTTAGAGCACATCATCAGGATTAAAATTACATAGGAACCTACACTCGGAAATGTTGTTGTACACGGCTAGGAGCGCTTCCCATGATGACCTGTTCAGAAGCACACGAACAACCCTATAGGTGTATGACGACATTTCCGACAAGGGTTTCTGCGCAATTTTACTCCTGATGATTTGCTCTAAGAATCCTAGAAGATTGACGCAACCTATACGTGATCCTCTGTTCTATACTCTGAGATGACAAAAGTAATGAGATGCATCTTAATAATGTGTCCGCTCTACGAAGTGCAGTAAATCGACGTGGCATGGATTCAATGAGTAATAGGAAGTCTCTTTCAGGACAATTCATCTATGCAGCCTCAATAGATGTTCATAACTGAGAAAGTGTTGAGGATGTAGGGATTTGTGCACAAATTGATCACTCGTTTCGGACTATCTAGATGGCCAAATCATACTCAGGAATCGTTCCGAGTGCTCTTCAAACCAGTTATAGACAATTAAGGCCCGGTGACATGACGCATTATCAACGGGCCTTTATAACAATTCCAGCATTGTTTGGGTATATAAAGTTCATGAATGATTGCAAATGGTCTTCAAGTAGCTGAACATAATCATTTCCAGTCAATTATCAGTGCAATTAGACCATAGGTTTGCTCCAAACTAAAAAGTTCCACCAGCACTGACCGTCTGAAATTGTGACTCATTTGACAAAGTAACAGTTTTTCAGTCATCTAGGTTCCAATCAATATTGTCACGAACCCCGGAGAAGCGCTGGACGTGATATCGAGCAGTTCAGTTAAAGTAATCAAGTCGGTCTTCTGCTGCCATATCCTATTACAGCCTAATTTCACCACACTATCCTAAGTCAATTTAACATTCCGCATTGATGCTAGAAGTTATTTCATGCCATTTTACTTGCATTTTAATACTGACAATTCTACCCACATGTTGGCGGCCTCAGTCATTAAGTGCAGGCTGTCGGCCATTACATAGTCCATGGTGAGAGATTATGCCTGAAATTAGGTATTTTGGGCACACCTTTGTCACTGTAGATGTAGGAATGTTGAATTTCCTCATAATTTCAACATGGAATGTCACATGCGTCTACACCAACTACCATTCCACGTTCAAAGACTGTTAATTCTCGCCTTACTATCATAATTACATCAGAAACACTCTTAGATGAATAACTTGAAGACAAATAAAAGCCCTAATAAAAACATTACCCTTATGCACATTTTATATATTTTTGCGATACTCCTGCCATCTATATATTTATATAATGCTATCCCATGATTTTTGCCATCTCAATTTGAAACTTTTTTAAACTTCTACATTTCAATGAATATAGTCTAAAATGTTATTTAAAAAAATCTGTTGCCTTAAAAGTTAATTTCAGATTAGAAATCAGTGGCTTGGAAATATCCAAAATCCGTAAAAAAAAAATAACATGCAACAGAATACTTTTTTTACCCATTTTAAAGCAATTTTGACAAAGTAACACTCTCAAAACCTCAGCGTAATTGTCAGACAAAGTTTATTTTTAAATTTAAAAGAACTAACGCGAGATTAATTTGATTGATGAAGAGAAACCATAGTAAATTCTACAATAAAGTAAAGTATAGTTAAAAAAAACGGAATTTAGAGTAGTATTTGATGTTGATACATTTAGTACATTTTCCAAGTAACATGAAATATTAAAGCATAGCAATCATTGGACTTGCAAAACACAATATTTATTAAGATAATTAATACCTCTGCATATAATAAATAATGAGCGTGTCTGTCTGGGCATGTGCGTGTTGTTTTGTGAACAATTAGAGGTGTTTAAACGTGAAGCACTCTAACAACAACCAGTTGTTGGCCAAGTGAGTCGTAGAGCTTCATAATTTTGAAGTAGGTGACATCATGATGTGATTTGTTCAGCATTTTGCATTGATAGTCTTGATATTCCTGACAAGATGCTTTCCATTAATCTAAATCTTGGTGAGATTCCAACCCTGAACTTACACAAAGGGCAACTCTGTGTCAACCACTGAACCACTGAATCTTAACCACTGAATCAGTTACACTCATAGAAAAAAAATTGAACAGACTGGTAGATTTAAATTCTAATTTCTACATCGTAAAAAACAGTTTTCGGTTTTTTTATGAAAATTTTTAAATTTTCAAAATTTTCTGTGAATTTAATAGTAGACGTCGATTAGAATTCACACAACTCCCCACAAATTAAACAAGCTGCTCAATTTAGTAGTGAAATAATAGGGTTAAATTAAGAGGAAAAAATTGTGATTACGCCATTCTAATTGCATAGATTTTTTAAATTAAAAAAAAAATAGCACAGAATGATAAAACGAAGTGAGAAGTCAATTTTTAAACAAACTCAGTGATTTGCAATTTGTATTATTTTTTCGATTCGGGAATTACTACTCAGTTGCTCATTAGCTTTAAAACAAATATCTGAGATTGATATTCATTTTGAAATTCAAGTAAAACTGGTAGCTATTATTCCATGTTTCACATTAAAGTAAATCCTATCATTTCGAGTTTAACTTATTAAGCATTATTATTATTATTAAGATCAACTTATTACATCGAACTTATTAAGCTAATCATCTTGTGATAAAGGGAAGCACATTGAATTCCTTGCACACTAATTATTATGTGCTGCTAAAATACTAAGTTCTAATGCCTTTTATATAATATTTTATGAGTAACTTTAGTTAGCTCCTAAAAATACTTGAAACGAAAATATTTCGTTAATTTTTTTTTTACAAAAACTTATCAGTTTTTTATTTAAGAAAATTGAAAAAAAAAAAAAAAAAAAAAAAAAGGAGAAAACAAGACTTTTATTTTGATGAACATGAAGAAAAATGAACCTTTACATATTTTATCATTATGGCGATCCTAATGCTCTATTCATTATCATAGACAATGGCTCAACATTCCATTCTGGGCCCTGACTTTCTTCAAAAGCTTTACCTAGTCTACCTTCGAGCCAGAAATTGAACTTCAATTTTTTTCTTTACAGAACAATAAAAATATTCACCCAAGTGTGTTCAGCTACAGGCGGTATTACAAATTTCTGCCTCAACAATAGAGGGTGTTGTAATCGATCAAAATTATTATTATTATTACGTATCATTTGTGTGAAAACCAACCGAACGGAATTGAAGTTTTTTTAGGAAGCCTTACAATTATTACCTATTACATACCGTCTGTGTTGTTGTTCATTTATTATTTAAATTTGACCTTTTATTTGTTGTAGCATTCTACATTAACCACTACCGTGACAGATGTTACTATTACTAATTAATTTTACTAATTAAAGTTTCTAATTAATATTACTAAATAATGTTACGAATTAATACTGCTCTAATGAATTCTTATGTTTAGTAAAAAGTGTCCCAAGCAGACGTTAACAAATTGCAAAATAAATCCTAAAGCTCAAAATTTTAGCTATCAAGGGTCTTTAGCTTACGGGTTTAATTATCTTAAATTTTCTTTAGCTTAAGGGCTTAATTATCCTTCTAAATTTTTAACTATAGGGATTTAAATTCATACATACCCATAATAGAATTTTACTAATTTAAAATATTTTGAAGCTGTATTCTTAAATATAATACTCAGAATTATTTTTTAGGAGCATCGTTTTAACAAAAACTAAAAGCAATTTTAAAAGAAGCGGGTATCATTTTTTTAATTTGAAAATAAATAACTAAAATTTCAACAAAGTTATTTTTTCATCACCATTAACGAACATAATTTTTAAAATGAGTTAATAATTGTTTAAATTAATGAATAATTTATCTTATTATGAAATTATTTTTGCGCAGTGATTAAACCTTCCTTTTGATATACTACTTATAATTCATGCTTAATGTGTAAAGCTAAGTTTTTATTTCTAATTTTTAAGGGAATGAAGTCAAAATTATACGCAAGCTACTAATGGCACAAACATGAAAATAGCACATTTAGAAGCAAAAGCTATTTTTTAAATGAACATCACTCGAGCAAAATTTCGTATAAAGCAATAAAAACTAATGAAGGAGGATGTTTTTTGAATTAAGGAACTAGCAATCAGAATGAAACGTAATAAGTAGCTACCGCTTCTTAAAAAATATTTTTTTTTAACGTACCGAAAGCGGCGTTATTTCTATTTCATTATTATTGTCCCCGCAGCGTTGGAAAAGCGCCGGATTTTAAAGTGCAAATTATGATATTACGTATCTGACGTTTTCCGTCCCAACACAACACTTATGTATAAATTATTTCCTAAAAAAAATTGTCTAAAAAATGATTAGAAAGAAGTCTCAGGTACTCAACAAAAGAAGGGAAAGAAATACTGAATTTATCAAGGTATTTTATTTCGTTTTTTGGTGTGACAGTAGTTTTTTTTCGCACTAGAAAATAAGTAGCTTTCTCTCCACAACTAACGTTCTTTTATTTTTCCTCATCTCCTCTATCATTACCTAACACATTTTCTTTGACTTTCGCAGGCAGCAGTTATACTCCCTTACTATAGCGCCTCCTATTGTGAAGGAAGGAAACTTTTATTTATGCACTTTTCTTTGATCTTGCTCGAAATATAGAGAGTTTTTCTCGCGCAGTTGTTTTGTATACGCTTCCATTGCTTCATGTTTTTTTTTCTTCTTTATTCACTTTTCTTACAGGTGTGTAACTGTAGTTTTGTTAGAAAAGACTTCACCCCACAAACAAAATTGTAAGGCATACGAAAATGCACGGCCTTCAATTAAACTGGCATTAATTGATTTGTAAGGACACTAATTTTCCTTTGCAGAATGCAATTGGTTGATTTAATAATAATATTTTCTTTAACTTTTATTTGAAGAGGTGCTATATGGATTTTATATTTAAAGATTTTCTATGCATTTTTTCACGATTAAAACTACTATTTAAAAAAAAAAAAAAACTTGCAGATTTCTTGGGAAAAAGGTTTCTATTTTTTATTTTTAATTTATTTATTTATTTATTATTTTTTTTTTTACTTTTTTATTTATTGGTGTGAAATTGCAGCTGTAGTTTTATTCAATAAAGTTCCTTCTCCATATTCATCTATAGCGATCTTTTCAATATAAATTTTGAGCAATTTTATTTTAGCATTAAGGAAATATTTTAAAAAAGGAAAAAAAGAACAAAAAAGAAAACCAAATGGTGTTAAAAAGACAGACTTCAATTTGTTTGGATTGAAAAGAAAATACTATTCGGACAAAATCAAACACCAGATTTGACTTTAGTTTAAAATTATTAAATGATTGTGGTTGATTTTATTCTGAAAAATTTCTTTCTCTTTTTTCTGAGATCAGCAAGAATTTGTTTTTTTCCTACTGAGACTTCTCTGAAATTAGAAATAAGTTTAAATTTTTATGCCTCTAATTTACCATATTCTAAATCATAATAATTCCTTTTCAGAAAAACTTATTCAAAGCTTAATCAATATTCCAGTACATTGAAAAATATTATCGAATATATTTTCTAAATTGGATCAGGTTTTCATCATCAATAAACTACATCACTATCTTATTTAGATCAATAAGGCTCAGTTTGCGCGATCATATGGTTTAACTTGGCAGCGAGTAATGATTGCTGTAAATTTGAACAATGCTAAAGTTAAATGTTCAATTGTATAAAATTTAATGCTATAATGTAAAACGTAATGTTAAATGTAAAATTTCAACTCTGTTTCAATCAAAGTTTTGCACATTAGGTTTAGACTTACCCGCCTTTTAGTTTATGTTTCCACTTTTAGGAAAAAAGTTAATAAACTTACAAAATACTTATGCATCAATTTTACAATATTATGAATGTTTAAATGAAACTATACTATTTAATGAAATAAATAAGCGAAACAAACTATCGGTATGGTAAGAGGGCAGATATTTAAAACAAAACACGTAATAGTATAAATTTTTATCTAATTCGCTCCCAATTTTAATACATTCGCTCAAGCTAAATGTTGCATCCGTTGCAAATAAATACATTTTTTTAGCAAAATGGTGGCATTTAGGCAAAAAAAAATTCCCCAAATCTGTAAAAAGAAGCATTTTGCGAAATGGAGTAACGCTGTTTAGAGAAAACGGCATTTCAATGTTGTGAATGATTATTTCATCCAATTAACAAGTGTTATACACGCGCAATACAAACTTCAATTCGAAATAGGCTGTATCATTCCTTTCCATATTTGATTTGACGTAATTTCTTATGACTATGTTCTCACGTGTATCCAAAGGGATTAGGTGGGCAACATTGCAGAACTACTGCAGTGCTAACTCTATCGAAAAAAATAGCTCATGCTACATTATTTTTCAAAGTTTTGTATGTAAAACGTAATGTTAAATGTAAAATTTCAACTCTGTTTCAACTCTATTTGCATTTTTTACCGACCAAATAGAGAGGAGAATTTCGAAAGGTTTGTCCTTTTTCGAAAAACATTATACACTGTAAAACATTCCAGCTTAAATTACAGTATAGAGCACCGGCACTTTGGATGCATCATCCATTTTTACCGTAAAATAATATACCGTAATTTTTACAGTAATGTTTGCTTACTTAGAGAAATTCAATAATTTTGCAGCAATTATAGCTGTAAAAATTACGGTATAAGATATTTTTTGTTTCGTAATATGTTCCGGTAGAAATGGATTTTACGGTGAAAAGTATCTGCACTCGAAGTGTCGGTACTTTTAACCATTTAGAAATTTTTACTGTGTACCATATAAAATTCTTTTACGACTAACGCCACAGAAATTTAATTACACATATTTTCGTTTAGAGTACATGAATTAAGTCAATACTAATTTAGTGGATATATTAATTTCGTGTAATGACTGTGTATATTATTGTTGTGTTTAAAATATTAAATAATGTTTCACATTTCTTTGTCTATCCCATATAAATTTCGAAAGTGTAAAAATAACACCATTTAAGTATCCTTCAAAATGTCCACCTTCTGTATGCGGAAATTAAGCAAATTCGAATAATTTTCAGTCTCATAAAAAAACTCCTGCGCGTGATTGTGTTTCAAAATAAATCAATTTTAAAGGAAGTCATTATTTGAATCAAAATTAATTTCATAAGCGGTAAATGACACTTCGAGCTGGAAGGTTTTCAAGAACTATAAAGAAAAATAATCTTGTCTGAAATTACTTTACATGAAAAAAATCATGAAAATAATGGAAATAAAAAAAATAAAAAAATTTCAAAAATTTAAGATTTTGTTCCAACCATGTTGTAAAGGTAACTTATTTTAAATTAACTTCCTTGGAGTAATTGGAAAGTTTTCGATGGCAGATTGCGATTTTGCGCTGATAAATGAAACAGTATTTTATATTTTTTAGATCTAAAAAATGCCGGCCAAGTAGCCGAGCGGTTAACGTGCCTGACTGCGAAGCTGATAGGCTGCGGGTTCGAATCCCGCTCTGGGCATGGATATTTCTCTCTCTCTTTGTGCTGTCCTCTGTTGTGTGTGTGTATGAAGTGTGAATGTGGACCTCCCTATAAACGGGTTTGTGGCAGTGTGGCGTGGGCAATGTTGCTCGCCTCCGTGACTTTGGTTCACAGGTGCCCACTGGGTAACGCGAAATGAGCAACAATTCTGGCATAGTATATAGGCAAAAGATTCAAATTCAGTGCCTGCCATTAGAAAAAAAAAAAAAAAAGATCTAAAAAATTGGTAACCTGATAAATACACTCATGTCCATAAATTAAGGATAATGAAGTTCAGGCACAGAAAGAGACAGAAGCCAAACAAATTTGACTTATTTGTAAAGTCTATGTATTAAACAAAAGGTAAAGAGCAAAAAAGATGCTATATGTTTGACATAATTAATAAAAATTGCGATTTTTACTCCCTGGAGCAAATTTCAAAAAAGAACCTATTTACAAAAAACAGTATAACATGGTTAGTATGATGATTAATACGGAGTATGTCTCCCGGACGATGCAATACAGGCCGTACAACGCCTAGGCATGCTGAGTATCAAATTATCAATCTGATCTTGGGGAATATTACACCACTCATCAAGCAATGCCCTCCGAAAGTCCGGTAGACAGGTGGGAGGGGTTGACGGGCTGCAATTCGTCGGCCAAGCATATCCCACACATGCTCTATTGGATTCAAGTCCGGTGAGTATGCTGGCCAATCCATACGAGTGATATCCTCCGATTGAAGGCATTCGTCTACAATGATTGCACGGTGAGGACGGGCGTTGTCGTCCATAAACAGAAATTCAGCACCCATGGCGCCCCGAAACAAACGTACATGTTGTTCCAGAATGACATCCCTATAGATGTGGCTTGTCATCGTTACACTCTGAACATGCAGGTCAGTTCTGGAACCAAGAATAATTCCTCCCCAAACGAGCCATCCTGCACTACCGTAACGGTGTCGTTCAATGGTGTTGTCTTGGTGGTAACGGGTACCTGGCGCTCTCCATGTGAAAGTCCGGCGAGAATCAGACTGCAAACTAAACCTGGACTCGTCGGAAAACATCACACAAGACCACTGTTGCGGTGTCCACAATACATGCTCTCTACTCCAGGCTAATCGCAGGCGACAGTCAGTTGCGGTAAGTGGAACACATCTGACAGGCCTACGAGCATATAGACCAATGTGCCCTAAGCGTCTGTACACGGTCTGCCTTGAAACTGTCGTACCGGTAGCTGAAGAGAGCTGACGAGACAGGTCTGATGCTGTGCTCCGTCTGTATCTTTTGGCAGTAACTGCCAAATACCGGTCTTCATTCGGCGTTGTAACTCGGGGGCGACCTGTGCTGTAACATCTACTCACATTACCATCATCTTGGAATCGTTGCCAAGGGCCTGGAGATGACACTCTGGGCGATTCCAAGTTCCTCGGATACTTCCAGCTGGGTACGTCCACATTCCAGTCATCCGATGATTCTGCCACGTAAAAAATCATCCAAATGCTTCCTTTGTGCCATAACTATGCGGTTATTGCACTGAAAGGCTTTCAAAGCGCCTGTGAACAATTTTACTTCTTTGCCACCATTCCTTATATACCCCTCTCTTACACTCTCGTCGTTGTGACGTACTACCAGCGTCATCTAGTGGTTTCCTGTAATTTGCATATTCTTCTTCAGGATGTGTGTGATAATTCTACAGGTGAAATTTTAATTTTAGAGTTTGATTTCCGTGTGATTCTGAATTATCCTTAATTTATGGACATGAGTGTAGTTTGTATAAATTTAAAATTGTGAATATACATATATATATATATATATATATATATATATATATATATATATATATATATATATATATATATATATATATATATATATATATATATATATATATATATATATATATATATATATATATATATATATATATATATATATATATATATATATATAAAGCTTATGAATTATTACCTTGATTTAGCGTAATTAATCATAAAATTTACTTCTACTAATATTCCACTCTTACTGTTTCTATTAGTTTTCTTTCTCATACTTGTCGATTTATAACACCAATTTTATTTCATCGGAAATATGCTATTATTCCTTCGGATTCAAATACATTAAATAAGCAGTTTGGAAATTTATACCTTTATTATTTTTAATGTTTTTACCAATAGTTTTTTATGCACTACACTATGGTATGGAGGGGAAAAAAAACAATTATATTGAATAAACAAGCAAATACATTCAGCACTTTTCAATATTTGCTAAAGTGATTGATGACACAATCATGCAAAGTTGATTTTCAATTATCTTGTCACAATTCTATGTTTATTTATTTATGTATAGGAATTTTAAACTGACAGATGAAACCAAGTATTTTTCCAATTAAATATATTTTAAAATTAAAATGATTAATAAAAGAAGGCCATTCTTCATCGATATTTTTGTCTGAAATCGGAGAAAATAAGAGCTAAATCATGAACTATTTCTTTCAAAGATTAAATATAAATATTTTGCGATGCAAAATTTAATCAAATTGCCAACACAGCTTTAGTTTATGAAATAGTTTTGAAATGAATGTTTATTTCACGTTAAGTGTGCATTTTGCTAATTTGAATTTTTTTTACTATATCTCTCTATAATGTAGGCACGTTAATCAAATCAATAAATACCAGGTTAATTTATTTATTGATTTACAAATAAATTAAAAGGTAGAACACATACAAATTTAGTAGCGTTTGATCTAAAAAAGTAAAGTTTTACAAAATAGGGAACAGTTTTAGTGGTTTATAAGGCACGGATAAAATAATTTAAAAAATATTTTTTTTTAGCAACTATTTAGTTTTTTTCCCTCACTTATTAAGATCATGAATTTTTTTTTAATTATAAGAATGCAATACATTTTTAGATTCAATTAAACCTCTAAACTTGGTAATGGTGAATGACAAAACCAAAAAGATTTGAAAGAAATTCGATGAATATATTTAACACTTTTCTAAATAATTTTTCTAATTTCTAAAATTTTAATTTCTTAAAATAAAAAACAAAGCTTATGCTTTAAAATCGATAAAATAATCATGCAATCAAATTTGTTGATAGGAAATTTATTTTAAAATTTTCCCAATTAATAAATTAATGATGACTGTTTATTAGCAAAAAAAAAGGTAAAATTATTCCTTCCACCTTTGTTTACTCAAGTAGTAAAATATATCTGCTTATCAAGACATATTAATAGTAATAACATATATATATAGAACTATTTTTCATCTGAGAAAAATAGAATAGTGGTGGATAGCTTACAATTAAAAATTGTTAAAGCTTTGACTTTATTTCTTAAAGAAGGAAAACGGAGAGAAACTCTATTACTGTATTGTATGATTAAATCATTTCTTCTAAGAAAGATGTATTTCTGGTAAATAAAACCAAACTATTTACGGTATTTAGACCATTAAGTTAATGCTTGGTAATTTTTCTGTTTATATGGTAACGGTTTACCAAAAATTCTGGCTTTCAAAATTATAGTTCTTATTACCATACATTTTATAAAAAATACAACTGAAAAGTAAATTTAACAGAATAAATTGTTTTTATGCCATGCAATAAGGTATCATGATAAAATTACAAAATTATATAACCATATTTTATTGTTAATTTTACCAAAATCATAATCAATGTGCTTCGGTAAAATTAATGAGCTTTTTGGTGTTCCCATAAAGCCAGAAACATAGTAAATTTTATCATATTCTGGTAGTTTTGACAATATTATATTCTCAGTGTAAGAAAGAAATGGTTTTACTACCAGTTTTACCTTTTTTGCCGTATTCAAACAGCCTTGTATAATGTTGCAGACAATATTATCTTTTGCCTAAATAGTTTCCTCCATTTTTTTAGTTTCATCATTTTTTAAAATTTTTAAACGTAAGTTTAAGTAGTTTGTAAATTACGCAAAATTGTTTTGACTTTAAATTTTATGCCTGTCTTAATTGAACTATTTATATTAACTTCATATAGAGTAGCTGAAAAAATTAAACACAAAAAATTCTAAGAAAAATAGAATTCATGACTTACGGAGTCTGAAGGATTGCTTAAAATTATTGTCTCTAATTCTTGTTGAAGTGAACAAAAATGTTACTTTTGAATAATTTAATTCTTAACATTTATTTAAAATTATTAAAATTAATGCACCGTGAAAGTTGAAGTTTCGATACTTATTAAATTTTACGAAATTAGTTTTTATGGGCCGTTCTTTGAATTCCTGTCTTAAATCTTGTATACTAACTTAGACTTAATTTCATTTTTCCCGTATGCTTTTAACGTAAGAATTTTGGCTTAAATCAGGACAAAATGCTTTATAGGAAAGCGTAATGAAAGAATACCTAGACTTAAGCATTCTTTTATGTGCTCCGTTATTTTCGAAGTGATATTGCATTCCAGGCCCATCTTTTGGTGCAAACTTGGGTGCATATTTTCTCCTTTTTCTTCCTTTTATTCTTCGAAGATTCTTCATCTGAGAAGAATACGAATATCTTGACTTTTTCTTCTTTTTTGTGAGTTTTCTCTGGTATTTATTATAACTATTTTTTCTTTATTATTATTTCTCAGAAAAAAGGGAGAAAAAACCGTGTTTTGGTATCTTGATGGAAGAAAGGAGAAAAGAAAATTTTTGCCTTTTATCAAGAAGTTCGTAATTGCTCTGAATGTCATATCAGTTCCGGACGAAGAAAAAATGATGCATTTTGTTGTTGCAAAAAGTAGAGATTATTAAAAGACGTTAAAGTTTTATTTTCCTTTCTGCATTATTGTTTATTTAGAAAGAAGATTTTAATCATAATGTATAAAAATCGATGTATAGTATCTGAAATAATATATGTGTTTTTGCTATCAAAAATAAATAATCGAAAAAATTGAATGACGAGATATTTAATTGAACTCCTTACATTTGTGTAAAATTTTTTGAAAATCTCAAAACAGATGACACTTATTTCTTTCAGAGTTCTATTTAGAGCTCTATAGAATAATATATTGTTTTAAATGCAAATATTTTTCTACAATCTTAGAAATTTTTATTTTCCATTCTGTATTCGTCATTTTCCATTTTGTACAGCGCGCAAAATAAAAAACATACCATTAAGAATAACTCTTCATCTAATGATCTGATCTTCACCTTCTAGGACACAAACTCAATGGTTCGAGAGGGTGATTTCAAATATGTTAATTTATTCGCGCAAGGACTAAATAAAGATTTTTTTAAAATTCGATTTCTTAACGGCTATTCAACCGATTTTCTTCTAATTTCGTATTTTCCTGCGTAAAATTAAATTGTTTTAAAATGCTTAAAATTTTGACGTACAGTTCAAAATTTTTTCAACTATTATTAAATAAAGTAATAAAATATAAGAAATATTTACTAAACCGAATTTTTGTGCATGGAATTATCTTTGGATAAACGAATTTCACAAATGCGATTAAATTTTTTTTTTATTCTTTAAAAAAGAATATAAGTTTACTCAATATATGCCGAAATACGCTAAAAGCAAAATTAACATTAAAGGGTCTAAATTTTGGACCGCTCTCTCAACCAAATTATGGTACCAAATTTCTCTAATTGCAGCTATTCCCTATATTTTGGGGGTTATTAATCTGATTACGTCGAAAATAGATATAATTTTCAGAGAAAGTGTGTTTTATGTCTTATTACGCAACTAATTATTTAGCATTATTGAGATATTTGAAATTAGAGTCAGTATATTGAGAACAATTAAGATTGAGTTCCTAGAACGTGAAGATACAATCATTGGAACAAAAGTTATTCACAGGGTGATCCATTTTTTTCTTAATTGTTCACAATCCTTTCATGTGTTTGAAATCATTGATCAATACTGAAGTGGCACTGTGGTTAAAGCACTGAGCTATCATAAAGGAGGACAAGGGATTTCTCACAAGTTGCGACTTGAGTGCGTCCAGTAACAGGTGATTCTGTATCAGATTGCATGGGAAATAAAAGCAGCTGGTGCACAACACTGATCTCATTGCCTACAATCACACGACTTCTCTCTCTCGAAATTGCGAAACCATAATTTCCATGCTCCCTATGGCCAAAAACAGGCTGTTGAAGGGGTCATTAACTTCCTTTTTTTATTATTCGATTTTCATATTCTATTATTTGATTTTCTATTGGTTACTGAGTCAGTATATTGTAATCAGATTTAATCTATAATTCGTTTGTTTAGAACAAGAATTAAAAATGTGCTTTTCAAAACTTTTCAATAAAAGTAAATCCTAGTAGAAATCCAACAAAAGTGCAAGTTTGTATGAAATTTCAACGTACATAGAAAACAAAAATAGGATCAAAACCAGGGCTAATCAAAACTACCTAAATATATCATGTTTCGGGTTCAGTAAGAACACCAAAAAGCTCTGTAATTTTCACAGTAGCTCTTTGTTAATGATTTTGGTAAAATTAACGATAAAATATACAAGTAGTTTTATAATGTGTCATAAAATTTGGGAACTAAGGTAAAATTTTATGCAATAAAATACGGTAGTAATTTTATGGTATAAGAAATATTTATTATGATAAATTTGCTATTCACTTTTGTATTTTTTACTAAGTGTATGGTAAGAAGAATTATAATTTTAAAAATTGGAATTTTCGATAAATCGTTATCACACGAACAGAAAAATTACGAAAAGAATGGTTTAAATAACGTATATTTTGGTTTTATAGACTAGAGTTATAATTCTTTTTACCAGAAATGTCGTAACCATACACGGTAATTTTACCAGAAATTTTTGTCCGTGTACTAAATATCATATTTTTCTAAAGCCTTTTAAATAAAATAACTAGATTATACGCTATAAGTACTTTCAAGCTAGCTTGGTTTTAATTACAATAATAGCAAAATAAAAGAAAAAGTATAAACAAAGTCTTAAACCGATAAATGGGCATGTACGAGAAAAAAAGTATTTTATTTTTTGAATTTGTATCCAAAACAAAGTAAATGCGCTAAAATTCTCAAGAGAATATTATACATCAAAACTCGGCTACATTACCTTTGATGGCTTTATTCAAGGCGATAACAAATACTTCGGCCTATTTTTATCTTTAAAAAAAATCACGCATTCCTTGTAGACCAAGTGCCCTTTTTTCAGGCACCGAAATATTCACCCAAAACGAATACTGCCGACGTGGCAGGTTTCTTGAAAATTCAGCTGTGTCGACAACAAATACATTTTCGGCATCAGCAAACCGGAGAAAAGATCGCTGTCACTCTAGCCTGATCCTGAGAAGAACACGAAACAATTTTCGAAAAAAAAAAAAAAAAAAAAAAAAAAAAAGCAAAAATAAAAGAAGAATCTTACCGCGGGTTTGAGATGGTTGAATTTTTCTAAATCGGGGCATGGTGTGGCGAAATTTTCTCTGGCATGAAGATTTAATGCGCTGCGAAAATTTTTTCAGCCGCTACACAATCTTCTAGAGTCGAGAAATTTTTCGGTTGTTGTTATATCATACACAGCGACTACATCTGGCTGCGTCTTCATTGACGTATCGGCTGCTGAATTTGAAAGTTTTGATTTGGAATTTTTTGAAGGAGGTGGGAAGATATCCTTTCGCATGTCTTTTCTTTGCTTCGTTTTTTTCCTTCCCTTTTTCGCTTTTCTTATATTTTCCCCTTTGCGGTTTTCTATTCTTTTGTTTCCTTTTCTTGAACCAAGTGAAACACCTTTCAATTCTTTATGAGGCATTGGCAGTTGAAAATATCGATTAACAATTAAAATAATTTTAGTTTTTAATTTCTAATTACTGTTGCAAATATTTTTACTTCATTTTAAATAATGTAATTTCATACAGCAATATATGAAACATGAACTAAATTGGTCCAATAGGGATCGAGCAATTGAATTTGAAAAAAGTTAAATATTCAAAGTTTGATTTTTCAGGAACCGAATTCGTTCGAATTTTGTATTTTGCCATATAAAATTAAATTCTGTGACACGATGTAAAAATTTCTATACATCAGGATTCAAAATTTTTCCGACTATTATTAAATATAGTAATCCTTAATATTTTTTTTTGCTTGGAATTATCTTTGGATAAGCAGTTTTTGTAAATGCGCGAAAAATGTTTTCAAATCTCTTAAAAAGCTTTAGAGATACGGAAAAATACAATTAAAATAAAATTATAATTAAAGGTTCCAAACTTTCCACCAGCTTTCCTGACCAAACTATTGGAATCACATTAGTAAGTTTGAAAATATCCCCCAACTTTTGAGGGGCTGGAATCATAATCAGTCAAAAAAAAAAAAAAAAAAAGGAGAAAAAATGGTATGTTTATACAAAGAATGTCCGCTTTTGCGTCTCTCGTAACATAAAATACTGTCTGTAGTAACTAAATAGAATATTTCAGTTCAACCACACAACCATTGAGTTTGAGTCCTAGTGCGTGAAAATCTAATTTTTAGATCAAAAGTTATTCAGAGTGTTTCGCTTTTTTTATTTAACAAACCAAATTCATTTCGTATGTAAAATCTATTCGGAATGTGAAATATTTTTGTCCTCTCTAAATTAAGTGACAAATTTTTGTCTAATGGTTGGAGCTCAATGGAGTGGTTTAAGAGTGGAATATTATTTCAGATGAGACCGTTATTTATTTATAAATATAAAAGTAAAACATCGATAAAATGTTTTAGCAATTTCGCATCATTTACTTGGAATTTGTTTTATTATAACATCCTTCAAATACGTTACTGTTAAAATAAGAAAAAATCTTTCTCTGTTATCGTAGAAGAAGTATTTCCAATTTTAAGTGTAAACAAACAAAAGTAAACTATTTTTTTTTTTATTCTTCTACAAGTTTATCTTTTAATTTGTGTTTATTCTCCATAAACAAGAAAAGATTCACCAATGCAGAAAACAACATAATGAATAATAATATGGTAGAAAGAAGGACTTATTCAATCACGTAGCTCATTAAAAATTAATGCGTGTAGGATATTTGGTTATAAACTGAATACCTTTCCAAAAAATGCATTACAATATGTATTTTCAAAGAGAAACACTGAAATCACTAGTATTAATGTAACAAAATAAATAATTATTTTGAAATACATTTAGTCATATAGTGTTCTTACATTTTTCGCTTAAACGCAATAAAGATAAATAAAGCCTAAAAAATAAGTGGTTTTACCTGAAACAATTTCATATTTATTTTTATTCGAGAAGTGGAGAAATATCTAATTTTAAAATAATGTTTTTTATCATTTCTAAAATAACAAAAAATAAAATGCTTATCAATTATTTCAAGGATTGCAGTAATTTAACATTATTTGAATTCAAAAGTTTACCACAATATTAGGATTCCATTTGCAGTTTTAACTCTTATTTTAGTTATTTATAAAATAGTTCCGAACTTTTAAAAATACAACACTTAATTTGTAACGTTATTTTAAATAGCATTGAACGTTATTGAATTCAATAATCAGTTACAGTAACTTACGTCATTTATAGAAATAATATATATACAATGCAACATCTGGAAAGCATTAATTAAAAGTAACATTCATTATCTTCAATTACTTTTAATTCTCGTACATTTTATTCAGTTTATTTTCATTCAGTTAATATATTAAAGTAATAAATGATACATGGAAAAGATTCAGAACTGAATATATAAAGAGTAAATTAAAATAAAGAAACAAACTTTAATAAAAAATATTTTAATCGACGTTAATAACAGTCTTATGTGACGATTTATTTTATGGGATTTTCTAGTTTGTGCGATATCAACGTATTTCACTCTTTAATATTTAGTATTGCATACGACGCTTTCAAAATATCATTTTTGTATCTCTTAAGATGATTATTGTGATTTTAAATTTAAAATAAAATAATTTTTTCAACTTTCATAGGCAGTTATTTTCATTTGGGCTCTTGTTGAAAGAAAATGAAGAACTTATTAATAACAAAGCAGTAACTGCACAAGTAGAGCCTGCACAATCTCTGAAATAAAATATGCAGAATGATAAACAATAATGTATACATTAAAAAATTAAGAAAATAAGAATATTTAAAAAGCAATAACAATAAAAAGAAGAGCCTGCAAAAATAAAAATGAATACCAGAAGGACAATGTATCCAACAAAATATAAATTGTTAACAAATATCAAATAATCTAAAATGGTTTAAATAAAATCTTTAAAAAGTTCTACTAAAGAATTATTAAACATCCTGTAACATTTGCCTATTTGACAGACAACATGCACAAAAAAAAGAAAAAAAAAAAAGAAAAGAAAAGAAACCATTGCCGTTAGAGCCCGTTGTGGGTTAGGAAAAGTTATAGATGTAAAGGCTCTACAATTTCATAACCTACGTCATAACTGTGGTAATGTTGTCAGCGCGATGCAGCTTTTACTTCCCAGACAAGTTGGTACCCATCACGTTGGAAGCTGAGTAGGTTTAAGGCGCCCCTGGGAATTGAATCCCAGCCCTTTACAATGAAAACTCAGAGTATCAAAATAAATAAAGAAAGAAAAAGATAGGTGGCTAGGTATATTAGTAAATGAAAATATATTGCCATCATTGAGGAATAAAGAGAATTTTCGAAAAATATTTAAAATGTTCACGAGTTGCAATTTATCGAAACTGACTAAAAAAAACAACAACCCACATCGAGCATTACGGTGTAAAACTGTATGAAATTAAATTGTATGAAAGTTAATAAGTGTATTTATTTTCTATGCTCTAATAGAACAAAGTAAAAGAAAATACTGAGACAAGAACATGCTAAGAGTCGATTACAAATAAAAAAATAATATGAAACGACATGATCAACAAGCAATACAAGGTAAAAAGGAAATGCTAAGATGAATAATGCATGCCATAAAAATTAAGTCAATTTACGAAAATTTCCCAAAAATTAATCTTATGAATCGTTTCAGTTGCATATGGTTGAAAATTAGTAATATTACATTCGGTTACAGGACAGTTGAAGAAATTGAAATATAATTATATTGAACAATTGTAGTGAATTCTGGTATTTCAATGCAACAAGATAGAAGAGCATGTTAAAAAGAACATATGATAAATAAAAAAAATAAGTGAGAAGAGCAATAACACAACAAGATTTAAAAAAAAAAAAAAAAATGCTAAGAAAAGAATATACGTCAGAAGAAGAAGTACAATGCATGGAGATTGCTATTCATGAAAAATGATAAAATAAAAACCTTTTAATCACTTTAGTTTCAAATTAATAAAAGAATTATTAAATAATGAATATTTTCTAGCTGCCTTCTGAAATTGAAGTATAATAGTAATGAACTGTTGTATTGATTTTTTATGCTTCAACGCAACACGCAAGAGCCTTCAATAACATATGAAAAGCAGTTTCCTTCAAGATTCCAACCTAAACATTACAGCAACAAGATCGTGCTAGAATCCTAATCTCTTCCCAGCTTTCGTCAATCTCAGAGAAAGCCTTCTTCAATAAAAAGTAAAATAATAATGTTAAAATGGGGAATGGGGGCCTTCAGCGTAGGCCCACACTGCAAGATGACCCCTCACGTACTTTGGTAACACAGTAATTGTCCTCTTATACTTCTTTCCCCCCTGCCTAAACATTGTTGATAACCGAAAATTATTGGATACGTGAAAACCAAAATGGTACTAATAGTATTTTGTTCATTGGTTGAGAACCGACCAATGAGGCTATTATTATTTTCAGATATTCCTTAAGGCTTTGCCATTTTTTTTCTTCATATTTTATGATTTAATGTTTCCCCGCGTTGAGATCCTTCTTATTTTCTTACTTCGTTGTTTATTTTTGTATTTTTGTTGCTGTGGTTAGTTTTTTCTTTTTACTTTTTGGTTCTTGAACAGAAGCTTTTTTGCTTTGAATAAGATTAGAGGGGAAAGTGTTTGCAATAATTCGTAACATTCAAATTGTTTTTTGATTCCATAAAACAGTAATACTTTTAAAGCTATAATTTAGCTATGAATTTGAAAATAAAATTTAATTTCAGAAGGAAGATAAAAATAAATATTTATATATTTTTTCCTCTTCCTATTAGGTGCTACAATGTAGAACGTTATTATTATTATTTTTATTATTTTTTTTTTTTTTTTGCGGTAAAACTTTATTCTGTACTTTTCTTAAATGAGGCATTAACACGATATTATTTTATATTACAAAAGAAAGAGTTTAAAAGTTTTCACTAGAGTTTTTTTAAAAAAAAATATGGGATTAAAATTTCTTTTCTTTTTCAAGCTACATTTTTTAGACATTAAAAAAAAAATCTTGCTTTGGATTTTCAAAAATTGGTTTTCCGTCGTCATATCACATTTAAGCACTTTATGATATTCTTTCTGGATAATCGCGCATTGTCCTTCCATTGCACAGATAATTTTGTGCAAATGAAAGACATGGAGTTGATGATGTAATGATGATACAATGATGAGCAACATTTTTTCAAAAGGTGATACTTTTACACTAAAATGTTCTTTTGTAAATAATACTATGTTAGCAAATTACAGGAATTTCTATTGATAATAGCGCATAATCACACTGAGAAACAAAAAGTATGGTTAAAACTATCAGAATATTGTAAGATTTACTGCGTCTCTGGCTCTAAGAGAACAAAAATCACGTGTAAAATTTACAATAAAATATAGTTTTATAATATGTATTCAAATTTGATAAATGTGGTAAAATTTGCTGTGTTGTTGGCATAGGGAGGTAGCTGGTGTAAGCATGATTTGATCTTCGGGGCAAGCACAGACAGATGAAATTTTAACAAACAAGGTTTCGGATCATTACAATAGTACATAGAGAAGTGTGGGCAAAACCGCAAAATTTCACTTTTCCCGTCAAAAAGAAGGATCTATCATATTGGCGTGTTGTTGTTTATTTACTTACGGCTTCTGTATAGATAAGTTTGTTTTTGCTCTGTAAACTCTTTAATGTTTATTGTTTTTAAAATATGATTATTTATTTGCTATGGC
Source organism: Parasteatoda lunata (assembly GCA_949128135.1). Classification (NCBI taxonomy): domain Eukaryota; kingdom Metazoa; phylum Arthropoda; class Arachnida; order Araneae; family Theridiidae; genus Parasteatoda; species Parasteatoda lunata. Next base: position 40,558,610 of record OX421970.1, on the reverse strand, counting down.
AGTTATAAAAATTATTTTTAGTTAATCTTATTATAGGTTTACTAAAAATTCACAACCTAACTAACAATAAGGTTTTCGTCCAATTGTATCACTGTGCTGTTTCGTTTCGACGACTTCTGCTCAAGGAATAAGACTGAGTGTTGTTTGGTCTTACTTCCCCCACACCTTGATGTGTTTTGATGCTGGGCCCACGAAACCAGCAGTTCAGTGGAAGAAGCAGGTATTTACACTACATGCAAATTACATGAATAATATTTTTAAATTGCGTTATGAAATAAAAATGCCTGCAACTTTCTCACTAAAATTCTAGTATTTTTAAATTTCCCAATATGAGCTCCCGGTTGTAGTCTACTAGTGGAGTAAGGCCGGGCTATTTGACTTTTTCTAGAAATGAATCATTTATTAAAAAAGTATATCATCAATGACTTTTAAGGAATAATATATAGCACACTACTAAACAATGGATAACTTGATTAAATCTGACAGTTTCTAGATCGAATGGCTTAGCTCCAGTAGAACTTCGAAACTTTTCTTTCCAGGTCTTCCCCTGCATAATTGAAGTGCTATTTAAAATTTGTTCTGTTAAGGAAATAGGAGAAAAGGTCCACTTCCATACAAATATAGCTGGAAGAAATGTGGATTAAATGTCAAACATATAGTTTTTATTGGTTTCGTGGATTGTGAGCTGCGAATCAAGACGACAAGTTCTTAAGTTCAGATTTATTTGAGTACCTATCTTTCCCAAACATCATGCTCATTTTTCCCATATTGCACCTGTTCCATTTAACCGCCATCAGAAATATCTTTGTTTTTATAGTAAACATATAAAATTTTTTTATACAATTTAAAATAAATGCAAATAGTTAAATTAATTAGTTTTAATTACGTAATTTTATTTTATTAATCAGAATTTCTTTTAATACCAAACAATGTCGTTACCACATTATGGTAATTTTACCAGAATTTATTTCTCAGCGCAATTTACTAAAATGTGAGATTTTTCTAAAATTAATTTTACAAATAATAATTTAACATAAATCAAAATTTCCGAAATGAACAATTTTACGTATTTAATAATTTATTACTTTAAAAATAGATGATATTAAAATTACACCAGACTTTTTTTAAGAATCAGTTGAAGTCTTGCTAAAAAGGTTCAGTTTCAAAGATAAATTTTAAAAGTACGTTATGTTTTCATAACAAATTAAATATAATTAATAGCAACTACAAAATTTTAAATCCATTTTTCAGCAACTAATTGAACAAAAGCTTTTAATATTTTCTTAGTTGATTATAAATAAATAAAATTAAAAATTATTCAGTAATTTAAATACTTCAGTAGTTTCTCTGGGAAATGATTGCACAGAAACTTGATTTCAAAGTAATGAAAATATTTTTTGCCAAGAATATTGTTGAAAGTGCAACGTTGAAAACTCTAAGGGATTCTCCTGTTTATCAATTAATTAAAACTATGTTAAAACTTTTAACCTCATCTTTTTAAATTTTTCTCGTAATTCAAAAATAAACCAAACGAAAATAAGCATTATTTATAGTTATTAAAGATTTCAGTAAGTATTAGAATAAAATTAATGAAAAAAATTAACATACTCTGATATTTTGAGAATATTCAATTTAAAATTTTAGATACTAAACAAAAAATTTAATTGGCTTGATTTAAATAAGTGATAAACAATTTTTTAAAATACTTTGCTTTTCAATTACATTTCAGCAAGAGTAAGAGAGTACCGAGCGTAAGTTGCTAAAACCATATTTAGTTCGAATCTTCTTTCAATTTTATGCATTAATATTTAAATCATCATAAACAGCTTCGATAATTTTATAAATAAATGAACAAGTGGTTAATATGGATTAGTTTTCTAAAGATCCATATAGATTTTCATTAATTTGCTTATGTAAAATTAGTTACTTCTTTCAGCAATTTATAAAAAAATTTAAAATTGTTCAATTTTGCAAAATAATATTTTATACATAAATTATTATTTTGATATTTAACGCCTCATAAATTAAACATATTAGCTTATGCCACAATGAGTCAATCTTTAAAAGGTTTTCAGAATTCTATTTAAAGGACTTCTAACTCAGAATGCATGTATTATTTTTATTATCCACGTTTTTGTCCTTGCACATTTGAAATCAAACCAGAAGACAAGGGAACTCTTGGATAAGAATCGGGATAAATTTATCTTCTTGAAGAATTTTGATGGAACATACGGCATTTATATTTCATGGAAAAGAAAGCCACAGAAACTTCCCACGTTTAGCTCTACAATAAGGGCGTTTGATTTTTTTTTTTGTTTTTTTTTTTAAGTTTTCTATTTTATCATGTACTTTACTTACAAAAGGCTACACGTTTTCAGTTTGACAGCAAAAATATAAAAGTATAATTCTGGCATCTTTTTAACTATCAAGTAAATTATTGCCTCTAATCTCGAGAATAAATGCACCAGATATTATTTTAATTTTTCCTAATAATGCACAACAACGCTTGCATTCATGTAAATGATAAAGTATGAAATCTCTTTATAATCTTATGTAGCTGTCAACCATTAATTTAAAACAGAAGTTTCCTCTCCGTATAAGATAAAATTGCAAACAGACGAACATTTGTTGACTTATATCTTCTACTTGTATAGAATACTTGCGTAAGGTGTGAAGATGCGTTGAATTAAATTCTCACTGTAGGCGTTTTAAACAAGTTTCCATGTACAAATTTTGAGCCGTTTTCGTTAGTATCTTTTTTCTTGGTGCATAAGTCTGTGAAACAACTATATACGAGCAACATATTCATATGTTTATGGTATGTATATATAGATATTAAATAAATATAAAATAATAAATATCTAACTATTGTTATCTAATTATTCTCTAAAACTTTAAATAGCATTTATTTAGTTAAATTATATTATGTACTCATTTTTAACGTGACATACGACAGTTTTATTCTTACTTCTCCGCACTACAGCCTGTTACTAACCAAGGTTGTTTCAGTCAATTTTCCCCATCCGGATCTCTCTGACACAAAGTTTCTCATTCATATTACTCTAGCGTCATTATTTTTTTTCAATATTATCTATCCAACTGATACAAGATCTTTCGCTTTTCCTTTTCTATTTTTTGGGATGAAACTTTCTTTGGCAGGTTTGGATCCTTATATCTGTATGTACTCTAAAAGTCTTTTAATCTAATGATCGGATTTTCATGTACTACATGCATGACATTTTAAGTTACAAAATCATACACAAATAATACTCTCTCTGCATTAAAATACCTTTTTTTTTGCCTCAAAATATCTGAAATCAAAAAAATATATTCCGTTAGATTAGGCAGGAGAGCTGTTGAATGTTTAGGCCTGTTAATGTAAATATCACTTTTTATGTATTTTGTCGCACTGTGTAAAAGGGTTTCTTAAAATAAAGCGAAAATTTGTTAACTCAAAATAGCAACGGAACAAACAATAGTCGAATTTTAAAATATAGAGGAAGAAGTGTGTGAGAAAAATGTTATTTAACTGCCGGTAGAACTCGAACCAAGGACTTCCAAGTTCGTAGTACGATACTCTCTATCCACCAGATCCACTCTAGTTCAGGTCCTGCTTGTCCACTCTAATTCAGGGAGAGCTAGGAAGCTCAAAAATTGAGTAAATGCTTTTTCGATTTTGAATATATCAGGTTTTCTAATTCGACTATATTTTATCTCAGAGCTATTTCGAAATATTTTTGCGCAATTTTGAGTAACCTTTTATTACCGCACATGAATCGAACAAAAGCTTTGGACACAATTATAAAATTCATTTATACAAAGCTTAGTCATGCAATAAATTATATAGTTTTTCATTATTTAACTTACCAAGGGTCGACAAATGTTTGAGCTGTAAGTTGTAAAAGTTTTTATGATTTAAATGTTGTAATTTTCAAAGAGCTCAAACTTTTGACCCCACTTCTTATATTTAGATTCTATTTTCTCCATTGTGGTATGTTTTGAGAGTCAAGAATCTAAATCCGTAGATAAAAATGTGTACTTATTCAGTGAATGTGTATTTTCGCATTCAACTTTGTAACTAAAAATATCGACCGCACAAATTAATTAGTATATTTATGGTCTTGCTCTTGAATTATTAAGATTGAGTCCTAGGATATTATTTAGATACCAAAGTATGACTGCGGAAGGCTGTTTTTCGAAGGCTCTGAAGTTGCATAAAATGATGCTTTTTCACGTTTAATATGCTATTTTTATAACTGATGTGAGTTTTCAACAGTTACTCATGACTATTAGGCCATGTTTATCCTATCTTTAGCAAGCGCTCGCTACTGAAAATAATTCAAAACGTCAATATGGAAAAAAGCCACAGTTTGTGATACTTAAAATATATTTTTTTAGAAACTTACTCCAGTTCTTCATTATCTGAACTCATAAAAATTTAGCAAAAAATAGGATTGATTTTAATAATTTTCAGCTAGATGGAATAATGTCACCAAATCAGCGATTTTTGAAGAAGTTTAAAAACTTTTAAAATATTTTGGTTACTGGTCTGTTCTAAACACCAGACTATTATTTACAGCAAAAAGTCATTTATAGTTTGAAACTATATCTATGCTTTATGTGTAAGGCATTTAAACTGTGTTTTTCTTTTTTTTCTTTTCCTTGCAGAAAGAACTTCCAAAAATCTTGTTAATATGATGTCGCCTGCCTCTTATATCGATGATAACCTCTATACATGAGGGGAGATTATCCACCAGTGGCCACAAGAATTGACTATTACAGGTGACCATAAGACTAAGAGTTATAGATGACCATAAGCATTGACTTCCAATCATCCATCACCGTTGAAGTGAAGATGGTCAATTTGACTCACTACAAAATCTGTGTTCTTATTCATTCTTTAACTATACGTTGAAGTTCGTATCAAGGCTATGAGATGACCAGTTCAATTGATCGCTCATTTCGCCAAACGATAGCTGCGCAAATTCCGAAGTGTGTGTGTGTGTGGAGCAGTATTACCTTGCAGGTAGAGGAATGGTCCTTACTTGAAATATGGCCATAGAATTAGTAGAGAAGCATAGTTCAGAATGTCCACACACATTTCGGAAATCAAGTTTCCAACCACAGGAGTTCATGCTAAACCATGAGAACATTCCAAAAACATGAAACTTTTACAGTTGAGTATTTGGATACTCTTGACCAGATGGTGTAGGTGAAAATCTGATCATTCGAACACAAGTTATCCACTGTGTTTATTTTCTTTTTGCGCACTACCATGAACTATTTTCCCTATGTTCGACTACTGGAAATTCATGTATATTTAGAGATTGAAATAGTTCCGCTAAATATTATTTTGCTTATCTATAAAAAATTTCAAAATACTTTTTACTCTTTTATTCATAGTTTAACAGTCACTTCCATAAAATCTTAGATCTGATATAAATTGTCTGATATAAATTTATCTGGGTTCTTGTGCTTAAATTTCATATTATTATATATTTTCATATTATTTTATTAATTAAATTTTTTTGAAAATTTATTTTAATTAAATTTGTTGTAAGTATTTATGTACCTTTTTGATAAAATTTTTCATTTTATCTAAATCAGTAATACGTTTAAAAATTAGAGCGGAAAAAGTTTTAAATTTTACTAAATTGCCAGTTTTCACAAATTAAAAAAGGTTCTAAAAACTGTTTTTGAATAGAATATTTAATTCTTTTTTATTTCATTAAAGAAATAGAATATGCATATATTCAGTTATTTTTCAAAGATATTTACCAAAATATCTTGTTGAAGTATACTTTTATGGAAATGATACCCGTTTGCTTTTTCTCTCTTTTCGTAAAACATTTATTGAAATTCAATTTATTTACACAAAACACTTCTTTTTAAGCAATTTTTTTTTATGTCTTTTTCTCAGATTTAATATTTAAAGGCATCAGTTCAAAACGAAAAGAAAAGCCAAATAATAAAAAGGCAAATTTGTGAATTCTATATGCAGATTTCTCCCCCTCCCCCTTTCTATTTCATAGATGAATTTAAGTGAGTGTCAGACGTGTATGCATGAAATATTAAAAGAATTTTCTCAGCCGGAAGAACTTATTTGAGTGTTTCATCGAGGCAAATAAAGAAATCAAAATATTTCCCTTTCGATTACAATCAGGATCAAAAGGAGATTTTTTGGCGATAATTTTAAAGGGTAAAAAGTGGTTAAAATGGAATATCAAATAGAGATTTCACGAACTCTAATTTGGCATTCTTTATCGACGGCAGATTTAAAATGACTTCAATTTAGCATCTTAACTTTTTTCACTGAAGTTTAATTTCGATTATTACCCAAGATGGTCTCGAGTGGGTTTATTTGATGTCCTGTGTTATCGTTTGTAAAAAGAGCATATAGCTTCGAAAAAAGAACAAACGTTCGGAAATAAGGATCTAAGCAGAATTTTTATTTAAAATATTCCTTCTCTTTACTTCATTTGAACAAAAAAGATATAACTGAGGCATTTTATCTTTTTTGGTTGCAATATTTTCGGTAACTACTTTTAAGATTCTGCATAATCATTAAGCATTAGATCCGCCTGGTTAAACCTAAAGTATCGACGAAAAAATTTCAGCGTTAAAATGAAAAAAAAAAAAAATTCTTTTGTTTGAACGAGTTCTTAGGAATGCTTTCAGTTATATTTTTAGAGTTTCTTTAAAAATTGATTTCTTAATGTTTAATTTCATGCTTATTATGCTTACTTGTTGTCATTTCAAACACTTCTAAAGTTATTGATTTATTTCTGTCGAGCATTATTAATAAGTAAAACCTAAGACTAGGACGATTTTTATCGTCTCAAAATTTATATTTTTAACTTTTGAGCATGATATATTTAATACCATTGTCGATAAAACACAAGAAATCAATTAAATCATAGAGTATGTTGGAAGGTAATGACTTGTTTATAAAAATTTTTAATTGAAAAAAAAAATTACTAAAGCATTCTTTGAATTCCTTTCAATTTTCAGAATGTGGTCATTGATTAAGATTGTGGTCATTTTTTGGTCATTGAAAGTTGTTTTAATCATTTAAAGGTAAAAAAAATTGGATAGTTTAATTTATTAGTGATGTTATTATCAAATTTACTGATCAGAAACCAAATATTATTTTTTTTTCTAAATTAGCATTCCATATTTTTTTACAGATATATAATTAACCTTTATAATTAATTAGGCCAATTCCAAAAATTTAGAAAATTTAGACCTGAAGTGTAAAGAGGTAAATAATAAAAAATTGGTTTTATTTTTTGTATATTCCATAGATAAAAAGAACACTTTAAAATCTGGAATTTCTCTCCTTTGTTGAATTTAACATACGGAATATTAATACAATATTTTACAATTTCTTATCTCACACACTTTTGAATAAAAGTCTTCCTTGTGTCTCAAATTGTTTAAATGTAGAATCACCCATAGTCATAAAATTTAGTGTTCAGTAAATAATTGTTCCAAGAAAAAATTATTCAAACACGTTATTTTTGATAAATCAGCATTGCCTAATAAAACTTTCTGTTTGAAAAATCCTATTTCAATCTTGGCCAAAGACTTCGCTGTTAGAAACTTTGGAGCTTGTTAAACTTTAATATTGTTTATGTTTGCTGCAAACTTAATATCTAGCTAAATTGAACTATATTATTGTGATTGTTAAACCTTATGTGCATAGCGATGTAAATCTGCTTCGTATGTTTTAAATTTTTTTCTTTATTTAGCAACCTTTGCATAGTTTTTTTTCCTTCTTAATTTTAGTTTTACCATAACTATTTCAACGTTGCCCTGCAACTAAAATCTTTGACAGTTTATATTTTTATTTTTCACAATTTTCATTGTTGGTGTGCTATCTGAGTACAATTTCATTTAAATCGGTTTTAGCAATTAAGATCATTTATATATAAAGTTAGTAATGTTTGAAAAAGATTATTTATATAAAAATTTACGTTTGCGATATTATAATATTGTACTCAGTAGTTTTGTAGAGCTCATGGAGTGATTGTTCATAATAATACAGAGATCAATATTTATTTTCATTTCTTTTTGAAAACTAAAATAAATTTCTTATGAGTTTCATTTTTAGTAATTTTCTTATTAACTACAACTATTTTTCGTATTACATTATTTATTAAAAATAAAAATTCACGAATTTAAGGGTTGAAACTAATTACAAGATACCAATGTTTAACTCAAACGAAGGAAAATTTTGATGTGACAGCTATTGGTGGCGTTTTTGAAAGCATCCTTGTGGATTATCTGAAGACATGCCATCATAATTTTGATCCTTTGCAGAGGAGATGGCAACCCGCTCCGGTATACGAATGCCATGCATGTGAGGTCAAACACTTTACGGTAGAGCAGTTTAACGAGGACTAATACCGCACACTCTCAGTCACATTGCAGGCTGATCAAAACGGTCACCCACCCGCACACTGACCTCAGCCACTAATGCTTGACGTCGGTGATCTGCTGGGAACCGTGTCGTAACGATTAGTTCATTGCGGGCTGTGAGAACTTAAGGGGTCTCTATATTACGAGAGAAACTTTTCATCACAAATTATCTTTCACCTCTTAATGTTGCTTAAAATTTAAAGCATAGAAAAAGGGAGTTCAGACAATCCTAGAGTTAGTCGTAAAGTTTCAAATACTGAAAAGAAATTTTCAAAATATGAAAATGAAAACAAATTATGAGAGAATAACTTAGAATTACGCAATGGGGAAGTTCTCTTCCAATACTTTGTTAGTACTTTGATATTTCGATGTTTTATTTTCAACAATTGAAACTTCATGGTTTACTCTAGGTTTGCCTGATTTCACTTTTTCTATACTTTTAATTTTAAAACAGTTATGGTGGTCAAACAGAATTTGCGATGAAAAGCTTCTCCTGTAGAAAAGCATCCTCATATGTACTGTATTATGGTATGATGTTAGGTACTGTATTATGTTTTTTTTTGAACAACATTATGGTTTAAAGTACTGATATCATGGTTCAACAGTGAACCGATTTTTCTAGGAATTATTCCATGAATTGCATGTAAAATAAAGATAACATCTAAGTGTCATGGGATTAGCTTAGCAGCTGTTTTGCCATGATCGCTCACACGATAGCAGCCAATCGATTAAAAAAAAAAAAAAAAAAAAAACGAATAAAAATTTACGAGGGGTAAAAACACGTCGCTTTTCGTCTCCACCCACAGGATCCACCCTCACACCCCACAGCTTGCAAGGTCGTCATGCTGATTTTCACGAAATCCCTTAATCCAGACCAAAGCTCTTACATATTGCCAATGCAAATCGGTGACAGTGAGTCAGCAAAGAATCGCAGCTAAGTTGGGAATCGCTCTTAAAATGAAATCACTGACATCTGAATCATCCCGGAACGGATCTTCCACCAAATGATAGGGCAGGGTGCTTAGATCGCTCTTGAGCATCTTTCACCCATTTTCTAAATGGGGAAGAATTTCAGCATCCCCCACTAGGGAGCAATCACAGAGTAATATGGGAGAGTGCGTTTTCGTGTGTCTGGGGATGGCCTGGAGCGCATATGCAGATTTCAAATACATGCGCTTATCCGTTGCGGACATTTTATTCCCAAAATCCATTATTTTACCCCCCGTTTTATCCTAAAAAGTAGGATAAAATGCTTAGTAGATGAAATTGAACATTCAGTTGGTAGGTTTGCTTTCGAAGTAAAATAGTAGTTTTTGATATGTAGGTATATTTTTTTACAAAAGAATTGGGGAAAAAGCTTTTGAGGGAAGGGAAAAGAAGGTTAAGTCCCGAACATAAATCGATCAATGCTATTTGCCTCGTTCGTCTGAACCAATATCAGTGCACTAAGAAAAAAAAAAATTTGATAAAAAATAGCAAATTTGGTCAAATTTACGGACCCAATTTATTCAATGGGCCAAAAACATGGTAATCATAAGGCACGGTAATTTTTATCGAAGCAGTTTGCTAATGATTTTGGTGGGATATACAAAAAAATGAGGTTTTCTGAAACGTGATGTGATAAAAGTTGGTGTTTTTATGATGACACCATAGAGCATGGCCTAAAAATCATATATTCGAATAAACCTACTTTTCAGTCTTGTATTTTTTTCTAAATGTGTTGTAATAAGAATTATAATTTTAAAAACCAGAATTTCCGACAAACAGTTAGTCAATGAACGGAAAAATTATGAACAAAATTATTTAAATACCAGATTTTTTAGTTTGATTAACAGTAACGTAATTTTATCAGAATTTTTTTCTTCGTGTGCTTTTATGTTTTACTAATAGTCTATTATTTTTAATTGAAATTTTTCATATTTTAACCAAGTCAATAAACTAATGATCTACAAAATGGAACGTACGTACGGATGTTCTATGTTGCAATATGCTAACACTCTCCTTGCCTAATAAAGAAGGGATTTTCTATGGCAATGATTAAAACAAATATATTTTCCTTCTGAGAAAAATTTATTCGCAATATATGGGTAGAATATAAAAATTAATTTAATTGTTAATCTCATTACATGTCTTGTGTCAAATGTTACAGACTAATTAACTTAATTAAATGTTAAAGAATAATTAAAAGAACGGATAAACGCATGCATAGCCTTAAATATAATCAAATATGTCATCAGGTTGACCAGTTAGAATTTCTAAATTTGAGCTAAATATCGATATTTTTGAACATTAATAGAAGCAGATATTCAACTAATATAATAAGCTGATTTATAAAAACCGAGCGTATTTTTTATTCCTATGCACTCATGGAAAATTTAAAAATTATTGAACATAGTAAAATTTTTAATATAAGAGACAAATACTAGAAATCAAATATTAAGTAATATTTATCATTAATTTCACAAGAAAACTACTCTCATTTTTTTCTTAAAAAGAAAAAACGTTTTTCTCTTTCGATATTTTATGCAATTTAATTTTTTTAGCGTTAGGATGCAGAGCTATGACCAACTCAATAAAGATTAAAAAGAAAATTAGTTTTTTTTTAAATCTAAAACTTTGAGATAAATTTCATAATAAAGTCTTAACAAAATAACCAATTAATGATAATTTTAAAATCTGGTTCATTTCCCTTTAATTTACAAAACGAAATCCTCGTTTGTATTTTATATTTCTATCTGAAATATTACAGAAAAAAAAAACTAATTATTTAGTCTCGATAAATTTCCGGTCGGGTAAGTTTATTGCCACTATAAATGCACAAACAACGGCTAAATAAACAACTCGTAAATTTACGTATAGGAAAAAGAAATTCACCTTTGCTCTGACCTTATGCTTCACGTAAACATCTCTCTATCTCATCCATAAGTGCTTACATAAATGCAAAGCCCGATAATTAGGGGTACTTAAGCTTAATGAATAACTGATTATCCTGAACCTAGACGATGATCACGCAACACTCTTCTATGATTTCCTAGCCCTGATACTTCAATTAAAGCAGGAAAATAAAATAAATATCAATCCGCGGTGTTTATTAACACATGAGTGATTCAAGATAGATATGTTTTGAATTGTGTTTTGAGTGTTTCGGTAAATAAATAGTGAGATGAAGGGATATTTTTATCCCTGTTTCTTTATTGTTAGTGAAGCGTTTAACGAATTGTTAAGCAGTTTCGTTATTGAATTGATTTCAGAATGGTATTATGTTCGGTTAAAGTCAGTTATAGCGGAAATTTATAACAGCAGATGAAATTGTCGTCATAATGAGCTTGTCGTAATAAAAAAAAATACATTTATTTAAAGTAAAAATAGCTATAAAGCGAAGAGACTAAAAAATAAACAACTATTTTGATTAAAAATATATAAAGTAAACTGCTTTTGCTTACATATATGAAAAACGAGAAAGATTACGAATAAAAATAATGAGATTAGAGTTCCAAATTATTGTAGAACGAATGACGTGAAAGGCAAAAATCTAGACCGAACAGTCAGAACAACAATTTTTCAAATAACAGAAATTTTTTGCTAGAAGAAAATGAAATTTAGTTTAATGACTTTTAACGTAATTAATATCAGTGAATCTTAATTTTAATAGCAAGTTCACAACACAAGAGGGCATTATAGATATGTGGTCAATGAACAACAACACATCCTTTTGAAAAGAATTTCTAAAAATAGCGGTTACGAAAATTAGACAGTTGTCACTGACGCATTGTTTAATAAGAAATTAAGAATTTTCATTGCAAGAAGATAATTATGTGCGTTTTTCGCTTTTCTGTAATGGTACAGGAAGTAAATAAAAATGTCTTCCGCTTAAAACTTTTTCGTATAATATTGAAAAAGCTATTTCCGTAGAAATATTTTTATCGGAATATAGAAATATTCCAATAAAATTCCCTAGAAATATTTTTATCGGAATAGCGAAAGGTAAAATCAATTAATTCATTATAAACATACATTTTTTTTATACCTTTAATATTATAATTTTCAAGGTGACCTGAAAATTCGTCGTAATAGAAAACTTCTCGTATTATGCCCAACTCGTTATATCGAGTTTTTACTGTATTTATATTTACGAGAAAAATATCATATTGCTAATTTCATGACTTTTAAGTAATGAATAACAGAGAAAATATGTAGGAACTAACTTTATAAGAGAAAAGCAGTGTTTCTCAATAGGGGCCGATGCTTCGCAGGGGGCAATTTGATTGTTGAAAGGGCGATTCAAATATGGACTCGTGCAGAGTTTATTTCATCATTCATTGCTAAATCTGGGAAAAATCACAATTTATCCAAATGTAACCGAGCTTGGATAAATTATGATTTTTCCCATATATATATATATTATATTGTATATGACCATTGTTATTATGACCAGAAATGTATCAAATCCCTTACTTAACTCAACTTTTCCTTTCTTCTATATCGTTTTATGATGATATAAATTTGCATTGTCGAAGACTTCGGTTTCACTCGAAAGTTTATATTGTATTTTTCATTTTTTATCATTCAATTACCAATCGTCTATCACAACCTAATTATGTGTTATTTTAATATTTTTGTATATTATGTGATTCATATTCTTATTTATAAAAACAAGTCCCTTTAAATGAAATTATTAACAATAGTTAGAGCTCCAGGAAAATAATTCACAGTCATTTAATGTGTTTGCTTTAAAATTTAATCGTTATTACGCATGGTTATAAATACAGCATTACACAAAATTATATTACTCATTTTGAAAAAGTAAATTATCATTTTTTTTTAAGAAAAATCACTCGTTTAACTGACATAAAAAATCAAAACACTAATTTAAATAACATCGTCAAAAAAATCTTTAAACGGTGTTACTTAAACATGAGTTATGAAGTTAATTTTGTTTATCGACTATGTAATTAACTCTTTCACTCTTACTATGTTATTTTCAATGCTTATTCTAATTCTTTCGTTAAAAAAACACAAAAAAAAAATATATATTTAATTTAACGATGTTTCTTTAAACACCGAAGAAACATAGTGAAACGACATTTGTTTAATTTGCTGCACAAGTCATTGCGGATTACTCAGATCATACATATTTATAAAGTTTACTTTACGAGAGCACAAATGTGTGCCTCTGGCGTAGTTTGGCGACCTCAATCTCCGACCCATCATTTATTTACGCCAAGGCCCTGAGAGGATGGAGATACAATTGATATCTAATGCGACTTAACGACGGATGGCTTTCCCTAGCTCTTGTCTGCCCCCCCCCCCTTTTACAGTAGCGAAACTATATCATTTTGGCGATTATATTCTAGAGAAAATTGTTCTAATCGTTCTTCCGGATAAAGAAGACGACGGTGCTGATGAGAAATTAAAATCCTTCAGCAAGGATAAAGGCTGTAGAAAAAAGGAGGGAGAAAAATAAGAAAAATGGAAGTTAAAGGGGTTTGAAGTATCGTACTAAGCCGGTGTTAAGAGGGCCCCTTAATTTGGGCAATTATGTTTCTACGGTAGTCAGAGAGCTGATGTAATGACACGTCATAAATTTTGCTACCAGCATAATATTGCGTCACCTGTACATATGAAGAACACGAACGTAAATGAAAAAGAAGAAAAAAATTATTATTTCTGATTATTTTCATTTCGTTATAACTTTAAAATAATATGCGTGCATGTAATATAGTAGATTGGCTTAATATTTCTGGATTACGAGTAACTTTTAAATTTAAAGAAACTTTTTAATTTATGCGAAATGCTATTTTTATCAAAATAACATATTCATTACCTTTTTTTTCACTTAAATTTTAGGTACCTTTTATTAATATCATGCAAAAACTGCGACTTATTAAATGTGATCTGCTGATACAAGTAATAGAACTATGCAAAGTCGATGTTCATTATTTAGCACAAAATAATAAATTCATAAATTTTTTCACAATTTCGCAATATTGTGAGACATATTATTTTTATTTTATTTAATTTTATTGATATTTAATGACTGGGTGACATGAAAGTGAGTAAGTATTGCACAATGTGCGTAAGAAGATATTTCTAAATTCAATTTGTCAAAAAATATTACATTTCATAGCATTTTGATTTGCAAAAGGTGAAAAGTTAGGATCGAAGTTTTATGTTTCTTTTATTAATACACTCGTCTCAAGAGATTTACTATTATTTTAATAGTGGAAAAATTAACGATACCAAATTCTCACTGAAAAAAATGCGTGAATTAACCTTAAACTGCTTATAAATTTTTTATATACAAATATAGCAGTACTTTATGTACTGTTGATTTCGAAAAAATAAAATATGCCCATTATTTTTTCAGTATTATAGAACCATACTCTTTTTTTAAATTTGAATTTTGGAAAACTGCCATTAAAAAGAATTTAAAACCAAATTGTTTTCCTGCAAAACAATCATATAAGGTTTAAAAGCTTAAAACTTCAAATTTTTTAATAAATTATCGTGAATGATTTATTTGAAGTTCAACAGTTTCATGCAATTCACACAATTGAGTTATCTTACGTATTTCTTATTTTTTGTAATTGATACAAGTAATTTTAATTAATTAAAGTAGTAAATTAGTAAGTAAAGTTTTTGTAATTGATTTAAATATCACATAATATGTATCAAACGATACTTCCTGCTTCAAATACTTATAAAGTAAGGTGCTTTAAATTCTTCAGATACCTATGAAGTAAGGTATTAGAAGGTACTTCCAATAAATTGAGTATTTTATAAGATTTATGTTTGATGTGAGTTAGATTGATATTATTGTTGCTGCTGTTCTTTCATATGTATAGAGGCATATTTGTTTTTGTTTTTTTTGTTTTGTTGAAAATACGTTTTTCTAAAATAGTAGACTGACTTTTTAAAGTTAAATTAGTAAATTAGTAATAAGTGTATTTTCCCCCAAATTGCTATGATTTTTCTTGAATTATATGAAAAATCTTCATCTTCGCTTACTACTAAGTCTAATTTAAATGCTAGAGATTAATTTAATCATCAAACTAGTTTCCGATTATCTACTTTTGTTAATTAAATTAAACTCCAGATTGATTAAATAGAAAATAAGGCAAAGTATTCTTTCATCAACAAACTAACGCTAATTTAATTGAAGAGAAAATGGCCATACCAAACTAACAGAGGAAACTCTAAATTAAACCAATATTTGTATGATGAGCTGGAGAAAGTAATTAACAATTCAATCAAAAGTTTGTAATTTGTTTCTGAAAACAAACTGTTGCGGTAAATTGCAACTATATGTTGTAAATAAAGTAACAAATGGAAACGTTTATCTTTTAATGTATATTACTGTCCTAGGGAAGTTAAATATTTTGAAATTAGTATTTATTAATATTATTTTAAATAGACTAGGCAGAGAAATTTTAGAAAATGTGGTATTATTTTCATTGAAATATGCTTAAATTACATTAAGGCAAAAAAAAAAAGTTGAGGGCATATTTTATTTAGGAAATAATAGGGTGCGTAAATGCACCATTAGTCAAATCAATGTTCAAATCATTTAGTTGAACAGTAGTTTTTTTAATATTCGTTTTATTTTCTTATAATTTACAGAACTTACAACTTGAAATCTATCATAAAAACATATGATTTTCAGTGTGTTGAAAAATTGATATATAAATAACTTAGGGTCTTAGAATAACTATTTTCAATATAAACCCCCAGAGAAGCTATTTCTGCTCATTAAAATATTGACTTTGATGTACTTTTGTATATAATTAGTACATAACTGCCAAAAGCTTGAACAAAATACCTGCATTAGTTTCAATGATAATTGTAGAAAAGATAATCACTTCTATTTGATTTATAACTAGTTTCCACACCTGATTCTAAAGTCAAACTGTCAATGATTTCTTTGCCTTTATTACGTGAGATTTTTAATACTAAAAGAATACAAATAATTTTTAAACAAAATGGACAAAATGGAAGATTTTTAATTCTTAACATTTACTTCGTTCTAGAATTGATTACAAAGTGTAAAAATTACTTGTTAAAGAAGAAGTAACATAATAATTAAGTAAAATTTATCTGAGAAATCATATTATGATGCTAACGAAAAAAATTGTCTAATATACTATAATTGTAATTCGGATCGTTACAAAATTATTTTACTAAGATTTTTCTTCCAGTGTCGGTAATTTACTATTTGTTTTAAAGGGATAATACTTATTTCGAGCTTAATTCTAAGTGCTTGATTCCGCGAAAGAGGTTCTCCTTTTCTTTTAAGTTGCATAGATCACAAAACCCTACTTTAGACTGTTGAACAATATTTAAAATAGATTCAACCAAGTTTCCAAATATATTTTTGAAACAAGTAAAAAAAAAATTATCAAAGAAATGAAGAGGCTGTTAGAATTTTCATAGTAATTGTAAAGAATAATGATAGCTTAGCCATGTGTCTGAATTCTCTCTCGGAATTAAATGATGAATTTCTTTGGAATTATTTCATTCTTGAAAGGAAAAAAAAAACATTCTTAAGTGTAACATTCTGATCTATATTTTCCTAAGAAAAGTTTTGTTACATTAAGGACTCTAATTTGGATTTAATATATTTATTTGAAATCATTTTAATGTTACTTTTTTTATTTCAGGGAACTTTAAAATCATTACCACTCAAGAAGTGATTTTATTTTTTTTTTACTTCCTTGGAGGACTTATTAGAGATTTTTAAAAAAGATTAAATGGTTTTTAGTAGAAAAGAACAAATGAGAAAAAATGTAGTTCAAATGACCTTGGGTTTGAGATTTTCCTAGAAGAGAAAGATTCTAACGATTCACTTTTAATGGTTCTAAAATGTGTGAATTTCTCCGGTATTTGATTCCATGTGTTCAGAAGTAGAAAGATAAGCTATCTTAGCGTTCGAATCTCAAATCACCTTGCACATGATAGCAGGGTAAAAAGTAAAAGAAAAAAATCTAATAATCTTAAAAGGTGCACGAATCAAAAAGAGAGGAACTTCTATCCGAGCTGCTAAGGCGAAGAAACAATTTTTCTTGCTCTATTCTTATTGGTCCTTGTCACTCTTTTAGCAGAGAAAAAATAGAAAGTAAGATTTTTCGAAGATATCAGAAGATAATGAAGGTTAGAACTATATAATGATGCTACTGGCGGAGGTAGACAAGATGGCTGCGGCGTGATGCGGCGCGTAATCGTTCTGAAATTGCCCCTCGTCTCGTAATTGGCGAGATATCACGTGACCCACGGCTAACGAGCCAATTATCACTGAGCGCTGAAGTAACGCGGGAGCTGCCATTTTTCTTTTTACTTCGATATACATGGATGAAGTGGAACATTAAATGATTTTTTTTTATTTTTTCTGCTTTATTTCGCACTGAGATCTAGATTGGTTAGAATTTCGCATTGAGATCTTTTATAAATCGCTTAGAATTTAATGCGCCTTTTTCATAAATTGAAATTCTCCTTAAGTCAAATTTGCTGCTCCATCATTTAAATCAAATACATATATCCTTTTATTGGTATAAAAGTAATAATTATACTTCAATAAAGAGATTCACTTTATGTTTTCAGTCACATATAATAGAATTACTCAAATTTTTTAAAAAAATACTATACTGTAATAACTATACTTAGCCTGTAATTTTGTTTTGAAATCCAAATATTTTCGTTTTTTATATAAATAAATAAATAAAAAGTTCTGAAGGCTTACATATATTACATTTGTATCATAATTCTTTTTATATCTACGAATTTTAGTTGTCTGTATTATCAGAAAATCCAATTTGAAGTATAAAGTTTTGGAAAGTTTAAATTTTTTTACGTGTTTTCAAGATGGAAAAAAAGAAAAAAAGATTAGTATTAATATAAAACTAATTTCACAATCACTTGTTAGTACTGTTACAAAAACTAAAATTACAACAGTCAAATTATTAGGATAGTATAGGGGATATTCTATTAATTAAAAACCACATTTCACGATTTATTAATAAACACACTTTTCATATCCACCAAATTTTCTCTAAAGGCCAATATAATACTTTGCATAGATTCAAAAATAGACTATCCGGTTAAAGAAAAATATTCTAATTCTATTTCTTTATCAATTATTCATTATTATATTTGAATCATATGCATTAAATGTAAGTCACACAAAAGAAAAAAGGCATATCTGATTGAACGATTTTTCTTATGATTATATGACTAGTTTTATTATAAATGCATTAATAATGAAGGAAAACCAGTTAATCAAAATACTAAATCGCTAGAAATAATACAACTGTTGCAATGTTTTCAAATTTCTAGTTTATTCTGACTTTAGGAAGTTAAAAAATATTGTGTTAATTATAAGCTGTACTCATAAATTAAAAGGCCCTAACTTCTTTCTAAAAGCTTTTTTATTGCGTTTCCAATTCAGCTGAAAAAAGAAGGAAAGAGTCTATAAGATCTTATTTCTATAAAGTGGTCAGTAATATTGGTGTTTAGACTGTTAGAAACCCCTTTTTGATACCTGAGAGAAATTTGTTTTCTTTATTTCCAGCAAATTATTTTCTTCACAGCTAGGCCATTTTATCCAATGGATGTAGCATGGAGAGTTTCTGTTAATTTGGCAATTATAGCAAGAATTTTTAGTTCAGAGTACAATATTTTAATATTATTGCCATTTCTATCCTTTTAAACATTATAATAACAATGATTACAATTCACCAAAAAACTTTTGTTATCGTGGGAAGTTATTATTTTTATAGTGAAATGCCATGGATCTAAGTTATTTTATTTGCATCGCTTAGTTAAAATGTATCGTTTTTGTTTCAAGTATGCTGTTTGACTGGTCAAAGTTAACTTCAAAAAGTCAGAAAATTGGGGGTTACTATTGAAATTGTTTTAGAATAAGATGATTGCAAAAATGATGGAACAATGAAATCCATCGAAAACCTCATACTGCATGAAGTTACCTTACAGCATGTACTATCATATACTGCGAATTCAAATTTATTCAAAGTATAATTAGATTGTGAGTCAACAAAGTGAATTTTGCGGAGTGGTATTTATTAATGCTGACTACGAAATGTACGAATTACAATGATATCAACAGTTGACACCACGTTCATCAGGCGTTCGTGCATTTTTATGAAGAAAAAAAATGGCTCTGTGACAATGCAGGAACAGCAACAACCAGTTGTGCATTTGTCAGCGTAAAACAATACAAGCAGAAGTTCGCGCAGCATAGTATTTAGTGAATGCTAGCACTACGTGTTAGACTTCTTTTATAAAATTGCATTGTTTCTTTGCTTACAGGAGACACAAGAGAATCCTGATAAAACCATTGAATAGTGGGATATACTTAGCTGGTTGGTTGGATGGAAATTTCTGATTCACCACTTTGATAGCCGGTGTAAGAATATCACAAATCATAAACAGGATGGTGGCAGTTATTAGGTTTAGAAGAAGTTATTATAGGCTAATGTAAGGCCTCGGTAGTGGTAGAGCACACTGTGACAGCAATGTCCTGTGTTCTACTACCGCTATCGCGTACTACTATCACTATAGCAACAGTTGCATTCTTCCGTGGATGTGTCTTCCCCGGCAGAAATAGAGTCATCTTATAGGACGATACACTGTGACAAGGACTAGGTTAGAATAATACGACAATGGTTTGAAGAGCTAGAGGATAAAGTCTTGCCAAAGAGTTGGCTGTTTATTCTACCGGCTTCTAAACCCGCATGGCGCATTTGGAAGATGATGGAATCGCAGGTTATAGTTTAAACACCATCGTGTGAAAGACCATTAAATCCAGTGAATTCTGCTTGAGCATTTAGTTCTAGATCTAAACATACAAAAACGATGGCTTATATTTATTCTCAGTGAATATTTAAAAATATTTTGTAAGAAGTGAGAAAAATAAAAATAAAAAAGGCAAAATAAAACAGAGCAGAGGTATGGAGGCGTATTAAATGTATAGGAATTTCACGGAAAAAAGATTAGAAAGGTCGTGTAGGTTATTTGAAAATATCTTTTGAATTTTAAATTTTAAAATAATTTTTGTTGCAATAAGATTTAGGATTTTTTTTAAAAAAATAGTTCCTTACAATTAGTGCTATACAATAGAAAAAAAGCTGACCTTTCTTTAAAATTGTGAAAAACTAAAACATTTAATTGGTTGTTAAAATTGAGTCTGTTCATTTCGAACTACATGAAAGTAATTAACGTGTAAAGTTTTTCTCTGGCATAATTTTTCACTGACATCATATCTAACACGTGTCTCTTATGTTGATTGAAAATTAAAACCCAATATTGTTTTGTTTTGTTTTAATAAAACACGAAATAGTCAAATTTATAACAAACCAAAACTCTTTGTGAAAATGTTTATAAAAACATATAAAAATTAGTCAAAGGACTTAATAAAGTTTCATTTAATTTAACTGATTAAATATTTTAAATCATCATACAACCAAATGCCATCTACGTATTCCTATTCATTTCAAATATGAATATAAAATAATGCTTAGTTAACAAATAAAATATTTAACATTTATTTTTCATGAATATTTAGTCATATTAAGTACTTTGTTTTAATTAGTTGAAATTCTGCAGTAAAAAGCATTTATAGGGAAAAAAATGAATTGTGAAATGATAAAATATACAAACCAAAAGGAAGACCACATTCTTACCAAACTAAATTATGGATTTCTACCAAGCATTTAAAGGATCTTACCTGTAAAGGAATAAAATGTGTTGTACTCTTTAAATTGTATGAATAATTTAAAATGATTTTTTAAGAGGAATAGAGTTTTAAATTATTATTATAAATTAATAAAAAACAATAAATAAAATTTACACACACAAATCACAATACATATATTTTATTGAAGGTAATTTCTGTCAGTATTATCAATATATAAATTAGACTATAAGTCTTAGTTGGTATGCAAGCTTTATTTATACGGAGTTTCAGTTATTCGAAATGAGTAAAAAAAAAGTCAATAAACAATTACTTTATTAATATTGTGCAGTCATACACAATACTGAAACGCATACACAGACTCGAGAAAAAAGAAAAAATAATTTTTTAATAACTCTTTATTGACCTTCCCAGTTATTTTACATTATTAGATAAGGCAATTCACGTTTTTCGGAGTTCAATTAACCAAACTAAAGATTAAGATCTTCTAGGTAACTCGTTTTTTGATTAAAAAGATTTTTAAGTAATTTAACATCATCGATATTAGTTTTAAAATAGTTAATAAAATAGAGTCTTCTTCAACTTAATTTATAACTATGTGTTATAATATATCAAAGAAAAAATATTTGTTTTTAGCAAGTCCTTCCTGAAATTTTTGTACGATTTTTAAGACCAGGTGCAAGCATTGATCTTGCCTTCACTTTTTACATTCCAGGTCCCAAGCACAAAGAGTTCTAAAGTCCTACAAGAGAGACTTACTAATTCTTCCTATTATTATTATGTATTACTTTCCACCGCATGATACTAATAAACAAGAACTGGTTGGTTTTATGCTATGTTTAAGCTAAGGTATGCATTTAAGATGAAATTGTGTGGTTTTCACATCTATATAAGACACGAAAAAAATAAAAACAAAGTAATAAACATAAAATAAGAAAGGGTCACTGGAGAATTTTGGGCTAGTAGTTATTAAATTTGTCTTTGCATTTTTTAAGCATTTTAATTTCATGGTTCTCCTAAACCCGGTAGCAGAATTGATAGAATTAATTTGCAGCACAATCTTTATGAATTCATCGTTCATAAATTAATTTTCTTTATTATTTTCTTCTTTTTCTTCCTTTTTAATCAATTGGTATGTAGATCACAATGCAGATTGTATTGTTTTGTTTATCATCCTGATTAAATTAATTTTACACTTGATTGATAAAGTGTTGAATGATATCACAAACAAAAAAATTTAACCACGCTTTTTTACACAAATCAAGGCAATTCACGACGAATTTTAGAATTATGAGTAGATAAAAACTGTATAACATGAAACATTAAGAAAAAAAAAGGCGAATAATTCTTATCACGTTTTGGTACATTGAGTTATCTCTATACGAATGTTTCCGTGGCCAATTCACGAACTCTCTCCACGGTTCCGAAATGTAACTCTGAAAGTAATAATTTAACACTCAGATCTTTCCAACCTTAGGTATGGACAACAATGAAGGGTATAAAAAAAGTGTTTCTAAGTTGCGCAACCTTTTTTGTGCTGATATTCTATAGCAGACGTCCTTGGACGCTACAGAGTCCAACAACACCAAATTCAGAAGAAATTTTATTTCTTCTTTGAAAATAGACCCTTGCAGACGTCAAGACACGCAATTTCGGCTGAACGGCCCAATGGTAAAACAGTGATGGCGATAGTCATCGGTCCCGCCCCACGCCTTGATCAAAAATCCGCCCTCTCTCGAATAAAGGGCCACCTGGCCAGGTTCAACCTCCATACCTTGATTATAGGGCCAACGTTTTCTTTTTTGAGAAACTTTGTAGCCTGAACGTGTTGACAGCAGAACGAAAAGTTAAATGCACGCAATGAGATATTGCAAAATTATTATTAAAATTTTTTGAAAAATTATTATTTTTCTTTTTTACAACATTGTTTATTTTATTTGTCACAACATGTACTCAGGGTTTTATAGTTTAATGCTGCATGAAGCATGTTCAAAGTAATTGTTTATACGATGCGGTTGTTTTGAAGCTGTTAGGTTGCTTTTATGTTGTTTGGTTTTTGGAAATTTAAATGCTACTTCATAATGTAAGAGTTGTATTTCTTATATTTGCTTGATTATCATTGTTATTTTTTAAAAATAAAACCTATTAGAGATTAGAATGGTTTGTTCAATGGAACTATAAATTGCCGCAATTATATTTAGTTGTTTTTGCGTCATTGAATTTTTTTTAATTGCAAACTTGATTTTTTTTTTTTTAAAGTTTAAAAGCGAAATAGTAAAAAATTTTCAGAAATTAAGTTCCAATAATTTATGGTTGGAGCTTTCTACGCCCTTTCTAAAAGTAGAACAACTTCATTTCCTTTCATTTTTTAATTTTTTTTCTATGCTGTAAATGATTACTTAAAATCGTGCAAATTATCTTTTTTTCTTATTGAGGGGTCTGAAAAATAGAATCGGGGTTTGTCATCTCACGTGATAGCACATTGGTTAAAGCAGGTGAAACTTTCATGATGGATATCTCAAACGTGAATGTTGCTCTAAACAGAAATAGGTAGCCAAAAAAAAAAGTCTCAAAATAATAAAAAAGGACCAGCATTTAAACTTTTTATTACTATTTAGGATTCTGCAGTTTAAAGACATTCTAAGTACAAATAATAATAGGCATTTCTCATTTAGTAATAGAGTATTATTAATTAACTTTGGTAACAATTAAATAATCTAAAATATTACGCTACATTAAAACTAATTGATCAATGGGTATCATCTTGTCCGTAAAGTAAAGGTGGACAGTGTGCCGACCACGTTGCTACGATCTTGTGGTTGGTCTTGAAGTTATGGAGACCCATAACAATAGGTTGTTGCGGGAATGTTTCACTTCATGCTCAGATTGTAAATAACCATGGTAATCATGAATTATTTTTGTTTATTGTGTTGAACACATATTTTTATTATTTAAACAATCGGCTTGGTCGGAAAACACCCTTGATGAAAGGAATTCTTTTAATGTCTATTTTATTATCTGAATACTAATAAATTTTTATATAATAACTTCATTTTTGTAAAATTTATGTAATTAAAATGTTTTAGTTTTTATTCCGTACTTCCATTTATTTGACAGTATACAGCATTGCTTAATAAAGTTTTTTTTCAGGCCTTGATATATATATATATATATATATATATATATATATATATATATATATATATATATATATATATATATATACACTCCTCAAAAGTGAAATTGCAACACCAAGAAATAATGCACGTAGCGTCATGCAAATTTCAGGAGCTATAGTAGTGAGATAACATATTTTCTATGAATAAATTGCTTTATAATGATTTTATTAGTCTGTTTTTTTAATCATTTCATATCCATCTCACTACTATCGCTCCTGAAATTTGCATGACGCTACGTGCATTATTTCTTGGTGTTGCAATTTCACTATTGAGGAGTGTATATAACATACTAACATACCAACGATAGCAAAGCCTATCGTTGGTATATTAAATTTCACAGAAACTAAGAAATCGGGTTTTTATTAACGAGAAAAGTATTTTAAACCCATATAGAATTTTTACGAAAATTGTTCGCAAAAAAATGACAACTAATATATTTTAGTTCGTTTACCACAAAAAAAGGATTCGCGGGCCGGATGTGGCTCCCGGGCCACCAGTTTAAAACCACTGATATATATGTATGTGTATATATGTTTTAATTGCAAAGATAAGCTGAATGAATAATTTATGATTCATTTGCTTAGTATCTCTTTGATAACACTTTTTTCTTAAAATATTAAAGTATAGAGATTTTATCACATCTATTTTCCAAGATGAATGTTGAAATTAGATTTCAGAATAAGCACAATTTACATGTTGCTGATGTTTTTTTAAATGTATATTTTAGTAAATTAGGAATTGGAGCTTTACAAAAGACTTCTATAACAAACGTACAATATTTATCTAAGACATAGTTTTGTATAATTAACTATTATAGTTTTGTATATTAAATGTAATATTTACAGATTATATAATACAAGTTATATAATGTCATGTAAAATGCATTGCAGAGTATTATTGTAGTCAAACTGTTTTGTAAAACATTATGACTTTATTATATATCTAGCATATTATGTCTTTTATTTTTAAAATTATTCATCAGACACAGTTCCAAATATTCAAGAAAAAAAATTAAAAAATGTGAATGCTGTTTTTTTTGGAATGCTTAAGCTTAAGGAAAAGCTTTAATAGATAATAAAATAAAATGTACTGTACCCTAGCGAATTTTTTCCGGCTTATTTGTTATATAAAGTATAAAAAAAAATGTTGGACATTTTTCACCTACCTCTTCAACATAAAATAAGTAAACAAACGAAAACAAATAATAACACAACATATATTTTAACATTAAAAAACATTTTTTCTCACATTGGATCAACAACTGTTATTTTTAGATCAACAAATATAATTTAAAATAAGTATTATAATAGCAATCAAATAGAAAATACCACAAATTTTTTTCTCATAATCCCTTTTTATAGAAAGAATACGCAATGTTTCGTGGAATTAGACATATTTCGTGTTTAGAAATACTTATCAGTGTAGATTTTCCGTGGGAAATATTACGGAGACGTCTTGAAACCACTGAAGTGTTCAGTCGGAACATCTAATATATATTACGGCTCATGAGATTCAGATAACCACTCTGTTGTCACTCAAATCTTTCCGAAAATAGAATACAGGATATTGAGTGTGCAGATGTTTTTCTTAACTACCAAGTCGTGAGTGAAAAGAAAATAATGGTTTTCATTTTACGTATTGAGTTTCCGATCCGTTGAAAATTAACGGCATTTCAGTTATTCTATTTTTAGTTTCTTATTTTACAAATTAGAAAGACGTTAATTTGATTATGAATTAACAAGGAATTTTCAGCTTTTTGGAGTTCTTGGGAATTGTCTAGAGCAGTGATTCTAAACCGCTAGGCATGCCTGACTAATGGCCAATGGTAGAGAACATGTACTGAAATGTAGATAAACCTAAATAGCATAAGCCCAGGTCAGCTAAATAGTAATAGTATAAGCCACATATTGATAAAACCAATGACGCTCCCTAACCCTCGAAGATTGCTATGCAATCTTATACAATTTGCTTTGCTAGCCAGGCTCGCTTCTCTCGCTACTAAATTGGACTCATTTGGAATATGTTCTAATGCAAAAAAGTAAATGTGTTCTAATGTAAAATCTAAAGAATTTAAATCGATTATTAAAATTTTCAAAATTAATTACTGTTGAAAAAAATTTTCATTTTTGGTCAATAATAAATTATTGAAATAAAATAAACTTAATTAAAATATATATGACAAGCAATTAAAAAACTAAACCTTAAGTATGATATATAAAAAAAAAACAAAAAAAACAGATATTACCGATTAATACTCATTTTTCAGTAACTAACATTAAGTAATCAATTTAGGGAAAAGTACTATGTTCTATTACACTACAAAATCTTAATTTTGAATATTTATATAAAGCTCACTTATTGTTGCTAAATTTCACAAAACTGTTACAGAGAAGAAGTATAATTGTGTAACTTTTAAGTTACTATAATTGTGCTTTATTTCTGTAAATAACTTTTAATTTTCCTTGTATTTACATTCTTAATTATTCTTTCCTATAAACCCACATGAATAGCTTTAACAGCATTTCCTTATCCGTTAACTAATTTTGGTTCATCAGGAAAAAAAAGGAAAAAAAAAAGAAGTGAAGAAATAATATATTTTGTAACATTAAATGGGAATGCCATAAGAATCGTAACCAATCTTTTGCCCCCGAACACAAAATAAAACGAAACTCATAACCAATCTTTCATTTTTACAATTTAACTATCCTTAAGCTAAAAATCAATGATGCTATTGTATCAAGCCGATTACTTGCTATACAATCCAGACTTTTAATATACAGGGTGATTATAATTAAAGTTACAATCCAGACTTTTTATATACAGGGTGATTATAATTAAAGTTGCGAATTCACAAATAGATAAATTTAAAACTACTAGTCAAAATAACCTGAGATTTTAGCAGAACAATCGTGGAACAAGGAAATTTTGTTTGGCGATGGAAAAAATAGTTCCAAAATCTGCCTGTATCTGTACTGATGCATTGGATGTTGTGCCTTTAAGTTGGCTAGATTTTCAATCCGCCAGCTGTAAACAGCAGTTTTCAGGTACTTCTAAAGCCAAGAAACACACGGCTTTCAATCGGGGAGAAACGTGGAGGCCGCGTTGTTGGAAAATGGCGACTTATTATCCTATCATCTCCGAAATAAGCACTCAGCATCTGCTTCACAAGAATAACAATGTGCTGAGGAGCGTCATCTTGCGTGAATATTGTGCGATCCTCACACTGACGCTGCTGAAGTGCTGGAAGGACATGATTACGCAAAAATGTTTCATACTACTTGCTAGTAATGGTGTAGGTAACTAGACCAGCAGGTATGATCTCCTCGAAGAAAAACAGACTGACGGTAAACGCTACCATTATTCCGTACCACGCAGTGACCTTTTCAGAGTGAAGAGATAATGGTTATAGCTGAAACGAATTTTCAGTTGCCCATATCCTGCAATTTTGCTTATTTACAGAACCTTGCAAATGGAAGCGGGCTTCATCAGACCACAGAATGTTCCATGGCCATTCATTGTCACCTTCCATCTGAACAAGCAATAGTAGTGTAAAAGATTCACGTTCTTGCAGGTCAGTAGGTAACAACTGCTGCACATGAGTTATCTTGTACGGGTAATAGCTCAAAGTACGCACCATGCTGATCGCCATATTCAGCATTCGGCCAATTCCCCATGCACTGCTAATTCCATCATCACTGTTCGTCTGCTTTTGTATTACTATGGCCACATCTTCCACTGCGCAGCCAAAACTGGTTTCTTTTCTCTACCCTTTTTCACGTCAAATTTCTTCGAATTTAGCAATCATTTTTTGCAGACCATTTGTGGTTATTGGATCCAATTTTATTAATTTTAATGTCCGAAACTTCCTATTAGCTGTAAGCGCACACTTATCAGTTTTATAAAAAAGCTTAAAAAGCAGTGCGTGATCCTTCATTGTTAAAGTCATGATGAAGCATTCAAGCAAAGAGTTGGCGTTCTGCATTTTTATATTAAATTAATTTGCATATCTCCAGACTAGGTAAACCCTGGCAGTGCCACCTATCCGCAGATTTTGGAACTATTTCTTTCCTTTGCCAAACAAAATTCCATTGCCTCATGATTGTTCTGATAAAATATCAGGTCATTTTGACGAATAGTTTTAAAATTATTGAATTTTGAAATCGTAATTTTAATTATAATTACCCTGTATTTAAATGACTTATTTTGTTTTTAATATTCAACGAAAAACACGTGACACTTCTGCCATGCCATGTTAAACTTTGCTCCCATTTTGCTATCGGAATGCTTTGGGGGAAGTGTCGTTGGTGACATTGTAAAGTGACATACGACTGACACAGGCAATTACTACTGACTAATAATATAATAATTATTTTTTGCTCTTTTTTTCAGTGAGAAGAGATAACTCAAAGGAATTACTGCTTCAAGTTATGAAAACAAGGTAAAGCATGATTAAATAAAAGAAATCGGTCAAATAGTTTCTGAGAAATAAAACTTCAATAATACGTCTTTTTTAAAAAATCCTTTCTCACAAACTGATCAACATTTATTTTAGTGATATTTCTTTTGTTTGATAACATGATTGTAATTGGTAATTTATTATTTCACTAATTATTGCAAAAGTAGAAAAGAATATTAAAAAAATAATTATTAACTGCCACTATCCTAAATAGGAGAAAATAATGTAACAACAATAAAAATTTATTAATCAAAACTTAAGTCATTATTAAGTGGAAAGAAATCGGTCGAAAAGCTTCTGAGTAATAAGGCTTCAGAAAACTCGTATTTTAAATAATTCTCTTCTGATTTCATTTAAAGTTTGGTTTTTCTCATTTATAGTTAGACTAAAAAATTTTTTGCGAAAATTTTCATGATTGAGAGTATGAATACAATTGGCATTTTATTACTTCCTTAATTATAGCAAATGTACAAAATATCGAAACAAAATGAAAATCATGAAGTAATAAAAATTTATCATTGGCGTCGAAGTTTGAATACGTGAATTCAAAATAATATAACATTAGCCAAGAAACGGCAACTGATATTGACATATTGGTTAAAAAAATAAGTTAATAGCCGTTTTTCTTCTCAAAACTGATCATTTTTCAAACATCACAATGGCCAACGAAAAAAAATCTTTTTTTTTTTTTTTTTAGTGATAGAATATCAAATTACAACAGCTGTAGGAATGTCTTTGTTTCAAGAGAAATTTTCAAGCCTGAAAAAGAAGGCTCTTCAATAAAACACTACGCGAACACGCCCAAAATTATCGCGGAGTTCAATAATACTACTTACTAATAATGTAATAATTATTTTTTTATTCTTTTTCAATGAAAAGAGATAACCCGATTGGTTAACTTCTTCAGTCACGATGTCAAAGTTCCTTTCTCTTATCTCCTTCACGACCAACTGTTGTATTCCAATAATAATGATGATGAAAACTCAAGTTATTATCGAGCGGACTTCGCCTATTGGTTGGAAAAGAAAAGAAAATATAATGAGAGGTTCATCTGTCCCTTTTTTTTATTTTCTGGAATGATGATCACTAATTTGACGTTAAGGCGCTCCTGTGTGCAAGTAACATTCGTATTCTTACCGCGGGCGGTTAGAGAAATTTAAAGTAGATAACTACCGAAAAAAATTAAAATAAAGAAGAAAAAAAAATACATAGTGGTCATGGTTTGAACTAAGGGAAATTAAATGCCGAAGGGATGGTATTTTTTTTCTTCGTTATCTCTGCTTGTACTTTTTCCATTATTATTTTCGTTATTAATGGTTATTATCATTACTATTTTATGTTTTGTGTTTCGGGCGTAAACTGGTTAATTATTTAAAAATATTGATGTTGTGCGTCGGTTTTATCGAGTTTTCTGATCTCGTTTGAAGTTTTTAGAATTTTTATACGGGATAAAGTTGTTAGCTGTAATCAGATGCCAGAAAATAGGTAATTACTTTGCAATCAATCAGTTTTTTTGTCGTTTGTACTGGTTTCAGGTAAATATATTTTGAAGACAAACACAATTTATTTTGTTTCTAATTAGGCAAATAATTTCGAATTGGAAAATAATTATAAAAAATAATTATAGAAAATAATTTTAGAAGCAAAATTTAAAAAAATATAAATTCTATAGAGAATTAATTTTTTTAATAAGAATTTATTTGAAAAAAAATTCTTAGAAAAAAAATGTTAAGAAAAATTCTTTGGCATAACCAGATAAACATAGTTCAAAAATGGTCCTGTTTTCCAATTTTTCGTACACCTTCTAAAAAAAAGCGTTCCAAAATATTTTCTTTTTGGTTTTGTCTACTTTTTCGATTATTATTTTCGCTATAAATGGTCATAACTATTTGGTATTTTGTGTTTCTGGCTGAAACTGGTTAAATATTTAAAATTATCTGTGTTATGCGACGGTCTAATCGAGTTTTTTGATATTTTTTAAAAATTAAGATTTTTCATTACAGATAAAGTTGTTATCTGTAATCAGTTGCCAGAAATTGGGAGGTTGATTTACAATTAATTTGTTGGAAAAATATTTAAAATATTTTGAGTGTTCTGCAATATACGTTTGAAATAGCTTTAGGTAAAAATATTTTGAAGACTAACACAATTTATTTTGTTTCTAATTAGACGTAATAACAGAATTATAGAAACAAAATTCAAAAAAGTACTATTTCTATCATAAATTAATTCTTTAATATTAATTTCAGGAGGAAAAAAAAATATTTAGAATTATAATAGTCTAAAACTGCTCCCATTTTTCATTTTTTGCTTACTTCCAAAATAAGAATTTCCAAAATATATTTTGAGTGATATAATTTTCCATTATTATTTTACTATTAATAGTTTCCGAATTTGGTTTATTATATAAATTATTGATGTTATGGGTGAGTCTTATCGAGCTTTTAGACATCGTTCGAGATTTTAGAATTTTCATTCGATACATGGTTTCAGCTGTAATCAGTTTGTAGAAAATTGAAAATTATTTTGCCATTTTAATACTTGGGGAACAGTTCATTTTTCTTTTGGTTCCTTTGAAATATTTTTAGATTAAAAAAATTTTTGAAGACCAATAATGTTCGGATAGACGTCATTACAGAATGTAATAATGGAAACGAATTTTAAAAAAAAAAACCCATTTCAATTGTGAATTACGTTTTCAGTATTAATTTAGGATTAATATTCTGTAAAACTTCCATAGTTCAAAAGTTCAAGCTTTAGTTCAAAAACAGTTCATTTTTAATTATACACAGTTTAGAATTTTCATTCTAAAATTATGGTAAAATAACCGGCAACAGTTTGTTCATCCAATTAACCATAAATTTTACCATAAAGAATATTTTTTACCTTTGCAGATTTAAAACCCTTTACATCTAGTATGGTTAAGAAATATGAACACAAAAATATACGGTATTTCAACCATTCACAACCAATATGGTTTCAAAATAAGAAATTCAATTAGAAAAGAAATTTATCTAGACATGGGAGCTAGGACTTTTGTTAGGCAATGGTCATCGGAAATTGGAATGCGGGATACTGGAAACTCTTTATGTGCTGAAGAGAATGGAGGAAATAATCCTGAAGTCAATGCTGGGATTCGAACCCCCGTTCCATCGGCCCATAGGTTAGAGTAATAGATTAAGCCGCTCGGCAGTAATAAGAACAAAGTTGCAAGAAACTGTAGTCATTTACTACATTATATGGGCCTAGTTGGTGAGATAAAATTTTGGTTGTTTACCGTATTAAGCAAAAGCAGTTAATAAACAGTTTTTTCCTCAATCAACAATTTGAATGCCATCTTATTTATGGTTATTTGACATTTTTTGTTTAAATATGTTAAAATACCTCTAAAATATATTGTTATATAACCATTTTTTCTGAGAAATTTCCAACAGTGAACCTTTAAACATTTTTCTTAAAAACAAAGTTGTGCATATTATTTTCAAAATTGATCCGAAAATCATGCCAATTTTTTTTTTTGTGAAATACACATACCACTGACTGTAAATTAACGTTATGGTCATAAAAGATTTGACCTTGATGTTTGAGACTTAAGCGATTTGTTTGACAAAGCAAGTCCAATTATTTAAAGACGCGAAACGGTACAGTGCTGCCATCTTTAGTGAATTTAGAGAGTTGAAGTTCTTGTCCATAGACACCAATGTAGAGATATGCGAGAGAGATATATCGCTTTCTAATGAGGTGAACCGGGTTCGATGACTGGTAAATATGAATCCCGCTCCCGGCTAGCATTGAATCCAGTACTGACGGAAAATATCTTTAGTGGTAAACGGATCCTGGGTTAGAGTCCTTTGCCGTCAGGCTAACCGAGGGAAGTTTTCATGATTTTCCTCTCCATGTACGCAAATGCGGGTTAGTTTCCTCAGAAAGTCCTCCACGAAGACAAATTTCTCCCAATACTTGATCCAGAAGTTCCCTTGTCTTCTGGATTGGGTTCAAAATTACAAGGCTACGGAGTTGAGCATTAGTAGTCGTAAACCGGTCGAAAATTATGTCGACTATTCAACGACGGTTATAAAATAAAATAAATTAAGGAACAACTCTACTAATTTTGTTGAAGTTCGTTATAGACGTTTGACTTTATCTAAACGAAATGAGCTGACTCTATAAATTAACGACTTTTCAATATTCACCGAAATTATTTAGAGTGTAAAATGTTACACCAGGTTTATAAAAGTTTGCGAACAGTAACGCGTTGAAAAAATTTAACGTATAAAATTTTTAAAAATCAATACTATAAGTCGTACTAAAGAAGAATTAACTTGCACTCCATTTAATAATGTTAAAATAGCTTCATGTATTGATGTAAATAACAATAACATACACTTTTAAAAATATTTTTGCAATGATTAAAAACGAATTACACAATAAACCTAAAAAGAACGCTTGATTCAACTAAAGATGAGATTATTTGCTAGCCCTAACAGCACGAATTAGTTTTAGTTGTTCCGTTAATTTGCAAATTTAATTTTCAAATTTACAGGAAAATTAGTTATTTGCGAGTATTAAATTTAAAATTGAATGAAAAAAAAAGCTGTGATAGATTCCTTCGTAGTTCCAGTTAATATTTGTATAAGCAAGATGAAAATAGTTGTACCACGATTGATTTGAACACAACACTGTTCAAAAGCAAAGTAAAATGTCTTTTTTTAATTTTTAGGAATAGAAAATAAAACATTTTGCCATCAAACATTTTTGTTGAAAAAACATTTTTATCTAACTAGTTTTGTATTGAGCGAAACAGCAATAAATGGAGTTAAAATAAAAACTTCAAAGAGGGATATTACGAGTTTAAACTAATTGAACTTTAAAGGATAGATAAAAACAAATCTATTCTCAAATCTTTATGGAACTTAATAAGCCGCTATAAACGAAACACACAGTTTAAATGGAAATAATTTTCTAAAGTTTTATTGTCTCGTATTTCTTTGCAGGTCTCAAGTTCTTTTGTAACTCTCAAAATTTGTCGGAGTCGAGAGCCTGATCTTCAGCAAAAAGAAACTTTTTTTCTTTAACAATTGTGAATATCAGTCTTTATTATTTCACATTTCAATGCCCCAGGCTAAAAGAGTCATTTACTATCATCCGCTGAATGATAGTATTTTAGTCTTTTTTTGTTGTTATAAAATGTACTTTTTTTTTCATTCCGATCAGTGAACCTCAAATCTGATGATTTATTATAACTAATAAAATTGTGTTGAAAAGAGCGAACGTAGAATAAATATAAACAACTTCAATTGAAATAGAGTATTTAAATAAAAATATGGTTTTATAAATTATAATTTTGTTTGAAGAATTCTAGTTTGGTAAGTATATCATACCATAATGAATAATCATGACTTTAGGATTTTGTTTGTTAATAAGATGGCATTTGAATCAGAACATCTTTTCGTTATTTGAGTAAATAAACTCAAATAGTCTGCTGAAAAAGTATGAGCGTATTAGCTTATTAGATAAAAAAATAACTTTCTCCCATACACTGAAAAATGTTTTGAGAGTATAATTAAAAAAAGTCGTTCTTTTTCAAACCAATTATGCTTTTATTCATACAATGTCTTCATATAATGTCATATTGTGAGGATATAGGGTCTAATATAAGAATATAAGAAAAATTGGGCTCTTCACACATTTCGTCATAATTTTACAACGTGCTATGCTAATTGGAGAAGCATCCTGCATTTTATATTTAGCCCAATACATTTTAGAATAATTACAATAAGCTCATGTGAATTTATGCTAATTAGAGATTGTACGAAAAATTATTCAATTAGCCTGAATTTATTTAGGCTCATTATTATTTCTTCATAATATTATTACGATTCACATTTGTGTTGTGTTTTGAGTGTAGTCTTCCTATGGAGAATCCACACAGTTCTTGTAAACCACACCAAGAGGGTGGTCACCTGGTTCATGGAAGATTCAAGAAAGAAGTGAAATTCTGATATTTTGTTCATTTATTTTGAAGAATATATTACATTTCTGGAAAAGTTGGTATTATTTTATATCTTCTTTTACCTTATAAATATTCGAATGAAAGATTCAAAGATTTGTTTGAATATTGAGTTTTTCCGTGATTGAAATTAAATTGATAAAATATATCACAAAAAAACACATGCGCTCACTGCGGTGCCAGGACACCCATGTTTGACGACTATACTGGACAAAAACTTGAAAAATAAATTATTAAAACACAATCAATATATATATATATATATATATATATATATATATATATATATATATATATATATATATATATATATATATATATATATATATATACACACATACATATATATATATATATATATATATATATATATACATACATATATATATATATATATATATACACATACATATATATATATATATACACATACATATATATATATATATATATATATATATATATATATATATATATATATATATATATATATATATACCGTATATTCCGGCGCATAACGCGCCCCGGCGTATAACGCGCACCCGTAATTTCTAATACTTTTTTTAAATTTTAAGATATACTCTTCGTATAACGCTCACGAAAATTAGGATTGTACATGTGCAATATTTCGTCTTTCAAGATCGTAAATAAAAAGTTTTTTTCCCTATCTTTTGCAAAAATAAAAGAACTGAATTTGACATGTATGTGAGGGTAGAGTTGAAAGAGTAATAATGTGATTCTGAGAAAAGAGATGTAGTCGTATTCAGCAGTGCAGGTGTGTGGAAGAATGTTGTTCCCCACATTCTAGAAGTAAGGGGGGGAGGGGTATCTGGAATGCTGTCTATTGTGTATGTCTCAAAAGCATACCACGAATCAGGAGACAAAACGTAATTCCTCTTCGGCCAATCGCACCATTTGATGTCCTGCCTTTGAAAAGTAAACATTGTAAACTTCAAGAATTCAGCGTAGTTTTTAGTAGTAGACATGGCTCCTATCAAACGAAGCAAACACAGCGCTGGATTTAAATGCAAAGTAATTCAGTTTGCGAAAGAAAGTGGAAATCGGGCTGCGGCGAGACATTTTGGTATTGGGGAAAGCTCGGTGCGTGAATGGAAGAAAAATGAACAAAAAATAATGGATATGCCTAAGGATAAGTGTGCATTGCGTACAGGACTAGCAAAATGGCCGGTGTTAGAGGAAAATGTAGAAAACTGGATTTTGGAAAATCGGCAAAATGGCTTGATTGTAACAAGAAACTGTGTTCGCTTGTTTGCTCTAAAATGGGCAAAGATTAATCCACACGAGAGTGAAAACTTCAAGGCTACTGTGAGTTGGTGTAGCCGATTTATGGCTCGAAAAAATTTAGTTCTACGTGAAAAAACCAAAGTATCACAAAAACTACCAAAAGACTTGGATAGTAAATTGTTAAGTTTTCAAAAATATATTATAGAACTGCGAAAAAAAAGGAATATTTACTTTCGCAAATAGGAAATATGGATGAGACCCCAGTCATGTTTGACATGATCGGTAATAAAACAATTGATTTAAAGGGAGTAAAATCTGTCAACGTAACAACAACGGGACATGAGAAATCTCATTTCACCGTAGCCCTTTCTTGCTTAGCGGATGGAACGAAACTAAAACCAATGGTTATTTTTAAGAGAAAAACTTTTCCCAAATGTAATTTTCCAAACGGTATTTTTGTTCATGTCCACGAAAAAGGCTGGATGGACGAAAATGGTGTTAAATTGTGGGTAAAAAATGTCTGGCAAATCCGTCCTGGTTGCGTAAGAAAACCAGAAAGCCTTTTAGTGTGGGACATGTTTAGGTCCCACCTTACAGATAATACAAAAAAATTGTTGAAAGAATGTAACACCGATATGGCAGTTATTCCGGGTGGATTGACACCATTAGTTCAGCCATTAGACGTCTGCTTAAACAAACCATTTAAAGCCAATTTAAAAAAACAGTGGAACACTTGGATGTTGGAGGGCGAGAAAACCTTTACGAAAGGAGGACATATGCGTCATGCAAGTTTGGAAACAGTGTGCGAATGGATATTAAAAGCATGGGATGAAATTAAGCCTGAGATTGTTAGAAAATCATTCAAAAAATGCAGCATTTCAAATAATCTGGACGGATCAGAAGATGACTGTTTATTTATGGATGAGGGTAACACAGATGATGAAGACGAAACAGATTGTGATGACGTGCCTGAAGAAATAACGGAAGACGAATATAATGAACTATTTATGTAATAACGAAAATGAATAAAGTATATAGGTAAAGGTATGTTATTTCTTTAAAATAAAGTTTTTTTCTATATTAAATTTTTTTTAATCAATAATTTTTTATATTCGGTGTATACCGCGCACCCGTAAATTCCAATATTATTTTTTGTATTAAAAGTGCGCGTTATACGCCGGAATATACGGTATATATTTATGTACGCATGAGAGAGTTAATATTAACTTATGTTTTAATATATTGCAAATGGTTTGACACAAATCAGGATGATACAATTTTAATTAGCATAAAGGTAAATTGCAATGAGTTTACCAACTTTTGGGATAATTAAAACGAACTGGAGGCTTTTATAATTAACCTGAACTGCGAAATAACATTGGCGGTTTGCAAAGAGCCTACTTTTTCAATTAGCCTACGTGATGGATGCATTGATGACTGCAGCATGTTTTCATTTAGTAGCAATTAACTCTTGGAGACGTTGCGACATTGACTCGATAGATCAAATCATATATTCTGGATTTTCGTTTTGTAACGCAGACTTTGATAGTATTCTTGTTTCAATTTTGTTCATTTTTTTTCGTGCAGTCTATTTCATTTAACGAATCTTTAAAATATTCTAAAAATTTTCAATTTGATTCTTCAATTAAATTGAAAAATGACTGATGATTTTTATGCCAAAATATGCAACAATGTTTTGATTTTTCAGTATCAACCCCTTAACAATTTTCTACCTAGCACAAAGGGTCAATTATGCAAATTCGTACTAATGCATTGAAAAAAAAAATTAAGAGCTCAAACTCTTTTGTACTTGCAGACAAAATTGTAGAATTCAATTTAGAACTCATTGAATTTTTAGATTCAAAATAATATAGCAAAAAAAAAAAAAAAAAAAAAAACAACAACACATTTTGAGTTCTATTTTACAATACCATCTTATATTTTGTTTCCTTTTTAAATGTCAAAAAATTCGCAAAATTGAAAGTAGTATTGCAAAAAGACAAAATAAACTATTAAAAATTAAAATTACGTCAAAATCTGTAAAAAAAAAACTAAAACGCTTCTTAACGAATTTTAGTGAGAACATAAAATAAATCAACTTTAATGTTAGACAAGAAATCGACTTCAACATTTTATTTTTGTCATATATTTTTGCGTTCTTGTCTACACTTTCAATATAACCGCATATAGCTTGTATATTTGTGGTATGCGTGTATATTGCATATATTATAAAATTTTATGCCCATGTCCAAATATATTAATACTTTATGAAAGCGAGTTCGCATAGATGTCTCTTGTCTAATTGGCTGTGTTCAAAAACACTAACCCCGGTAATTTATTAAATTTATGACATACAAATATTTTATGAAACTAATTATAGTGTTGTTCAAAAGGTGCATCATGTTATAAAGCACCGTTGATAAAATTTGTATGGTTTTACTTTTAAAAATTTTTGTTAAATTCTGAAAAATATTTTTGAACTGATTTTATGCGCAATTTATTGCATGTTAGATTTTAATTTTCATATTTTTTAAAATTGTAGTACTAAGAATTTTTTAAAGAACAAAATGATGTTTTTACTTACATTTTTTTAAAAAAGAGATGGTTTTTAATTTTATTTCAATAATATACCATATTTTGATATTTCATAATAATTTTAACAAATGCGTTTGATTTTTTCGTCGTGATAGGTCTAGTTTTAATAAAAAAAATAGATTGCATTACGAAAAAGTTTGATATGGGGCAATCTCAAAAAGTGAGCAAGATTAAGAGAATAGGCAGATTAAGAGATTAAGCAGAAAAAATTATCAAGCCATAAGTTAAAAAATTATGCAGTTTAAGTATAAGAAACTAGAGAAAATTTTTATTTGTAAATAAATGTTCCTAATAATTTGTTCACAATTAATAGTTTAGTCGGAACTGTCAAGTATTAAATTGCATAGAATTTCATGTTTTACATATTAAAAGAATTAATTGAGAACAATTATTTAAAAATACACGACAACTTAAAACGCCAAACTAAAACGAATTGAAACTTTTAATGCTAAAAAAAAAAAATAAAAATAAAAAAAAAATAAATAAATAAATAAACAAAAACTTTTACAATTATGACTTAAACTGTGAGAATGAAAAATATACTTTTTCAAAGCAATGCTTCTATTCTTATTTTTTCTATTTTTTGCTCAATCCTTGAAGAACTGTTTACTAAATTTCTTCTTAGCTATTCCAAATATTCCTTTCTGTTTAGGCAAATAGAGCTGTCACTAGATGCAAACTGGTTTGAAGGGTGAAAATAAAACTCCCCTGTAACCGCACAACAAACACAAGCAAAACGAGCAGGCAGTCTATCTTCTTGGCGTAGCAAAAGAAAACCATCCAAAACCAAAAGTGCCTTTATTTTGTGGGTGAAAAGGAAAAGAATAAAAATAAAGTGAAAAACTTCTAGAAGACACGACTTCCCAACCCCTTCCTCTCTTTTGCAAAAGAAGAATGATTCGGGGTATAAATCACACCATCTCCCACGTGACGCGTCAGTCCTGAAAGAATGACTCCGATCAACACGTGGCCTGCAAAAAAAGTCGATAAAGCTACTCCATCCTCTTCAGCATCCCTTCTCGCATCCTCATCTTCAGCCATCCTTTGCCCAATCTGCATGCAAGGCTATTTTGAAGGAAAAATCGGACAGGGTCCTCTCTTCCTTCTTGATCTTCCGCATCCGTCATGGATGTCCCTTATGCATCCCTAGGTTCTTTTTCTGCTCTTGCTCCCACCAAGATAACAGTACGGTTTAAGAAGTTGGGATTGTGCGTAGCGTTGTCGATGTTAAAGAGAGAGAGAGATTTCTTCTCAATTTTCTTTTCTCTTCTTCTTTTTTCGATATCAGAATTTGTATGTTTTTCGAATGATGTATGTTTCTTGCGTATACTTTTCTATTTCTCCTTTGGTAAGATAAGGTTTCTCGTAAAAGTGTTTGAGCTATTTTGTGATGTATATATTATGTTCGCGATTTAAGAGAAATGAATCATATATATATATATATATATATATATATATATATATATATATATATATATATATATATATATATATATATATATATATATATATATATATATATATATATATATATATATATATATATATATATATATATATATACAATATATACAATATATACAATATATACAATATATACAATATACAATAGAATTTATAGGTTCTGTCGAAGTACTCTACCAAATATAAACATTTAAACGTGTGATTATGATTTATTCTTCATGCCTTAAATAAATGAAAAACTTTTGTGACAAAAATGGAAATAAAAATTAAGTCATCACAGAATTTTTTTTTTTTAATATTTCAGGTATAATACTAGTATTTCTAATTTAATTAAAGAAAACGTGTGCTACACACCAAAAAAGAAAACTTTTCCTTTCTGTCAAATATCTCACTTTACAATATGGGAATAAGAAAAAAATATGTTCAGGATGTTTTTATTCAATGGTTTAATTACAAAGCGCAAAAAATAGAACACTTTAGCAACCTTTGATTAAATTAGTGAATTTTCCTGTAAAAGATATGTTCTTAATAATTTAAGGAGTTAATTTTAAGTATGGTTCTTAAAAAAAGATTTTTATTTTATTATGTCAGATTGCTAGCAGAGTTTAAATGTTTGATTTTGGGGAGAATTTCACTGTCAGCCATATTTTTATTAAAAAATTGACGCAACGAAAAATAAAAGTCATTAATTTATAATAATAGCGAAACTTAATTGTTTTCTAAACTTCATTAAATTTTAATTACCACAGCTTAATTACGTTCTAATAAATAAAGAAAATCTGTACGACTGTATAATAATGCTTTTTATTCATGACTTATATTTGAATGATGATATCAAAAATATCGGAACTGGGATCCATACACAAATCACCGTAAGCGAGTTATTATTATATATCACTTTTATGATGCAATTGCTGAACTTGCTTTTGTAACCAGAGATGAAAATTGCGCTCAATTTTCAAATAAATGTTTTTGCAATATTATTTATTAAGCGTTGATACACTTGAAGGCTGTTTGAAAGATTTTAATAAGTTTAAATGGTATGCATTACTTAATAATGGAATACCTATCGTGGATGTACACTGTTAGAAATTTCTTGGTAAAAATAGTTCAATAGCAATTCATTTAATTGATATTTTACTATATTAAAAAAAAATCAGTCAAATAACCATGAAAAAGATTATATTCAAACTATTTAAAGATGAGAAAAACGTTTATTGATTTCTATGTCCGTTTAAGTTTATATTTTTATGGTTTAGAAACTATGTTATTTGTAAATGGTTACAAAACAGTATAATTTTGTATTCATGGATTTTTAACTGTACCAGTTGTAAACGGTATCAAAAGCCTAAAGGTAAACACATGTTCCTTACCATAAATTTTATGGTTAATCATATGGACAGACTGCTGACGGTTATTTTACTATAATTTCAGAATGAAAATGCTAACAGTATATTATATAGATATTTTGTAAATGGCATACCTATATATCTAATTGGAAGTGTTACTATTTAACTAATTATCCGACAGATGGACAACATAATAAAAATATGCACATTATTTATTAATTTATTTTAAACAAACCATAATTTGCAAAGCATAATTTGCCCTAAATAGTATTGTATTTTTGAAAAAAATATCGAAAAGTGATGAAAATTTACTCTCGTTATCGTGTGAGCTGTTTATTAGACGAGTTTTTAGTTACGTAGAGTAGTAAAACTGTTAAATGTTTCTGATTAAAAGTAAGGTATCTAGCATATATGAATGTATTTTCGAACATGTGCGATATTTTAATAACATGGTCGGAGAAAAAGGAATACAATTATTCCAAAATTAAATCTTAAACCTTTCCCTTCATGCATTCGAAAGGAAAAAATCACTCGATTTATCATTCGTTCAATCACGATTCTTAATAATGGTTGGCTATATTACGGACTGATGAAACGAAATACTAACTTAATCCATTCACAGAATTCATTCCCTCTATCGAGACATTTAAATTTCAAACAAGATAAAATCAGCGAAACACTTCTTATAAAGTAAGACACTACAACCAGAAACTAAAGTTTTTATTAACATAAACTTCAGTGTGCATTATTCTGTATCAATTCATCGTAGTGATTATCGTGGATTCCAATGTATTAATACACACATTCACGCTGCTGTGTTGGTCACTGACAGACCAGTGATCACGACCAACTAATCAAGTGAAGAGGCAAATGCCGATTAACCAGGAATCGTGTAAGCCAGGAAACAAGCGTCCCTCAAGGAAATTACTCCTGATTACAGTTAATGATTACTCACGAAGAGAGATTACAAGCGTGAAACACGGTATCTCTCAGCAGAGTTCGGGAATGGTAGCGAGCAAATAATACTGTAGTTTAGACCAGAACGGATGATGGATGGCCTTTCCTTCATCAAGTCTCAATCAATTGAATTTTTTTTACAACAGGTATTTAAATACTTCGACTTTTTTTTGTAATGAAAAATAAAAATAGGAAGATTTCATAAAAAAAAAGAAGGAAATATGGAGCCGCTTGTAATACTTAACTTTTTTAACTTCTTTTTGTAAAAACTATTTTCTTCAATTTGTAATTTTGATTTTAAAATTTACATAATGTAGAAACGGAATTATATCGTTTAAATATTGTTATTGAACAAGATATCCTGAAGAAATTATAATTTTTATTATAAATTTATTAGTAATTATAATTTTTAAATATGCAAATTTAAAAATATTTAATAAGTTAAAGCA
Source organism: Parasteatoda lunata (assembly GCA_949128135.1). Classification (NCBI taxonomy): domain Eukaryota; kingdom Metazoa; phylum Arthropoda; class Arachnida; order Araneae; family Theridiidae; genus Parasteatoda; species Parasteatoda lunata. The sequence continues at coordinate 40,515,782 of OX421970.1, read as the reverse complement.
ATAGCAATCAATATTTTGGGTACGTTATTGAATTTTTTTTTACCATAATGCAATTACATAATAACCTTCCTATTATATCCTCTTCATTTTTGCACGAAAAAAGTATACATTTCAAAATTTGTTTTAGTTTTTTAACTTAAAATTCAAAAATGTAAGAATCTTTTCGAGTTAAGATGTTCTTCCTCTCCCGCCTGAACTCTATTGTTGAAATAGTGGAGAAAGGGAGGATAAATTCTACACATTCTTATATCCTTTTTTTTATTTTTACAAATAAACTGAAGATGAATCTTTACTCTATTTGGCAGTATCTTCCGATACATGTAAAATACAAGTTTGCCACCGAATCAGAATTTGAGATGTAAAGAATATGGTATTTGCCATTCTTTATTAAATTTATTTGACAAAATTATGTCAATACAATTCTGAAATCAGCAGTTTTTATTAGGTAGTTAAAAACATATAGTTTCCCCCGTTTTTAGATTTTTGATAAGGATCTTTTTTATGCAATTATATTATGCATCCAAATATGTTTTCATCCGTTTAAACAGTAATAAGATTAAATTTTAAGACTAAAAACTGAGAACGTGTAGTTTTAAATTACTTACTCAAAACCATGAATCGCATCATTTTATTGTTTTAAAGTTTTGAGGAAAAAATCATAGAAGTTCTTAAAACTATCAAAAGATGTTTTTTTTAAACTAGTAAAGCGACTCTGTTATTTCCTACCTTTTTGAAAAAGGTATTTTGCCGTCTAATAACACTATATAATCAAAGATTTGTTAAGTACAAAAAGCACCAAGAAAACGCAAATCAAAAACTTAACCTAAAATCCAAGATGTTGAGGATAGAGGCCTCTTACGCATAAGAGTTAGCGCTAGATATTTAGTTAAATAAAGTTAAGAATTTCCCCACGTTTTCAAACATCGTAAAAAGTTATAGGAAAAATATATAATAAAAACCCAATTAATTGAAAAATAATTCTATCAGAAGCTTTTTCACTACTCACGTACCAATTTTTATTCCTATTTAAGAAGTTTATTAAAAAGGGATCACACTAATTTCTTTTATATTTTACGAAACATAAATTGGATCTACAACAGACTACATACTAATGAAAGAACGAAGGTTTAAAGCTTTTTTACCACTAGATTGGAAGTGACTGTGTGGCTGGGGACTCCGTTTGTCTGGTATTTGGTTTCTCTGATAGAGATTTCATTTGTCATTAAGATGGCTACTATGAAGCACAAAGCTATCTGAATTCCTGAGTTTTCTAGAAGTGTTTCGACTGTCCAAACATTCCGTGATCATTTGATCTCACAATATAGATTTTTTCCTGTGGTACTATGTACAATAGTTAGTTTACGTCAGACCTGTACCAATAAATTATGTCGATTTGCGGAATTATGTCACTACTGTCGCGTACTCAGTAAAACAAGGCATGTTTTTTAATGTGTGGGACGAGATTTGTGACCACTTAGATTTTTATCGTCCTGCAAAGAAGGGATCACATAGAGCATGTATAGCCTGTGTTTAAAAAAATATGTTGAACGATCAATGTTTCATTTGTACATATATATCCATGCCCAATATATACCCATGCTCATTTGTGTATAAACATGCCTTGTGTATATATGTCCATTCTCAATTTATATTTCATAAATAGAAGAAAATTAAATTGAGAACATCTTTTTGAATAATCCTGCTAGCAGGTGTTAAAGAGGCAATCCTTTTCGGATTTATTGCTATCAATGTTCAACCCCACTCATCGTGATATGGAAACAAACCTAGAAGAAAAACGGAATCATGTATCAAGCTTTTGGATTTAGTTTTTTTTATTTTTTTATGTAGAAAACCTTAATTTTGGTGGCCTCCGCAGAAAAACAACGAGAACATCCCGCGGTTTGCTCTAAGATAAGAAGATCACTTATCCGTTAACCACTAAGAATATTCATCGATTATTCCTCGATATGATATAATAATATCTTTTCAAATATTTTATTAACAACCTAAATTTTATTGAACTATAACAGTTATCTCAAATATTGCACTCAGAAATGAAATAAATTATTTATAAATTTGTGACTTTGCAAACACAACTGAAGTTAAATTTTATCTTAGTATAAATAATGCAAATGTGTGTTATTTATTTAAGGCTATATGTTTTAAGTAAAAATAATATCCTTTTATAATAAAATTAAAAAAATGGTAATTTTATAATAAAATTAAAAAAAAATTAAAATTAAAAATTAAATCTAAAAATAAAATAATTTTTTTTCCCACGGCATTATTAAAGTTTATTGATACACCCTAATATTCACTTTTCTTAACAAAAAACAGTTTTTGCTGTTAGTTTCACTACTCCAGTTAGCTCACCAGTTACTAAAATAGATTAATCTAGTATTGATACTCATGTTAATGCAGTATATAGTTCTCAACATTTTAATAGTACTCAGATAGTAAACTTATCTATCCTAATTAAATTTTAAAAAAATGTAGTATCTACAGTAGTTAAGATGTTAAAAGGAATATTAAAATTCATCCTATACTAGAGAACTCCATCCCCTGGTCCAATTCCCAATTATTTCTTCACAATTACATTTTGCTTGTTCACAATCAATTTGCTTTCCAAATCATTTTACAGTAATTTTTTACAGCGTTGCCACTTAAATATGTATTAGAAAGAATCGTATTTGCTTACGATTCCCACTCCTAAATATTTCCCTTTGGATATTTTGAAACCGTTTACAACTACTATGATTTAAAAACCTTAAATACAAAACTAAAGGCATGGTTTCAAAACTAGCAAAACTAGCTCAAGATTCAAGCTAACTAGGTTCAAGGCAAAACTAGCTCAAAGTTCAAGCTAACTAGGTTCAAGGCAGAACTAGCTCAAGGTTCAAGATAACTAGGTTCAAGACAAAACTAGCTCAATGTTCTAGATAACTAGGTTCAAGGCAAAACAAGCTCAAGGTTCAAACTAACTAGGTTCAAGGCAAAACTAGTTCAAGGTTCAAGGCAAAACTAGCACGTTTTCAAATCATAAAAAAGAAATCTAACTGGTTATTGGAGCTATGCTTTTCGTTAGGTAATGAGAATTAGAGTTAAGTTTTGGTTGAGTTGTATTTTTTATCAAATGAACCGTGAGACGTGGTTTAATTAGTTTACATGGTTGCTTCACCTATCGGAGGATTGAGGAGTACCAGACTTTTTGCGTTAAACAACTTCATGAATCTGCCATCTATGTGAATGAGAGTATCGTATTCAAATAGTCTAGTTTCACAAATTTGGGAGTGCAGTACACTGGATGCTCTTAATGTGTTGAAGGGAATGGGGAAAATATTGTGATGTCAATAATGGGACACGAACCCCCGTACTGTTGATCATGCGATTGACAGATTAGCCTTATCTGATAATATTTACCCGTCTGTAAGGAACTAAGTGGCTTCATTAGGTAAACCTTGTTAGCTCGATAAAATTTTGAATGCTTAACCGTATTAATTGAGAGCAGTTAATAAACGGTTTTCCTTTTTTAAAAAAGGAACAATTACATTTAAGTCTAGTAAATGTTCATAATTATTAGCCAAAAATTATGGCAATATGTAATATGTATGCGTTTTTGTTTGTCATTAAATAAATTAAAATTATAAATAATGATTAGCATTAACAATTCATGATTAGGACACTTTTTATATCATAAATATCACGCGTTTAATTTGAAAATAAAAATCGCAATGAACTCGAAGAAATGTTCTTTTAATTTTGAAAACTCGTGCATCCAATATATAAGATTCAGACTGAAAATTGAAAGTCATAAGAAATGTGTTACTTTTATAGCTTTCTTTAAGTACGCATATTTCAGTCACCTGTTTTCTATTGATTTAAATGAAAGAAAAGGATCAGATTCTACACGCATTTAAGTTTGTAAAACATATACAAATATTGTAATTTCTTTTTGTTTCCAACGAAACACAGAAGCGAAAAAAAAAAAAAAAGAACCGAATTATTCTTGCCCCTTGCGACTTTATGTCTGAACTTTATTCGTTGGGTTATCTCTATATAATTCACTGCTTCTATTTCAAGAGTTATCTTAATTTTTACTTTTGAAGTTGACAGTTGAAGCATTGTTGTAGTTAACAGAAAGAAACAAAATTTAACTCATGATTGCAATACTATTCACTTTATTCATATTCTAACTAACTATTCAAAGCATTTAATATTTAACTTGATTATTTTAGTTTCATTTCCCAAACTCAAGTTTTAGGTACTAGGTAAAAGCTATTAGATCATACCTTGGTCAAATTTTTCTAATAGCATTTTAAAAAAGTGTCTTAACATCATTAATACGGAACTCAATTTACTTCTTCAAAGCATAATGGTTATGAGATTGTTAGCATAAATATAGACTGCAGTGAAAAAACCCCCAACAAATAAGAACATATTTTTATTGGGGTCAGTGAATTGTATGATATGGGCAGCCAATTCGATGATCGAAATGGAAAATTACAGACCAGTGAATGACTCAATATTGTTTAGAATACTTTTCAACAATTGAAAAACTTTTTTTTGTTTCATTTTTATAACTCTGAACTGTCAGTTATCCTGCAAGTCTTTTTTTTTTTTTTCTTGTTGGCAGCAAATAACTATACAGATAGTGCAAAACCCATGAACCTTTATAGGTTAGTACATCGTCTAAGCTTACTATATCGTCATTATGTATAGTCTTTTTCATCTTTTTTATTACATTAATATAATACATGTTAATTATTAAATAGATGTCATTTACAGATGAAGTAGCAAACTAAAACAATATGTTTCGATCTGTAACTAGTGTAATTTAATAATTACTATTTTAAAACTATGCATGCATATCTGCAATTTGTTTTTATTCTTAAGAATTTAAAAGCGTTAATTAATTTCAAGATTAATACTTTTTCGGAAAAATAATGATTGCGAAATTTTAAAACTCTAATTTAAAAGACATCAATTGACAATGCATCATTAATTAATTTTAATGCGAAAAAGATAAAGTTTCATAAGTAATTACAGAAATTCATCATTACTGTGGCATCGAAAAACTAAAAAGTGAAATAATGATGTTAACAATTATAAATGCCCATCCTTAACTAAATCCTAACTTACCTGGTAGAAACAGATAAGCGAAAATGTTCAACTTAAATTCTTTGCATAAAATGTTGAAGGGGAAAAAAAAAAAAAAAAACGTTTATCGTGTCATTTACTGAAGTTTTGTAATTTATGAACCTAAAATTGTTTCAAAAATAATGTGTTGATTAAAAAAAGTTTTAATCAGGATTCAACTTTCTTCATCCTGGAATTTATAATTATTTTTTTTTTCCGATTTACATTCTTTAGAATGAAATGAAAATCTGATGAGGGTTGAAAAATTTTCTCCTCGATTACCCGCTTTTCTCCTATCCGATGTTAATGAAAAGGAAAACTTGCAAACGTTCCAATTTCGCACCTGACTTCGTTAAAAGCATAACTTTTCGACGCAGCGTCACTTTTTTCCCCCTTATCATTTCCCTCTTTCATTCTCTCTTTTCTCCCCACCCAATCATTTTTAAAGGTAACTTGGCGAGATTTTAATTTTTGAAAGCTGAAATCAAAAACACTGGAGGGAGTAACGGTGGATCAATAGTTGCCGAGGATTGTTTTTGGCATTTGGCGAGCCGTTTGAAACAGTTGCAAACATTTTAATTTTATGGATAAATATTTCCAGTAAAAGATGATTCAAAGAATTCTTCATATTCATTCTTCTCTTTGCATCAAATTTTCAGCTTTCTTGATAAACTCGTTAAAATGTGTACCAGAGCTCAAACTCTAATATTAGCATACAAATTAAGAATTCTGACATTGCATCTTCTGCCTCGGTGAACAAACCAACCTTCGAAAGCAAGCTTAGCGCTCTATATATCCCCCGAGGACTGGTTTAGAAAGTGAACTTATTATGCGCCAAGGTACAGCAATTTAAATTAAAAGCCTTTGACAAAATTTGAGATTAATGTTTCTCAGTGGTCCCAGAAGAACATGCAGCTTGCACAAGAGTTTATTTTTAGATGGTATGCATACTTGCATTTTAGCATTATTACTCCTCAAACTCATCCAGCATATTATATCTCATGTTTGCTTATAAAGATTTAATTTAATTTTCAGTTGTTTATATAATTAATTTAAATATATTACTTTGGGAATTAACGTCTTAGTACTAACGAAATGTTTTAAAACGAAGTAATATTTAATTTTAAAAATATTTTTTTCTTCTGTTTGTAACTTTAAAACAATGACACATTATGAGTTTATACGATATATAAGGATAAGTGGTTGTTGATAGGGAATTTAAACAAAATCGTTTTAAAGTTTACGCTATCAATAGCGTCTAATGCTTTCTTTAAGTTTATGCAGTGTTTTCGGTTTTGGTATTTTATAAAGGGTGTCTTCGACTTGTGTGCGGTAAGTGATTTTCCATTGATTACTGGAGCACCAAGATTCCTGCACGGAGAAAAAAAATTCTAGAATAATTACCGGACTCTAGGTTAATGACATTTCTGGTAAAAAACAACAACAACATATTTCAAGTTAATAAAACCGGAATTTACGGTATTTAAAGCATTAATTTAGTAATTTTTCCTCTCATATAACACAGTTTTAATGGATATTCAGTTTTTTAAAATTGGGGTTCAAATATTAGTTATCATTTAAGAAGAAATACAAAACATAAAAGTAAATTTAACCGAATAAATGGTTTTCATGAAATGCTCTAAGGTATCATCATAAAATTACCTAATCTTACCATAATTATCGAATTTTATTGCATATTATAAAACCATATATTATTCTTAATTTTACTAAATCGATTCAGTAAAACACAATTTCAAAATTTTAAGATTTAGATATAATCTTTTAAACACAAAAAATGTTACCGACCTTTTTGGTATTCTCATAGACCAAGAAACAGGGTAAATTTTACTATATTTTGGTAGTTTTGACCAGTATTTTTTCTTTCAGTGTGGAACTAATTTTGCAAAACTCAATTTGTAAAATTAGCATTTTTTTGGGTGCTCTCAAGTACAATTAGTGTGCACATGAGTGGATTAGTGTTGTTTGAGCTTATATTCTGAAATTTGCGTTATCCAAATAATATGCCATTATGAGTCTTTTAACGACAGTTGTCTGTGAGTTGGTAAGGTTTAATTTTAAAAACACTATGGAAAAAAGAAATTGAAAACATTTAATCTTAACCTAGTTTCCAAAAATTAAGAATTATACTGAATATAATAATTTAAAAGCTGTGGTAAATATAAAGAATTAAAAATGATAAGAATGAAAATGAAATACGTTAAAAAAAAATTATAAATCTGGAAATATTGATTAATATTTATTGCATTTTTTAAAAATTTATTTGTACTTCAAAATAAAACCAGGAATAATTGAAAGAATCAAATCCGCTTATTTTCCCGACATTTGGTTGTCCAATAACTCAAAAGTCCGATTCCGTTCCCCCAACACGCATGCTAGCCCGACAACTCATTTTCCCGACATGTGCATTTCCCCGGCAATCTATTTTTCTGACATGTACACTTTCCCGACAGTTCATTTTTTCGGCAGATACGTCTGCCTGATAGGACTGGCAAGTAAGGAAAATGAGTATAAGACTCTTTGCTGGCAGCTGTTTAATCTTTTAAATACGGCTGGGTTACTTATGACAATAAAGTGCAAGCGATAACTAATGACTGTTTACATCGTAGCTGTTTATGTTGTAAACATTTCCCTCTACTTAATAAAGGACTTGGGACCTTCCAGAATTATAGTTTACACTGTCAAGCGACATTTAATAATTGCTTATGACGTAAACCTTTCCCCCTACTTTAAAGAGGACTTTGAACCTTCCAAATATAGATAATTCTGTGTAGCATAAGAAGGTTGGCAAATGCACTGCCGAAGAAAAGAGTTTCAGTCAAACGAATCTGTCTGACAAACGTTCTTGTCGGGAAAATGAGCTGTTGAGCTAACGTACCTGCCATGCAATAGAGCTGTCGGGCAACCGGTTGTCAGGAAAATATACCACATCCCAAAAAATACTCAAAATGTTATTTGTATGTAGAGCAGTAAAAGCGAAACGATGTCAGGAAATGAGAAAAGGAAATAAAATAATTAATAAAAGTTTTACATTTTTCAAGATGAATAATCACAGGAGTTAAATCAAAATGTTAGTTTTTCTATAGGCTATCAAATTTTAAGGTGCATAATTTTTTAGCATCATTTCAAACAATGAGGTTTTACATGGCAATGTATGAAATTTAACCAGAATTAGTGGCAGAATCCTCGAGAGGTATCAATGAAACTTGATGTTTTGTAATTAAATTTTACGCGGTGTAAAATGTATAACATAAGTTATTCATATTAAAAAAAATCATTCAATCGGTAATAAATTAAATTTTAAAAAATAGTGATTTTGTGCACAGGATTATCTTTAGAGAAATGAGTTTTTTAATTGCATAAAAATTTTTATATTCGTTTAAGTAATTACAGAATATTAACAAAATACGAAAATTTTTTTTTTTTGTATTTTATTTTGTCCAATCATCATCCATACAAAATTATTTAAGTGTTTTAGTGCTACGTGTTTTCATTCTTCGCTTTATATTTTTTGACTTTTTATATTACTCGTATAAGTATTAAAGTTCGTTCTAAAGAATAGAGCATCATCTAATTATTGAATTTATAGAGAAAACTTTCTTTTCTTATAAATTTAAGTCCTGGATTTTTCTAAATACGTTTAATTTTATAATATTTAAATATAAAACAAGTATAATTTATTTGCTTGAATACATGAAGGAAATGGACTCGAAAATTACACGCAATTTCATGTATTGAGTTTTAGAAAGATGAGTTAGAAGGATTTATTAAATTTTCTTGAAAATTTCATAGAAATTATCTTACTTGAAGAATACATGTTTTATTTATTTATGCAAAAAATGCAAAACAAAACAAAAATCAAGCTTTGAATTACGTGTGGAGGATCTCAGAACATTGGAACCTTTCCAAGAAAGGAATTTAATTTGGAAATTTTTTTCATAACTTTAATAGAGAATGGGTGCAGCTTTTTATTTTCATACCTTCATTTAAATTCATAAGCACTCTTATAAAAACAAATTCATGTTTACATAATCCATTAGGAACCTCACAAAAAACACCAGCAGAACAAAAATTTTTTTTTTACTATCTTAAAGTAATTGTACAAAGTTAATTTAAGTTTTTAAATCTGAAAATGAAGTTTAAGAGTTTTTCAGTTTCCCACGAATTATTTTATACCAGGAACCTTAATTAAAACAAACTTGTTTTAAAATTATTTGTAATAATGCAGATTTATACACTTATTACTTGAAAACACTTATAAGTGTTCGCAAGTTATTATTTAATCGATTTAATATTCATGCATTTGTAAGAGGATAGAAATGTCACTTATCATTTAAATAATGACTCAGTTGAAATTTTTGAGAAAATAGTTAAAATTTGTAAAAACAATATCATTGCCAGCTTTGCAACTAAATACCGGTTTTCCAAAAGATGCCAGATTATTTGAAAAAATCAACTAAATTAAAAACGGAAGGCGGTAGAAATGTATGGTTCTATACGTTCTGATTAGAGGTTTATTCTAACCAAATTTCAAAATTTGTTATGTAGCTGCCCCTCAATAGATGGTGTTGCTAATATAATAAAATAAAATTTTCTAATAAACAGCTGTTTGGAGCAAATACTTGACGCAATCTAAGAGCACCAATTCATGTCTGTGTAAATAATTAAGTTGAAATGATCTGACTCACATCAGAAAACGTTATTTTGTGCTTTTCTAAGTCAGAAGCGCCATCTTTTGACGAACTTAATAAGTGGTTTTACAAATTTGAAAAAAGTGGTTTAGCCAAAAAAGATCTAGTTTCATAAACAGAACACAGCAAATTGCACATCTCTATTTTCTTTAGTTTTCTTTTAAATGATTTATGAAATCATTGGTCTTTTTTGGGCCACCATAACTGTTTTAGCAAATTAGCTTTCTTAGAATGAATGTCTTAGATTCGATTTCTTCGACTTTCAAAAAATATTTATTATACAATCAACAAGGATTTTCTTTTAATTTTGTAAGTTTGTTTCATAGTTTTGTGGTTTAATCAACATACTAGGTTCAAGTACCAAATTCAGTGACTTAGCGAACCTGTAAACTTCTATGTATATTCAATGTATTCTCAGTAATCGATTTCCTGAAGTATAACAAACTGAACTGAATTTCAATTGAATGAAATGTATATATACCATCGTAAAATTTTGTTCTTTCTCTCTTTTGCTCTTTGCTTTACGTCGATTCTTTTGTTCTACTATTTTGATTATAATTATGGATGTTTTTAATTTAGTTGTAAAAATGTTATTTAAGTTATGTTTAAATTTCGCTCTTCTCCTTTTTTTTATATCTTTGACGATTGACTTATCTAAAATGAAGAATTAAATGGACGCTACCTATCTCGTCAAAGTTTTACCTGCTTGAATTGCTTTGGCAATAATGCTTTAAAATACAACAATAAACAATAATGGACTAACTAATATAGCTGTTCCCTTATTGCCTTTTTATTTAAAAGTGTATGGTACAAACACACATACGACTTTTTTATTAAAAAGTTTATAAAAAACAGAAGTTTCTAGCAACAAAAAGAAAATGGATTTTCTTTTCTTCGCAAGAAGACTCGAATTCAAATAATGTAATTCATGAAGTAGAATTTGAAACTTAAATCTGTAATTTGAAGAAACATTTTTTTGAGGGAGAATATTGGATGATAAGTGTAAGATAAGAAGGAAATTGTTAGAATCTTGGTAGTCATTTTTTATACAATGATGAAAACCAAACATAAATAAATATTAAATAAGCTGCACCAAAACAAAATAAAAAATTAATTAAAATTAAAAACCTGATAAACAATTAAATAAAATATTCAATTTTAAATTTCATTGAGGAAAAATTTTACAAAAAAAAAGAAATTTATCTATTTTAACTCCTTTTTTTTTCGGTATAGAAAACTTATAACTATTGTTATAAGTTTTCGTTAGAGTTTTTTAATGTCACGAAATCAAATTCGTGAAATTCTTAAGCCTGTTAGTCAAATGTGCTGAAGTTTTTAATCAAATCTTGCTGAAAGCTTAAAAATATTAATGCCTTTAGACAGAAGACAAAACTACTTGAAAATAGAATATCGCATTTGCGATAAATCTTCTTTATCACTCTCAAATCTTCTGGCTCTTATAATATCCAGAGAACATTTTTACGCTCTGACATGTTATAAGTGTTAGATTAAGAAGGAAATTTTTAAAATCTGGGGGTCATTTATACACCATGATGAAAACAAAACATAAATAATTATTAATTAAATTACAACAAAATGAAAAATAAATAAAATTTAAACGAATAAATATATTTGATAAATAATTAAATAAAATAATCAAATTTAATTTTTTAAATAAAATATTCCCTAAGAAAATAAATTTATCTAAAACTTACATTAAATAAAAAAAGTCTAAAAAATCCAACAAGCAAATAATTAAAAAATAATGCCAATTTGATTATTTTTATAAAATTCCAGGAATGTTGAGGATTAACTCTTTTTCAGTATAGCATAATTACAACTATTATTAACGTAACGAATCTAATCTTTAACGTAACAAAAGTAAATTTTTAAAATTCTCAAGTCTGTTAATCAAAAGTGCTGTATTTGTTATTCAAATCTTTCTAAAAGCTTAACATTAAATGCCTTTAGACAGAAGACAACATTTCGTGCAAATAGAATATTTCATTTGCGATAAATCTTCTTTATCACTCTCAACTCTTCTAACTCTTATTAATATCAAGAGAACATTTCTGCGCACTGCGACGAGATAAATATCAGAAAACTCATTTAAAATAATCATTGCGTAAAATTAGGGCAATTAAAATCTACTTAATGTATTAAGAGTAGCAGAAATAACCGAACATAAGTCAACGAACTCCCACGCTCTCTTGACACATTCTTATTGATGTTGATAGAAGGTTTTTAAATGCACTTCGCAGGCACACTTCCCCAGAGAGAAACCTTGATGCAATGCTACTTTCCACAAATTGCAAACGTAAATAAGGACCTCCAGTACACTAATTCCCCCAAGACGGAAATCTCATTCAAAAATGTGTTCTCTCCAACCTTCATCCACAAGCCTTCAACAAGGCAATATTTTCTCCATCTTCAAGTTGCCTCCTCTACAACAGGAGGGCAGCCTGGTTTCTCCACACAAGCGTTGAGGAGCCTTGTTAAAATTACCTCAACATGGGCTCCAACTCCCCGGAGCTCCTCTTGAATCCGGGAATCTTAATGAAGCGTTCGTGCGACCTGAGGTACAGAAACTCCCTTTTCCCTTCTTTTCAACTGCTGTTCTAATTAAAAAATAATCATGAGGAGCGAAGTTGCGTTAAAGTAGAACATTGCCCAGCGAGTGTGGGGTGCCCAGGGACTTATTCCAAAACCGAACTCATAACCACACAGAATTTGTACACGCGGCGGCCCTTCTGCGTTAAATATGTCATCACAGGGGCATTTTACGCTTAATTTATTTTGGGGGGGTTGCTTAAATCTGTGGGGGAGAGAAAAATAAGGGGGAAATGTTTACACCATTTTCTGCTTGATGAAAAGAGAACTGGTTTGCAATAGAATGGTAGCTATTTTAATACTTTTGCCCTTTCACTAAAAGTTATATTAATAATGGTGACCAAAAAGGAATGTATAGAGAGAATTAATTTGCACAATCTGAAAGATCACTTCAATGATTTCACATTCAATAATTTTGATTTACTTGATGGATTAATTCTAAATCAACACCAAAAGATATTGAAAAAAAAGTCATATTTAAGCAAACAAGGGTTTTAAATTTAAATTCATACAAACGCAACCATATTTATTACAAGAAACTTTTTATTAATTATTAATTAATATATTAGTTAGTTGAAAAGCTATATTAAAATGTATATAATAACAGAAATTAACTTTTCTTATTTGACACTAACTTTTTTTTAAATGACACTAGAGATAATGTTAAGGAAAATGTCAAGAAATGATATGGAATTGATTGAAGATTTGTACAAAATTGAATTCGACTTAAATTTTAAACTAAATTAAACGTAAATTTATTTTAAAGTAAAATGTATTTAAATATAGAGGCGTTATTTAGCCCAATTAGTCGATGAATAGGGAAGAACTGGCAAAAAATCGTGGAAGTTGATGAAACAAGGATCGAGCAATTTTGATTGAATTTTTGCCGTCGTACATTAGTTGCATAATATGAAACTAGTTGCAGACTCTTGACATGTTAATTGGAGATGAATGGTGGACAGCATAGGCTACCTGTTTGTCAACACCAGCGTTTTAAAAAAAATATAATAAAAAGTTAATATAAAAAAAGTTACGTGGACAGGGGTACGATGGTGCTGCATCAATGAGTGGAAAAATTAAAGCCCACGTAAGAAGTATTGTCCCATCAGCACTCTATGTACATTGCTCTGCTCATAGCCTCAATTTGGCCGCATCAAATTCATGCGAAATAACTGGCATTGGAAATTGCTTAGGGACAATTAAAACATTATACGACTTTTTAAATACACCAAAAAGACAGTATGTCCTATCTTCAGCAATAGAGGAGATGGAAACCAGCTCTAAGAGGGAGAAAATTAAACAGCTATGTGCAACCCGTTGGATGGAAAGATACGACTCAGTAATCGCTGTGGTGGAACTTTGCGAGCCTATCGTTGAAACTCTTCAAAAAATATCAGAATGGAAGGATAAGGAATCAGCTACTCAAGCTAATTCTTTACTGTGCACAGTATCTAATTGCCAGTTCGTAATATCTCTTTTATGCATTTACAAAGTTTTCACCATAACAATCCATCTTTGTAGATACCTACAAAAAACAAGCATAGATTTGATAGAGGCAGTGAGTCTCGCAGAAGATGTTATGAAAGAACTAAAATTAATGCGTGAAAATTCCACTGAAACATTCTCTGAAATATTCAGCTCTTCTTCTCTTATGCTCACAAGCATTGGATCTTCCATACAAATCCCTAGAATAACGGGACGACAGAAAAATCGCGCAAATTTTCCCTCATCGACACCCGAAACATATTTCAGAGTTAGTGTATTTATTCCATTTATAGAAAATTTTATAACACAATTAGACTTAAGATTTGTATCGCATCGTGATATTTTGAAAGGATTTCAGTGCCTTCTTCCTGCCGATCCTTTCATTTGCCAACCTTCAAACATAAAGGCTTTTGAAGCACTGGAATTTTACGCTCAAGATTTGGATACCTGTAAAGAAAGCCTTAAGTCTGAACTAAAACTCTGGTATAAAAGATTGAAAAGGATTAGTGAAGACGGAGGTAGTGTTCCATAAACTGCTGCGGATGCTCTTGGAATGTGCAATAAAGATATAACACCAAACATTTTCACATTCCTAGAAATATTGGTCGTTCTACCTGTTTCAACGAGTGCAAACGAAAGATCCTTTTTGACTTTACGCCGTTTAAAGACTTATTTACGCAATTCAACGGGTAATAATAGAATGAATGGATTGGCACTCTTAAACATTCATAGAAAATTTACCCCAGATATTGAAGACATTTTAAATGAACATGCAAAAAAACCTCGTCATTTGGATATTACTGTATAAATCAATAAATTTTTAGCGTGTTTGTGTACTGGTTTAATTCCCTATTTGTTGGTAAGTTATTTTTTCTTATTTTTTGGTCAAATTTATTGGTTTTCTATAGAATATTTAGATTCATACGGTTATTATTTAGGTAGCTGTTACATTATGAACAGTTTTTTCTATCTTGATTAATTCCTACTTTTTAATAAACATAAAATATTTTACCTCTTATTATAAAAAAATAAATTATGTTCTTAAACTTACGAAATCAAATTAAAATTTAACTAAACAGTGTTGTCTAAATAAAGAATCAAAATTGTTTAGCTGTCTAAATTAGGGAAATAATAGTGCTTTTTCACATACTCGAATTTCTTTTAGTAGTTTCAGAAAATTATGAACACCCCCCTTGAAAAAATTCTGCGTACGCCACTGACCTTCAATAGCCAATTAAACCTCATGGGTGAGGTCCAAAGGTCCAAATTATTATTTTTCCCTATCCATTTCTTATGACTTTTTTCTAAAACCAAACACGTAACGTTAACATGATAAAAATTTGAGCTAGCAAATCGAATAGTAAAAAAAAAAGTTTAAAAAAAAGTAAAAGAGCAAAAATTTGCCCAATTATGGTCATTATTCCCTACAGGCATACTTCCAAAAAATTATTTACCAAAATATAATATTTTCATATTAAAAATTATTTGTTTTTGAATCTAAAAGGATAATATATTATTCAAATAGCTTCAAAGAGAATAATTAAGAACCCGGTTTTATAAATTTTTTTCCCTACAAATATAATTGAAAGCAGAGACTCTCGCAAAATATATCTGGTTTCTAAAATAATAATACCCTCGCAAGAGTTATACAACCAATAAATTAACAAAGACCTTTCGGCAACTATTTTTACAATATTTCAATGCAATTTTCACCCC